>CM038215.1:59255255-59855255 GCA_021442155.1 Cymbidium sinense
CTTGAATTATTCTTGTAGATGTTGACCATATTATTTAAGTACCAGAGTTAAGCATTTACTATAGAGGCACGATGATGCCATCTCCATGCATGTGGAGGTTTACTATTGGTTCGCATGATTTGCGTGGGCCAATAACAATGAGTCGCATGCTCGGCCAACTTTGCAGTGGTGCGCTGTGATGCATATTTTGGTGGCCAAATTGGCTTTGAGGTACATAAATTATGAAGTTCGTAGAACATATAGAACACGTGAAATATCGAAACATCTAATGAAGTTGATTCCTTCTAAAATTTTGAGATGATTTAGTATTTTTTTAATTTTTTATTTATTTATAAAGAATTTTATATTATGTTCTTTCTAAAATTTTAAAATTTGTTTATTAAATTTATTAAGAAAATAAAATTTTATTTATTATTATTATTTTAATAATAATATTAATAAATAAAATATTAGATACATCATAAATCTAATTCTTACATATATTATAAACCTAATGCTTTTATTTAGAAGATTTTACATAAGTAAAATTAACGATCATGAATCGTCGATTGAAAATTTATATTCTAGATATTCGAGTTGATAAATAATTTTTATTTTTAGAAGATAATAAAATATTTAAAAAATAGTTGAAAGAAAGAAATATTATTTATATTCTTTTATTTTTATATTATTAAAATAAATATTGACTTTACAGTTGCTATAGTATGTGTTGACAAAGCTTTTTTTGTCATATGAATATTATAAAAATTCAAAAATAAAAATAGAATTAGATATTTGTTGATCAATAATATTTTGGTCACTTATATTAAAAATTTATATTGATATAATTATTCAACATTTTTTAAAAAATGAATAACAAATGTTATTCATTATAAGTTTTTATTCATATATATTTAAATTTTTTATAAATATATTTATTTAAATATTTTTTTTTAACTATCAATGCCAATCTTAAGTGTGAATGAAGAAGATTGAAGGGACTTTTTAAAATGATAAATGGTGCCCCCCAACAAACCCCACCCCCCTCTTAAAATTTTTTTTGGCTCATCCACTATATATAATCAAAATTCAAAATAAAAATGCAACTCATGTTCTTCAATTTTATCAAATTTTCAATGATTTAATCATGACATTGCATTAGTTCTATGATTTCAAAAAAAAAGTTGACATGAGTATTGGTAGCACTTAAAATTCGTTATTTATAAAAACTAACACTCAGTTCATTTAGGGTTTATGGTATGAAGCAACGCCATGATCGTTAGGGCTCCTTGTTAGTCGTGTTCTATGTAACATGCTGGCGATTCGCTGATGAAGGGAGATGGTGGGAGCACCCCATCTTTGTGCAAATGGCATTGACACTGATTAGTGGTGATATCTTCCACTAATGATATTTGAAAAAAATATTATATGTGGATTCTAGATGTATTTTTTATGTTCAGAATCTAAAAGTATAGCGCATTATGACACTCATCAATACTCAATTATTGTATATTTACTTTATATTGATATGTATGTAAATATTATGTATTATCATGTAGTTAATATTACATCAATACATATAATTGTACAGAAAACCGATGGTAGAGTAAAAGTTTTCACCTGGTGAAATCCAGACCACACGATATTTAAAGAGTGAACAATAAAACTCAATTTTACGTGAAAACCTCAAAAGAGGGAAAATCACGGCCCAACATGCTTCCAATATGTATCCTGTACAAGATCTTCCCGATAACGGGATTACAAGTATATGAGAAAGGGACAACGCTAGAATATTGCTGACGACGATGTGATGATGTTGATGTTGATGCGGCGATAGCGATGTGGCGATGTTGACGATGTTGGCGATACAATGTTGACGACGATGTTGACGACGATCTTGGAGACAATGTTGATGATGATGTTGACGACGATGTTGACGATGATGTCCGCCGATAGTGGTCAGTGATGATGACCGAAGCGGTCGACACGAGATCAGGCGATGGCGGCCGGCGGTGGTTGATAACCGTCAGTGGTAGACGATTGCTTGGAGGATCTTTAGAGCTCTCTCCTCTCTTGCCTCTCTCATATGAGGAATGAGGCTATTTATAGATGGAGGAGTGGCGTCAGAAATACATGCAAAATCGAACCACTCTCTCCATCTGGACTCATGATGATTCCCTTGATCATATGATATATTTTGTGTATTTGAATGCTCAAACGAAGTCGAATTGTAAGATCTTTGGCTTGTTGGAACCGCTGTCGAGGCCTTCGGTTTGACTATAAACACTTATATTTGAGAGCTTTTAAGAATTTAACTAATGTCCCAAAATTTTCAATGATATTTTAAGTGCTTGATCTCACCATTTTCATCACTTGCTTTCTATCAAGATTCGTGCTTATTAAGAATTTTCATATCGTTGCACCTATTTTTGGATGATATTATCTAAATCATTCAAATATATATATGCCTAATACTTGAATATAGCAAACTTTTCAATGAAATTTGCGGGTCCATTAACCATATATTTTGAGAGGACAGATCTTCATGGGAGCACAAGATTATGACTACGGAAGTAGATTCACAGCCACAAATATGTGTAGGTATGTGCGAGCGTAAAATTTTGGGGTTATGAACCCATCGCATTTAGGTGTTTGAAGCATCCATGAGCTACGCACAGGTAGCTGGGTATGTGAGCATCGCTGGAAGGCGTGGGAGCGTATGTCGTGCCGTATTTGAGCTGGGCCTGAACCAGTTGGCTGAGGCCGGGTGATCATGGCGCCGCTTGGTCTCTCACAAGACTTGGCGACGCTCATGCATACACGATGAGGGTATTTTTTGTCCATTTTTTCCATTTTGTCCATTTTCCATTTTTTTCCATGGTTTTGAGCTTTTCTTGGATTTTGACCCTTTTGCCCTATATGGTCTATAAAAACCCCAAGAGGGAGAAGGCACACTTCTCATGTGCTCTAAGACTTTCTTCTTCTTGGGTGAGTAGTTGAGGAGGGTTCATCTTCTACAGGCTATTTTCCCTCGAGGCGCGTTCTACCCTTGTCACCGAGCCGGGTATCAAGACCCGTAGTTCATACAAAGAGGCTCGGTTTTCCCTCTAAAGGCGGACGCCTTGTTGACCGACCGTTTGGAGGCGATCAAGACCCATAGTTCATACGGCGAGGCTCCGTTTTCCCTCAAAAGAGGCGTTGATTGCCCTTATCGGACCGACCGGGTTTGGAGGCGATCAAGACCCATAGTTCATACGGCGAGGCTCCAATTTTCTCTCGAAAGAGGCGTTGACTGCCCTTGTTGGACCGACCAGGTTTGGAGGAGATCAAGATCCGCAGTTCCTACTTCTTGTAGGAAATTGGATTTCTTGAAACTTCAATGGATGGTTCAGCAGTTGATAACCGCCAAGGTGGCGGAGAAGTGTTAGCTAGGAACCATCGCTTGAATGACTTAAAGTTTGTGTAATTTTGAGCATCATTAGAGAGTATCTTCTCTCTCTCTTCTTCTTCTTCTTCTATGTATGTATCTTTTCGTCGATCACAGTAAAAAAATTTTATCCCAAGCTATCCTGAGCAGAGAGTCAAAAGGATACGCCCAAGTATTGCAAGTCGCTTTACAAAATTTCTAGATTTTGTCATTTCTTTCTCTTTATTTATCATGTATTTTCATGGGGTGATGGCGGAAAAAACCATGACGCGTGGCAGACGATATATCATCTACTATCACATCAGATAGTTTAATGATGTTCCATAGAAAATTTCACTTCCCTAATGAGTTGGTGGCCATTATTGCTAAAAGTCTCGAGTTCACCTCCAGGTACTTTACTCGAGATGATTCTAATGCGGTGGATTCCCTTTGGCTCCCGAGTTGATTGAGATCTTCAAAATATGTGGTGTAGCTTTGTCACAATTCTCATTTCGAGCTTTAGTGGTCATCATTGGTTTGACTATCTTCTTTAGAGAGCGTGGTGTTACTTTGAACATCAAATACTTATGCCGAATGTGTAGATTCACATGTGATACTCAGGGACGTGTTTCTTATCAGACTATAAAGAATTGGATAGAATTTTTCGACGGATTTCTCTAAAAATTGGTCTACCGGATTCTTTTTGTGAAAATGAGTGGGGCCTTCCCGAGAGATGGGGAAGATTGAATGACCTTCGATCCATTCATGTCTGAGAATGAGATCGACAACTCTTAATATCCTTGATGTAGAAGCTTGCAACATGAGGCCAATTGGCAAATATATAGTTGAAGATAGAATGTTCAAGGTTGGCCTTCTATCCAGTGGAGATCTCATTCTTTTCCACTAAAGAGATCAAATAAAGGTGATGAAAGGTCTCCTCATATTCATAGGGTTCTTTCAAGAAGCCCGTCACGAAATCAGGGTGGTGGCAATGTTTCTTCCCTAAAGAAAAAGAAGACATGCGCTGAAGTGACTACATCAGATATCTGCGAAGAAGATGTTGGACCTCCTCGAGAGTTTAGCTTTCAACTCATGATGGGGAGTTCATTTCTCGCACATTCTCAAGAGGTGTTAAATCACATATCCGCCAACGAGATGAATTACGTTGTCTTCCTTTTTTCTTCTTTTCTTTTGTGTAATATTTGTGATGGATTTTTTTTTCTATAGGTAACTCAAACATTAGGGTAGATGACTCATTTGGGTGTCGCTTTAGATGAGTGGAATACTGAATTTGTGAAGATAAAATATCACAAGTATGAGCAAAGATGAGTATTAAAGCCAAAGAAGTGGCGACTTTGGAGGATCACCGGTGTGAACTGAGCTAGCGAACATGTCTTCTCTTTCTCTCTCGTGAGGTGGAGCACACTCGATAAGCGATTGAGGTGAGGATAGAGACTGCTAGAAAGAGAAAAGACTCAAGGCACTTAAAGAGAAGAGAGCTCGAATTGGAGAAGAAAGCATTACATGATCGCTTTTCCGAGAAGGAGCATATAATGTCGCAAAGCAAATGAAATCTCCTTGAAGGCGGTGGAAGACTTTAAGAATTCTCGCTTATCTTGGTACACTAAAGACCATGTTTGAAGCTCGTAATCATATACTTGATGTTGAAGTGGACTTGGAGCACCAATGTTTAGAGAGGGCTTCATCCAGTTCCTAAAAGGAATCCGCTTAGTACATCGCAAGACCTGAGCTAGTTGAGGATCTCCCAACCAAGTATCAAAGACTCTTCATCCATTCGTGAGATGAAGGAGTTGAGAGTGAGTCCAAGGGAGTATCTCTAGTGGTGAGGAGAGCGATATCACCAATGTGATATGATGTAGCATCACTTGAGGATGCAAATTTTTTTTATATATGTATTGTTATTAGTGTGTATTTAGAATCTTGATTCTTACTTATATCATCATGTTAATGCTATCAAATATATATATATATTTTTTTAGATGATATGCTCTTATTTTGTTTTCACCTATCTGGGGTAATTGGTCGGAATATTAATCGACGACGCTAACCTGTATGGATGAGGTTGAATTGAATCCACTCAGGATTTTTGACCTATCCGAGATTATTTGTCAGAGTCTCTGCTCGATGACGTTAACCTGTATGGAAGAGGTCGTGAGGAGTCCACCAAGAACCTTTTGACCTATCCTAGGTTGTTTGTCGAGTCGCCGATGATGTTAACCATGTGGAAGAGGCCGAGAAGTCCACCAAGGACCTTTTGACCTATCCAGTTGTTTGTCGAGTCTTCGCCGATGTTAACTATGGAAGAGGCCGAGAAGTCCACCAAGGACCTTTTGACCTATCTAGTTATTTGTCGAGTCTTCGCCGATGATGTTAACCGGAGAGGAAAAGTCCCGTTGGGATTGATCGCTCATTGAGATATAACGTGAGTTGTATATTTCAAGTGGGAGGATTAGATGAAGAAGAAATAAGTTTGTAAGAAGAAAGCTATAAATTCATTACTCGATAAGTTCGATACAATCATAAGATGATATTAATGGATATGAGTTTTAAGAGAAAATGACAACAACAACAACAGTCTTTATCCACTAAGTGGGGTTGGCTACTGAAGAGGAAATGACAAACAAGATAAAATAAAAGTCGTGATAATTATCTAAGAATTATTAATAATTTTTGGAGATTCTCGTTCCAAGTTCGAGGTAAAGTTTTTCTCTCCCTTGAGCTTGAAAGTTCGGGCTTCACCATAGCTATAACCACATATGGGCCATCCCAAAGAGGTGAGAGTTTATCTTGAGGGCGAAGCTTGAGACTTCAGACCAAATCACACAGATATGATGAGGTTTTACTCTTCTATTGAAGTGATGAGCTACCCTTTGGTGATAGAAAGCAAGTACATGTCATGTCGGAGTAGGTTCAGTCTTTGAGTTTTTCTTCATTACCATCATGATCGAATAATTGAACTCTTGGACTTGGAACCCGATATCTACTATAATAATAGCTTCGTACAAACACAAGTTATATTGTCTCACGGGTGGAGGGCGGTAAGCCCAAAGAACATTGGAAAGCTCATCAACCCATTGCCTACCTCGAGACGTGTTTTTAGTCCTTTGAGTATAGTCTGGTAGCTTCGCCTTAGTTTGAGGATGTGCTACCGCATGGAGTAGAATGTGAAGATCTTTGCAAAAGGACATAAAGACTTTTCCAGTAAATTGGGTTCCATTGTTAGTGATGATCTTTGCAGGAAGACCGAATCGACATACTATATTTTTCCAAATAAATTGTTTAGCATTTGCCTCCGTAATTTTAGCGAGTGGTTCCACCCATTTAGTGAAGTAGTCGACGGCTAAAATGATGAACTTTCGTTGCCCTGATGCTATCGGAAAAGGTCCCATGATATTAATCTCCCACTGAGCAAAAGGCCAATGGCTTTGAATGGATGAGAGCAATGTATGCGGCATGTGAGAGAGGTTAGAGTGCAACTGACAACTTGCACATTTTTTTGTGAACTCTAAGGCGTCTTGTTTCATCGTAGGCCAATAGAACCCTTGCCTTATAATTTTAAGGGCTAGCGCCCTTCCTCCTAGGTGTTCTCCACATATCCCCGACTGAATCTCTCTTAATGCGTAATCGGCCTCTGAAGGTGAGAGGCATTTGAGACGGTCAAAAAAGCTCTTGTATAGTTCACCTCGATAATAGTAAAGCTTGAAGCTTGTCTTCGGAGACGAGTTGCAGAAGTTGGGTCTTGTGAAGGGTTCCTTCTTGTAGAAAAGAGGATGGGGTCCATCCACGAATGTTCCTTTATCTGAATTGCTTGAATTACCCATGACCCTGGATACTAGGAAAATGTATTTCTTCAACATGCCTTCTTAAATAGATCCCCAAGTAGTGATGTAGCAAGCTTAGAGAGCATGAGTATTCTTCTCTCCAAAGATGTGAATGATTTGATGTGTCTTGAAATGGGCAAGAAGAGACTTCACCAAGTGGAGGTATTGTGCCAGCTGAGGATTATGAGTATTAAAGTTTCCCTCAACTTAGGTGATGACAAGTTGAGATTCAGTGTGTATCACTAAGTTTTGAGCTTCACAGTCAATGACGAGTCTCAACCCTGCTATGAGAGCCTCATATTCAGCCATATTATTAGTTGCAGGAAATTTTAGAAGTCCATACTAAGGTATTCTACTGGGGAAATAAGTATTCCCACTGACAAGATTTCCTAAAGCTCCATCAACAGAGGGTCCATTGAGGAGACGAAGGCATGTAGCAGATAGTTCATCCGAGTTGCGTGCTGATATAAAGTCAGTACTTGAGACTTTATAAGTAAAAATTTATATCAAACTCTCCCAACTCTACAGACCATTTAATTAACCTCCCAGATGCTTCTGGTTTCTGTAGGATGGCCCTTAATGGTAAATGAGTGTAAACGCCGATGAGCTTGGAAGTATGGACGCAATTTTAGCGCAGAGAAAACTAAAGATAGAGTCACTTCATTTGCAAGTGGATAACGACTTTCTATATTAGAAAGAATTTTGCTGACATAGTAAATTAGTTGTTGTATCCCACTTTCTTCTCACACTAAAATTGAGCTTATCACGTGGGAAGAGACTATGAGATATAAGTATAGCATCTCACCTTGGATAGGCTTGGATAGTAAGGGTGGAGATGCTAGATACTCCTTTAGTTGCTCAAAAGAAGACTGACATTCATCGGTCCACTGAAAATTATTATTTTTAGCTCCCTTTAATATTTTAAAGAATGGCAAGTATTTGTCCCAAAAGAAGGATAACGCAAATTGTCCATCCATTCAAACGTTGAACTTCCTTAATATTCTTCGGAGGATTCACATTTTTGAGAGCTTTGATTTTCTCGGGGTTGGCTTCTATCCCACGGTGGGTTACCATAAATCCAAGAAATTTTCCCGATGTAACCCCAAAAGTACATTTGGTCGGGTTGAGTCGCATGTTATAACATCGAAGAAGGTTAAAACATATTTCTAAGTCAGTAATATGTTGTGATTCTTCCAAGCTTTTCACTAACATGTCATCCACATATACCTCCATCGCCTAATAGGTCTTTAAAACCTTATTCATAAGTCGTTGATAAGTAGCACCAAAGATTTTTTTAACCCAGGCATAACTTGGTAAAAGATAAACCTTTATATGTTTGAAATGTCAGCTTCTTCATCCATTGGGTCCATTTTATTTGGTTGTAACGAGTAAGCATCCAAAATTGAGCATTTGATGTCCGGATAGCATCAACCAATTGATCAATTTGAGAAAGAGGAAAACTATCTTCGAGCAAGCTTTGTTAATCAATACACATTCTCCATGTTCGTTTGTTTTCTTAACCATGACAACATTTGCTAGCCATAGGGTAATATACCTCTCGTATGAATCCGCTTCTAAAAGCTTATTAACTTCTTGCTCAATAGCTGGAGGCTCAGTGCAAAACTTCGCTTCTAGATGATCGGTTGAATGTTGGATCAATCTTGAGGGAGTGCATGATCACATTGACCCCGCATTTTTGGACTCCAAGCGAAGATGTCTTGATTTCCAAGAAGTCTATATTTTTCCTTTGTTCTTCGAGCATGGATCCCACTTGCACGCTCGTGGTGGTCATCAACCGATAATACAAGAGAGCAAGTCTTCTGGTGCTTTGGGTACTTTTATCTCAAAATTAAAATCTTTGATCAAAGGTCATAGAAGGGCGTGGGCTTGTCCGAGATAACATGATTGCTTATCTGTTGATTTCCTGACCACCCCAACTGGTTGGAAACTTCATCTTAAGATGAGATCTCAAGTGAAAAAATTGATTGAGGGGCCTTCCAAAGATGGTGTTATATGCCGAATCTGACTTGACCACCATGAATTGGATTAAATGAGTCACTTGTCAAGGAAATTCACCAAGGATAACAGGAAGGGTGATTATTTTCTCTACTCACACAGGACGATTATCAAACCCGTATAATGGTCCTACAGCGGGTTGGAGCTTTTCCCTAACCAGGCCCATGCTAAGAAATGTGGAGTAAAATAAGATATCAACAAAACTACCATTGTCAATCAAAATTCTCTTAACATTATAGCATGGGTCATCTGATTAAGTGGATCTTGATGGGGAACATGGACTCCTTCTAAGTCTAAGTCATTAAAAGTGATGGAATGATCAATATGAGACTTCTTTAACTCTGGCTCTTTGGAGATGGTAATGAGAACTTGATTAGATAGTATTGGTCCTCCTGCAATTGTTTCAATTTCTCCAATCGTTTGATGATTGTTTTGTTGTTTTTGTGATGATTGTCCTGGTTACCCCCAGTTGGAGGTATGTTTGTTTGAGTCGATTGATTCTTCACAAATCAACGTAGATATCCTTGCTGAATGAGCCTCTCAATTTCTTTTTGAGTTGTTTGCATGCCTAGGTAGTATGTCCACGATGATGGAAGTGACAATATTGCTCTTGATTTCCGAATTTGGTTTCTGGATGCGCCACTTGATATTTTTTTTCATCTCGAATAGCCATTAGAAGATGTGGCCGGTGTGTATTCTGTATTCTTTTCGCCGTTGTTCACGCGTTGATATGGGGTCGTGGAGGGAGATCGCCTTTGTTCTTCTTTTGATAGACTGTCCGCATTCCCGGGTACTTTTATGTTTTCGTAGATTGCTCAAATTATTTATGGGAAGTTTCATCCAGAGATTTGTGCTTCCATGAACCAAGTTGGCATATAGCGACGGTTCTGATTAGACAGTAAAAGGCAAACGGAGTCCTCCAAGGAAAACTCCTCTTAATATAGTGGTCTACCTGTGTATTTGGCGAGCTTCAAGGAGAGAACCTCTGGAAGTATTCCTTAAGTGATTCACCCTCATTTTGACGAATGCGGAGAGATGGAAGGAATCTTTAATGATCCTCCAGTTGAACTATTCTACAAAAATCTTAGAAGTTCACAAAGGTATGGATGGATTCCTTGGAAGGGAGTAGAACCAAGTGCGAGCTTGTCCCTTGAGGGTAATCGGAAAAGACCGACAGCAAAGGTGTCGAGCTCGGATATGCATGATACCCGTAATGGTCGATGTGTTCATTGGTCGCCCCATCATAGAATCAATGTTCTAAGCTTGAAACCCACGGAATAGGATGTTGAAGAGTAGCTTAAAGGTGAGGATTCCTCATACCACGGAGGGGAAGATGATTGCCTTGAAGGTGAAATTGCCTCTTGCATTAAGCGTAATTTTGCATGTATAACATGACGGGTCAACAGACGAGAATGTGTCAAGCCAATAATTGGTGGATTAGTGTTGAGTGACGTGATGGATGAGAACTAGGTGTCAAGGAGATCATCATGGTCTTTGCGAGAAGGCGTTAAGGAGATCATTTTGACCTCCGCGAATGATCGATCTTGGGAAAGGTGTGTTTATGGTAATGGCTGTGTTCCTCTCAAAAGTCGGATCATCTCATTTTGAGACTCTTCCATTCGCGGACACGATCTTCTAAAGAGATCCTTATCGATCTTCACCGTGTGGTCACCTATTAGGGGAGTGAGGCGAAGCTTGGTGTCCTGGTTCAATGATTGATTTTAGAGTGATGAGTTGGAGGAGGCTCCAGGACGGCAGTATGCTATTGGCCATACGCGAGTGTTCATAGAAATTGTGATTGGTTTCGCCACGTGATGGTGCCAAACCGCTATGCGCTAAAAATCGCTAGAGTAAAAGTTTTCCGCTTGAAATCCAAAGACAATAATGATATTTAAAGAGTGAACAATAAAATTTCGAATTTTACATGAAAAATCTCAAAAGAGGGAAAATCACGGCCTAGCCCAAGAAAAGCTTCCACTATGTATCTGCTTGAGTACAAGATCTTCCATCTGAGATTACGAATCAGATATAGAAAGGGACAATGCTAGTAACGCAGACAATCATGTTGAGCGACGTTGACGATATGTTGGCAACAATGTTGACGATAATGTTGACGGCGATGATGTTGACGATGATGTTGGCGACGATGTTGACAATGTGACGATGTTGGCGACGTTGAATGTTGACGCATGTTGACGATGTTGACGCGATGGGGCGACCATATTGACGATTTATGCGACGATGCGATGTCCGACGATGGCCGGATGATGACCGGCAATAGTGGTCGACGACGGCTGGTCACGGCGAAGCGGCCGGGCACGGTGGTTGACAACCGTAGTGGTAGACGATGCTTGAGGATCTTTAGAGCTCTCCTCTCTTGCTTGGCCTCTCTCATATGAGGAATGAGCTATTTATATGGAGAGTGGCGTCTCTAAATACATGCAAAATCGAACCACTCCTCTCCATCTGGCTCATGATGATTCCCTTGATCATATGATGTATTTTGTGTATTTGAATGCTCAAACTCGAATTGTAAGATCTTTGGTTTTGGAACCGCCGAGACCGATTTGACTATAAACACTCCACATTTGAGAGCTTTTAAGAATTTAACGATGTCCCAAAGTTTCCAATATTTTTTAAGTGCTTGATCTTGACGGTAATTTCTCGATGCTGGCATCAAGATTCGTCAATTAGAGGAATTTTCAGGATCATATTAATAATAGTTCATAACTAATATATAATAGTTGTGTATTGATTGAGTGCCAAATACCGCTATGCTATTGAAGTCATATTATAGAGCTATATCTAGACTCCATACATAATAATCTCTTATGATATTTTCGAATAACTTCATTCATATTTCTTCTCTAGTGAAAAAAATTGACTCAAAAGTTGCAAAGTTCATCCTAAAGACTCTACTGATCTTGAAATTAAATAATGCCTTGCACACATCATCACTAACAACAATTAGGCCTACTAACTTAAGTTTCAATTGAGAACCCAAACGCTTTTACTTCATCAAAATTTTGATGTTCTAAACTAATTTTAAGAGAGCATCTATAATTAACTTTAGATAAATTTTAAGTATTTGATTTTTAACATTTTTTATTGCATTTGACAAGTAAAGTTAAATGATGACAAAAAAAAAAACTTAGAAGACTTTACTTAGCTCATGATCCCCATGAAAGATCCACATTAACATTTAGAGAGTGATTGCTTCTTACAACTTTTTTAAAATTATAATTTAATGAACAATTTTTTTTCTAGTATTCAATATATATATTTAGATGAATATGATATTCAAAAATGGGGCAAATGATACATTATATAAAATTTGACGTGCATGGATTTTGATGCAATTTTTGTATACCATTTAACCTCTTATTTCAATAAATTTATAATCAAATTGGAACATCGTGGTTGAGGCGCACCAAATAAAACTAAAACTATTGATTAGTAAACTTGAGCTGCTAATTAATTATAGATGGTTCACAATTTGCAACTCAAGATCTATATTAACCTAAACTAGGCCATACTAATCAATACTAAGTCATTTTCTCAAAGTATCACTTCAATCATAGCTAAATAATATCACATTTAATTAATATAATCTAAATAACTTATCATAGCATTATATGAAAGTCCACTTTTGAGTTGTTATGATTACTTCTATTTACCTAAAATCAATTGTTTATGGTACTTTTATCACACCCATAATCTTGTGTATGTAAGTTAAATTTGTTCACAAAATAATTTATATATATTTTAACATTATATGTTGGGCCAAGAACTAATTGAATTATATTATGATCGACATTAAGCTCCTTTATCTCTTATAAACAAATTATTAACTAAAGTTTAAAGTGAAATAGTATTATGAGATTGAATTTATTTTATAAACGTTAGTCCATAGACAATTTATAAATTCTTTTTTTCATGGCACATCAAGTTGTGAAGTTATTAAACCAAGTATTTTTATCGACTTAATCATGTTGAATGTTCTACATAAATTCCAAAAAATTTTAATTACGTATTATAGTTAATGGATGGAGCTACAATATCTTTATGTTATACATTACATACATGTTAATTACTAATGAGTGCTCCCCCAATATAATATTGTATATATACAGAAATCACCAATCATTTAGTTGTTTGGTTAGGGAATGCAGTAAAAGAACGTAAAAGAATACAACGTAAAGGATTACTTTATAGTTGTTTGGTTGAGAGTTTTAAGAATTCATGAGTTTGTTTTTGTTTGGTACTAAATGTAATAAAAGATTTGGTTGATTTGATGACGTGACGACGATATGTGGCGATGGCGGGTATGGGCCGCGGGGAAGGAGGTGGAGGAGGGAAGACTTTACATCATTGATATTTGAAATTTTCCCAACCCAAATACCAAATACCAAAATACCTATGTAATGTTTTGAAATATGTTACATTACTTGAAAATTTATTTTAATTACCAACACCAAAAAAAAAAGTTAAAATCTGCATTTACTTTACTTTGCACTCCAAAAGTTAAGACTAATTTGTCTCTATTTCTTAGAATAATATCAAGAACGTTCTTTATCTCAACCAATTGGTAGAGGTTTTATTTCATTCTCATAGAATTTATCATGAAAATGACTCAAATGATCCAAAAAAAAAAAAAAATCAATGTCAAGAGGTGTACACTTCAATAAAATTTTCTAAAATTTATTATATATTTGAACTGTTTTTCTGAAACTAAGAAACAATTTGGGGATCTAGCATAAAATTATCAATTGCTCACATTGTTTTCCTTTTCATCTTCTATGCTATGAACAAGGATACGAGCAAAGAAGCTGAGGAGATAAGCAATGCGAGTTCTTCCAACTCCTCGCATGCAGCCTTAGTATCTCCCTCGCTCTCTCCTTCTCCTTCACCCCACAGTCCGCTTGCAGCAACAGACAAAGCTTAGAAACCACACCTACCTGCACCAACTCCTGAAGAACTGCAGGAGTCGCCGATAACTTGGAGATCTTCTCCACAATCCTCACAGCTCTCTCGCTCGCCACAGCCGAAACCCTTAGTATCTTCTTCGATACCACTGCCATGCCCGCCGCATGTCCAATGAGCGCCGCTCTCCCATCGGAGCACGCGCATATCTTATCCAACGCCACGAGGGCTAACTCGCAAGCTCTTTTATCGTTATCCTCAAGCAAAGGTCGATCAAAGCGTACACGGCTCCGGCGTTCACTGCCTTCACTCTATTCCTTCCCCATGAAAACAGCTCAATAAGAACTTGCAAAGCCGCCTTGGTCGCCTGATTCGATATTCGATCGCTCACGACGTTGATGATTTCATGCAAATTCTCCTCTTGAATTGTACTCGAGAGTGTGATGGGTGACACCAACGGAACAACTGACTTGAGCAACAACGTGGCATAAGCTCGAGATTTGTAGCTCGATAGCTGCAGGACTTCAAACAGCGAGCCGAGGAAGCCTTGGTTACTTTTCATGAGGGAGAGAAATCGCTGATCGGAGATTTGAAGCGAGTGGAGGATGGCGAGAGCTTCGTCGCCATGATCTTCTAGGATGATGGATGCGAGAAATTCGACTGCTTCGGAAGCCTGGACGCAGTGGCTTCGCTGGTGGAGATTATTTCTTGGAGTTTGTGGAGGAAGGTTAGAAGGTGAGCGCTTGGCTTCTTGCAGGAGATTGGAGATGTTGGATCGGTCGATTTGTGGGCGGGGAGTTGGAATTCTTTCGATGCCGTTGGAGGCGTTAGCGACGCACCAGGCTTGGATCAAGTGGCGGAGGGTGTGGTTCGGAGTCAGGTCGACGGAGCTCGGTAGAAACTGCTTGGTGACTGGGCAGGTGTCGTGCTTGATGCTGGAGAAGAGCCATCGTTCGATGCTTTGGCTGTCGAAGGTGATGCCATTGTAACATATATATATATATTAAATTATATATGTTACAATGGATATAAACATACATTCACAAAAATATAAATATATATGTGCGAATAGGAATCTATTGTATATTTAAAATAAGAGTTAAAATTTAAAGCATAAATTTTATTTTATAACTGCATCATGAGTAGATTGAATATGTATGAAACATTTAAGGAGTCAAGAGAATATCAAGATTTAATTTTGATTTTGAAGCATACCCATAGATAATTTCATAATAATTTCTTATTTAAAGTTTATTATTGTTTTGCTGTGAAAACCACGGTAGAGAAAAGTTTTCTCCTTTTGGAAATCCAAAGACAAGTGATTTAAAGAAATAATAAAACTCCGAATTTTTAATGGAAAATCTCAAAAGAGGAAACCAGGGGCTTTAAAAGTTTCCATGTATCTGCCAGAGTACAAGATCTTCCATCGGATTCTGAATCAGATAGGAGGAAATGCTTACGCAAAATGCGAATTTGCGCGACGATGTTGACGACAATGTTGACGACGATGTCGATGGCGATGTCAACGATGTCAATGATGACAGCAAACGGCCGCGTGGATCATCGATACTGGTGACACAACTGCCGGCAAAGTGATTGTCCTGGAGGATCTTTAGAGCTCTCTCCTCTCTTGCTTGGCCTCCCTCATATGAGAATGAGGACTATTTATAGATAGAGGAGTGGCGTCTATAAATACATGCAAAATCCAACCACTCCATCTGACGGCATGATGATTCCCTTGATCATATGATGTATTTTGGGTATTTGAATGCTCAAATAAAGTCAGAATTCTAAGATCTTTGGCTTGTTGGAACCGGCTCGTTGAGACGCTCGATTTGACTATAAACAATCCATATTTGAGAGCTTTTTAGAAATTTAACTGATGTCTCAAAGTTTCCAATGATATTTTAAGTGCTTGATCTCGACCGTAATTTGATTAGTTTCTGATCAAAATTAGTCACCGGAGGAATTTTCATCATCATTGCTCTCTATTTTGGATGACATTATCTCAATCATCCAAAAATATATGTCAAATATATGAAAATAGCAAATTCTTCAAAAAAATTTGATGATCCGTTAACACACATTTTGAGAGAACGATCTTCATGGAGCACAATATTATGACTAAGTCGATGCGCAACGCGCGTAGTATCGCGGGTGCAAGATTTGAGGTTACTGGACCCATCCTGCGAATGAGAGTTTGGCGCCCATGAGCGCGGGCATGCCATAAGCGCGCGCGACGCAGACATATGGCGCATAGGCACGGCTACGCAGTGCGACGCCATGTATGTCATGGTTCAGCGGCTGGTCGCTGAACGGGCTCGGGCACCTGAACGCATATCGAGCTGTCATTGATCTGGTCAGGGTCAAGGAAGATCATTACTGAACTTGGATGGGTTTGCTGGTTACGGTCAGCTGCTTGAGCTCAGCACGGGTGTCAGCGGCAATACAGCGGCCATAGGTATTCTCGTTGGCGGTTATGTTCTGCGGGCCATATGAAATGGAGTTTGCGAGGCCAATGGCATATTACAATATGGCGGCAATACGTCAATGACGCTTTTGACGTTTGCGCTTCAACGTTTTAAGTAATTTTACTTTACCCTGGGTCAGAAAAACCCAGGAGAAGATACCTTCTCTTCTAAGGTCGCTGAGGCTAAGGCCCGTAGTTCATACAAGGCTCGTTTTCCTCAAAAGAGGACCGCCCTTGTCATACCGAGGGTTTGGCGATCATGATAGTTCATCTGCGAGGTTCGATTTTCCTCGAAGAGGTGTTGACGTCTTGTTGGACCAGTTTGGAGGCGATCAAGACCCGTAGTTCATACCAGGCGGTTTTCCCTCGAAAGAGGCTGATCGCCCTTGTGACCGACCGGGTTTGGAGATCAAGACTCATAGTCATACGGCGAGCCGTTTTCTCGAAAGAGTTGATCGCCCTTGACCGACCGGGTTTGGGCGATCAAGACCCGAAGTTCATACGAGGCTCCGGTTTCCCTCGAGGCGACCCCTTGACCGACCGCTAAAGCATCAAGACTCGTAGTTCATTGAGGTTCGATTTTCCTCGAAAGAGGCGCTGATCGTCTTTGACCGACCGCTCGGAGCGATCGGGCGAGACGATAACCAGACCGGGTTTACAATGCTCGATGATGATGGCCACGACGGGTCGGCGAGGATAACCAACAATCCGGCGAAGCGGTGAATGCGACGGTATGCCGACGGTGGTCGCAATGCAACCGACGAGTCAGGCTGACGACATCGAAAGATTGCCATGGTCGCCGATAAGGACCGCGATCGGCCAGCGGACCGAGCTGTTAGCGGCCGATGGTTGGCATGCGAATCGGCGACGCTGCAGCGGCAAGACTAGTTTGGCGCGCGATGACCGCTAATGGTGATGACCGGCGATTCCGGCGATGGTCGGCGGCAGCGACACGACGGTAGTGGGCGTGGACCATTATATTGGCCGAATGAGGGGTCAGCAATGGTTGTCAATGTACCGCAGCAGATTGGCGATGATCACAACGATGGTGGTGACCACGGAGGTTACCGGAGACGATGAGATTATCGCGATGGTTTTATAATGGCGATGGTAATGGCAATGACCGCTATAATAGCGTCGACGGAGCGGTCGGCAGAATCAACGATGGGGCCGATGGTGGTGATCGTGGTTTTCTGAGATGACCACGACAATGGTAATTTTGACCTATCTGAGGTTGTTGAGTGTGACTCAATGATGTTAACTGTATGGAAGAGGTTAAATTGAATCCGAGGATTTTGACCCATCCGAGTTGTTTGTCGAGTGTTACGGCGACGTAACTGCGAAGAGAATCAATACGCCGAGATTTCAACCCATCCAGGTTGTTTGTCCAGTGTTACATGATGTTAACCTGTATGGAAGAGGTTGAATCAATCCGGATTTTGAGCTATCCGAGGTTGTTTGTCAGTGTTAGGATGTTAACTGTATGGAAGAGGTTGAATCAATCCAAGGATTTTGTATGAGGTTGTTTGTCAGTGTTACCCGATGATGTTAACGTATGGAAGAGGTTGAATTGAATCGAGAATTTTGTCCTATCGAGGTTGTTTGTCGAGTCTTTGCTCGATGATGTTAACCTCAGAAAGAGGTTGAATGAATCCAGGGATTTTAACCTATCCGGGGTTTGTCGAAGTCTTTGCCGGCGACGCTAACCCGTGGAAGAGGTTGAATTGAATCCGTTGAGAATTTTTTACCTATCCGGGTTGTTTATCGAGTCTTTACGACGCTTAACTGTGGAAGAGGTTGAATCAATCCCAGGATTTTGACCTATCCAGGTTGTTTGCCGGTGTTACCCGATGACGCTAACCTGTGGAAGAGGGGAAGTCCAGGACCGACCTATCCCAGGTTGTTTGTCGAAGTCTTGCTCGATGAAGTTAACCGTGTGGAAGAGGTCGAAGTCCACCAAGGACCTTTTGACCCATCCTAGTTGTTTGTCGAGTCTTTGCCGGCGACGCTAACGTATGGAAGAGGTTGAATCAACTGATTTTGACCCATCCGGTTGTTTGTCGAGTGTTACCTAATGACGTTAACTGCATGGAAGAGGTCGGGAAGTCCACCAAGGACCTTTTGACCTATCAGGTTGTTTGTGAGTCTCATGACGCTAACTGTATGGAAGAGGTTGAATTGAATCCTAAGGATTTTGACCCATCCGAGTTGTTTGTCGAGTGTTACCCAAACGTTAACTGGAAGAGGTCGAAGTCCACTAAGCACCTTTTGACCTATCCTAGGTTGTTTGTCGAGTGTTTGCTCGATGATGTTATCTGTATGGAAGAGTCAATTAAAACATCCATTTGTGGTTGTAAAGTTGCTCCTTAACCTTGGCCTTATTTTTCCATGAGTATGATTGGAAAATCATAATTTGCAAAGCTATATCTCTTCTCAATGTTGAAATATCCTCCAACTTTGACTTTTTTGGGATGGTAATCAATTAGATGCTTAACATGGGTGATCTTCTGAGATTGAGAGTTGCCCCCCAGTTCCCGACAGAATCTGAAGGAACAAAGTTTGATGAATCTTCATTCTTGCTCTTTAAAAGGTTGAAATGATCCACCTCGATGGTGGTTTTGATCTTGTTGAAACTTGGTCACATACAAGATAAATAATGGGAATCGACTTCCCACGACTACGCAAATCTGCGTGCTAGAAAACCAGGTAGAGTAAAGTTTTCTTTAGCTTCGTTGAGAATCCAAAGATACACACATGTATTTAAAGAGTGAACAATAAAACTGAATTTTACGTGAAAACCTCAAAAGAGAGAAAACCATGGGGCTAGAAAAGTTTCCACTATGTATCCGTTTGAGTACAAGATCTTCCCGTCCGGATTAGAATCAGTATAGAGAAAGGGACAAAATGCATAATGTTGACGGCGATGTTGACGACGATGTTGACGACAATGTTGACGCGATTTGATGATGTCAACGATAGTCATGATGATGAGCTGATCGACGACGACGGCGGATCACGGTATGATGGCGGGCGTTGGTCGACAACCGTCAGTGGTACGATTGTGCTGGAGGATCTTTAGAGCCTCTCCTCTGCTTGGCCTCCCCATAAAGAAACTATTTATAGAGAAGTGCCTCAGAATACATGCAAAATCCAACCACTCCTCTCCATGGACTCTGATGATTCCCTTGATCATATGATGTATTTTGTGTATGTGAATGCTCAAATAAAGTCGGAATTGTAAGATCTTTGGCTTGTTGGAACCGGCTCGTCGAGACGCTCAATTTGACTATAAACATTCCATATTTGAGAGCTTTTAGGAATTTAACCGATGTCTCAAAGAAAATGATATTTTATGCTTGATCTCATTCGTTTGCTTTGAGATCAAGATTGCTTTCTAAAGGAATTTTCAGGGTCATATCAATTATATCTAAAAAACTTCAAGAAAGCATAGATTACGATGGAGTAATAAACAAATCTAATTGATCATAAAAATCATTAATTTTGTTCTTTTTTTGAATTATTTTATTTCTTAAAAAAATTAGTCATTTATTTTTAGTCTATCAGATTTTACATGCATTTATTTATTTTTCATCATTAATGATCTTCATTTAACATGATTATTAAATTACTTTTATTTTTTTAAATTCAATTAGGTAAAGATTGGTGCTCCATCAAGCTTCAATCTTCATGTAATAAAGATCAAATGGATTAACAATCTTTCTTGCTCCTATACTATTGTATTTCATCGAAATTTATGTTGACCTTCTAATAGATCATAATGAAGCATACATTTAATATTATCAGTCTTAGGTCCTAGTTTAGAAACATTTTTCTAATTCAAAATATAAAATCGCTAATCTCAATTCTATCAACGTAGAAGTGATCATCCATTTCAAATCTCTAAGATTAATCTAGAGTCTAGGAGCTCTAATGATCCATCCATTACAACTCATTATTTGATGGTCCAACACATATCTCCAATATAATATGTTGTGATGTTCTTACATTTTAAATTAATGATAGGATTAAAATACAATATTTGAGTATGCAATTTGATTGACACTTTCTTCAATCAATCTATTCTTTATTTACAATGTGTGTTAAAAAGTGAGTAGATCCTAAAGTTTCTTAAATATCTTGCAATTTTATAAGAATTTGAATGATATATATATATATATATATATATATATATATATATATATATATATATATATATAGGTGAAACCAATCTTAGTTTTCAGGAGAAAAATTTATATTTTAGGATAAAAATAGCAAAATTTATAAGTTTGCCCTTCTTGAAAATTAAAGTTGGGCAGAACTAACCTTAGTTTTTAGAAGGGGCAAATTTATATGACAAAAAAAAATTTTAAAGGAGGACAAATGAGTAATTTTATATCTCATAACCTGAGTCCGCCCCTATTATACATATATATACTTGTGAGTTAGCAGCATCGTGCTCAGGACTCATGATAGGAAGAAAAAGTCCCAATCATTGAGCTACAACTCTATGCACAAAAATCTCATAAATTTAAGGTCATTTCCTCACAAGTAAAAAAATGCATTATTATAATAATTAAATAATGACTAAAATTTTTTGCTAGCATTAGATATACTCATACTTAAGAAGTCATTAATGTTTATAGATAAAGTAAATGAATATAATAGCTACAATAGATAAGTTTCAAAAAATCGAGCCATTGGTTCACCTTTATCGTCAAGGATTCAATTTATAGAAAAAAATTAAAAATATCTTCAAATCAAATGAATATCATCCACTAATAATATACCACTTCGTAGCAAAGTATCTCTTGTTGTTCTTTTGCTAATAAAAATCTTGAGAATGGTTGGTCCACAAATTGAAAATATCTACAAATGCGTCTATATTATGCAATAGAAAAAATTATATGAAATATACATTAATCCTCCTAAATTTTAGTGTAAATTGATAATTTCCATCCAAGAAAAAAACTTCTTCGAATTTATTAAAACACAAATCCATGACTTATTGGCTGAACTAAATTGGACCAAAATAGCATAAAGGATAAAAACAATGGGAATAAATTTTTTTTGGCAAGCGCAGTAGGGATGGTGAGAAAAATGTGCTGATGAGAGGATGAGAGAGAGAGAGAGAAGAGAGAGATAAATTTTCAAGTCGAGATGTCGGCATGGCGGCGACTTTGACTGAACGGAGGAGTACCAATCGAAGTCAAAGTTGTGGGAACTGCTGAACTGTAACATATGAATTTTTCACGTTATCTTATCGAAAAATATTACGTATGGGGTCCGCACGTAGCTTTACATCCGACTCCAATCGTATACACGCCCCATTATTAAAAAAATTCCATTTTGGCTTTTCACTTCATGACAAATATGACGATTGATGACTACGCTAACCACTCTTCCGCCCGCTCAAAGGGAGAAGAAAATATCAGGCTGCTCCATATATTCTTCACATAATAGTTTTTTTTTTTTCCACATAAATTTTTCTCAGCTCAGCTCCTGATCTCGCCCGGCACACGTCCGACCTTCCCTCAGAGATTTAGCAAATCTTGGGTATTAAAAATTGAGATATTATAGTCATAGATTTCTTCTGATTCTTGAACTGAATTTAGAGTTTTCTCTCTCACACCATCGAGAGAGAACATTTGGAACATTTGAGTTCTTTAATTGAATGACTATTTTCTGGTATTTGAGATGTTTTGTTGTATTTCATCCGTGATAGTACACACCATTATTTTCAAAATTTTGAACTGTTAGGTTTATCATATGTTTAGTATATCACATTGTAGGATGTTTGGTGCTATTTCATGAAGGATTTGATGAATTATGGGGCCTGTTTGGATATAATATGTTCAGTCGATGGCATTACAATTTATTTGTAGGTTGATTAATGGATGTTTTTTTCAGATACTTTTGTACTCGTGAGAGTACAACCCATTTTGTCATTTTTTAAAAGACTTGACTGTTTGGATATAATATGTTCGCACGATTTGAATCCGAGTAGATTTTAGGACTTTTGCGTGTACTCTCTGACTCTCCTGAGAGCACCCTATTTTATCAATTTCTTTCAGATTTTAAACCCTATTTGTAGAGAATATTTTAATAGATTCATTAAGTAATTTGGAGTTTGGTTAGTTTTGGGAGTTTTATGTACTCTCACTCATGAGAGTACAGAGCATTTTTCTCATTTTTTTTCCACTTGGTTTGGCCAGTTTGGAGGGAATATTTTTATTATATTCCATTAGAAATAATTTGGAGGCTGTTTGGTTAGTTTTTAGGAGAGTTTTACATATGTACTCTCTATACTTTCATGAGAGTATAGAGCATTTTTCTCATTTTTTCTAATTTCTTTGGCCTGTTTGGAGAAAATATGTTCATTATATTCCATTAGAAGTAATTTGGAGGCTATTTAGTTGATTTTATGAGAGTTTTTCTAATTTTTTCCACTTTCTTTAGGTTTTGAGAAAATATGTTCATTACATTCCATTTGAAGCAATTTGGAGGCTGTTTGGTTAGTTTTTAGGGAACTTTTATATCTATACTTTCTATACTCTCATGAGAGTACATAGCATTTTTTTTTCATTTTTTTCTAGTTTCTTATGCCTATTTGGAGGAAATATGTTCATTACATTCCATTAGAAGCAATTTTGAGGTTGTTTGGTTGGTTTTTAAGGAAGTTTTGCATCTGTATTTTTTATACTCTCATGAAACTAAATAGCATTTTTCTCATTTTTGTTCACTTAGTTTAAACTGTTTAGAGGAAATATGTTCATTACATTCCATTTGAAGCAATTTGGAGCCTATTTGGTTGGTTTTTAGGAGAGTTTTGTATCTTTACTCTCTGCACTCTCATGAGAGTATAGAGAATTTTTCTCATTTTTTTCTACTTTCTGGGCTATTTGGAGGAAATATGTTCATTAAATTCCATTTGAAGCAATTTGGAGGTTGTTTGGTTAGGTTTTAGGAGAGTTTTGTATCTGTACTCTCTATATAATCATGAGAGTGCAGAGCATTTTTCTCATTTCTTTTTAATTTCTTTGGCCTGTTTGGAGGAAATATGTTCATTACATTCCATTAGAAGTAATTTGGAGGTTGTTTGGTTGATTTTTAGGAGAGTTTTGCATCTGTACTCTCTATACTCTCATGAGAGTACAAAGCATTTTTCTTATTTTTTTCACTTGGTTTGGGCTGTTTGGAGTAAATATGTTCATTACATTCCATTGGAAGCAATTTGGAGGTTGTTTGGTTAGTTTTTTTGGGGAGTTTTGCATCTCTCAGACTCATGAGAGTACAGAATTTTTCATTTCTTGTCCACTTTTTTTGTAGTTTGTTTGGAGGAAATATGTTCATTATCATTTCAAAGCAATTTGGAGGTTGTTGATTTTAGGAGAGTTTTGTATCTGTACTCTCTGTACTCTCATGAGAGTACATAACATTTTTCTCATTTTTTTGAGTTTTTTTGGCATGTTCGGAGGAAATATGTTCATTACATTCTAATAGAAGTAATTTGGAGGTTGTTTGGTTAATTTTTAGGGGAGTTCTACATCTGTACTCTCTGTACTCTCATGAGAGTACATAGCATTTTCTTATTATTTTTCATTTGGTTTGAGCTGTTTGGAGGAAATATGTTCATTACATTCCATTGGAAGAAATTTCGAGACTGTTTGGTTAGTTTTTAGGAGAGTTTTGCATCTATACTCTCTGTACTCTCATGAGAGTACAGAGAATTTTTCTCTTTTTTTCCACTTTCTTTGGATTATTTGGAGGAAATATGTTCTATACATTTCATTTGAAGTAATTTGGAGGCTGTTTGATTAGTTTGTAGGAGAGTTTTGCATCTGTACTCTCTGTACTCTCATGAGAGTACATAATATTTTTCTCATTTTTTTCCACTTGGTTTGGGCTGTTTGGAGGAAATATGTTAATTACGTTCCATTTGAAGCAATTTGGAGGCTGTTTGGTTGATTTTAGGGAGTTTTGTATTTGTACTCTTTATACTCTAATGAGAGTACATAGCATTTTTCTCATTTTTTCAGTTTCTTTGGCCTGTTTCGAGGAAATATGTTCATTACATTCATTTGAAGTAATTTGGAGGTTATTTGGTTAGTTTTTAGGAGAGTTCTCTGCACTCTCAAGAGTATGAGAATTTTCTCATTTTTTTCACTTTTTTTTTGTTTGGAGGAAATATGTTCATTACATTCCATTAGAAGTAATTTGGAGACTGTTTGGTTAGTTTTTAGGGGAGTTTTGCATATGTACTCTCTGTACTCTCATGAGAGTACATGACATTTTTCTCATTTTTTTCCACTTGGTTTAGGCTATTTGGAGAAAATATGTTCATTACATTCCATTGGAAGAAATTTGAAGGCTGTTTGGTTAGTTTTTTAGGGAGTTTTGCATCTGTACTCTGATGAGAGTACATAGAATTTGTCTCATTTTTGTCACTTTCTTTGGGCTGTTGGAGGAAATATGTTCGTTACATTCCATTAGAGGTAATTTAGAGGCTGTTTGGTTAGTTTTTAGGTGAGTTTTGCATCTGTACTCTCTGTACTCTCATGAGAGTACATGACATTTCTCAATTTTTCCACTTGGTTTGGGCTATTTGGAGGAAATATGTTCATTACATTTCATTGGAAGTAATTTGGAGGCTGTTTGGTTAGTTTTTCGGGCAATTTTGCATATGTGCTCTCATGAGAGTACATAAAATTTTTCTCAATTTTTCCACTTTCTTTGGGCTGTTTGGAGAAAATATGTTCATTACATTCCATTTGAATCAATTTGGAGGCTATTTGGTTGATTTTTAGGGGAGTTTTGCATCTGTACTCTCTGTACTATTATGAGAGTACAGAGCATTTTTCTCATTTTTTCTAGTTTCATTGGCCTGTTTAAAGGAAATATGTTCATTACATTTTATTAGAAGTAATTTGGAAGTTGTTTGGTTAGTTTTTAGGGAAGTTTTGCATCTGTACTCTCTGTACTCTTATGAGAGTATATAGCATTTTTTTTTCATTTTTTTCCACTTAGTCTAGGCTATTTGGAAGAAATATGTTCATTACATTCCATTGAAAGTAATTTAGAGGCTGTTTGGTTGGCTTTCAGGGGAGTTTTGCCTGTGTACTTTCTGTATTCTCATAAGAGTATAGAGAATTTGTCACATTTTTTTCCACTTTCTTAGGGTTGTTTAGAGAAAATATGTTCATTAAATTTCATTTGAAGTAAGTTGGAAGCTATTTGGTTAATTTTTAGGAGAGTTTTGCATATGTACTCTCTGTACTCTCATGAAAGTACAAATCATTTTTCTCATTTTTGTTTAGTTTCTTTGGCCTGTTTGGAGGAAATATGTTCATTACATTCCATTTGAAGCAATTTGGAGGCTATTTGATTAGTTTTTAAGGGAGTTTTGCATCTGTACTCTTTGCACTCTCGTGAGAGTACAAAGTATTTTTCTTATTTTTTCACTTGGTTTAGGCTGTTTGGTATAAATGTGTTCATTATATTTCATTGGAAGCAATTTGGAGTTTGTTTGGTTAGTTTTTTGGAGAGTTTTGCATCTGCACTCTCTGTACTCTCATAAGAGTACAGTAAATTTTTCATTTTTCCTACTTTCTTTGGGCTGTTTGGAAGAAATATGCTCATTACATTCCATTGGAAGCAATTTGGAGGATGTTTGGTTAGTTTTTAGAGGAGTTTTGTATCTGTACTTTCTATACTCTCATGAGAGTACAAAGATTTTTACATTTTTTCCACTTTCTTTGGTTTGGAGGAAATATGTTCATTAAATTCCATTTGAAGCAATTTGGAACCTGTTTGGTTAGTTTTTAGGAGAGTTTTACATGGGCACTCTCTGTTCTCTCATGAGAGTATAAAGTATTTTTCTCATTTTTTTTCCTATTTTTTTGGCCTATTTCAAAGAAATATGTTCATTACATTCCATTAGAAATAATTTGGAGGATATTTGGTAAGTTTTTAAGAGAGTTTTGCATCTGTACTCTCACTCTCATGAGAGTACATAATATTTTTCTCATTTTTTTTCCACTTGGTTTGTTTGGAGTAAATATGTTCATTACATTCTATTGGAACCAATTTGGAGGTTGTTTGGTTGTTTTTTTGGGGAGTTTTATATGTACTCTCTATACTCTCATGAGAGTACAGAGAATTTTTCTCATTTTTTTCACTTTCTTTGGGCTATTTGGAGAAAATATATTCATTACATTACATTTGAAGTAATTTAGAGGCTGCTTGGTTGATTTTAGGGGAGTTTTACATATGTACCCTCTGTACTATCATTAGAATAAAGAGCATTTTTCTCATTTTTTTCACTTTTTTTGTGCCGTTTGGAGAAAATATGTTCTTTACATTCCATTTGAAGAAATTTGGAGGCTGTTTGGTTGGTTTTTAGGAGAGTTTTGCATCTATACTCTCTGTAATCTCATGAGAGTACATAGCATTTTTCCCATTTTTTTCACTTGGTTTGGGCTGTTTGGAGGAAATATGTTCATTACATTCAATTTGAAGCAATTTGGAGGCTGTTTGGTTGACTTTTAGGGAAGTTTTGTATCTGTACTCTCTATACTCTCATGAGAGTACAAAGTATTTTTCTCACTTTTTCCTAGTTTGTTTGTCCTATTTGGAGGAAATATATTCATTACATTTCATTTGAAGCAATTTGGAGGCTGTTTGGTTAATTTTTAGGGGAGTTTTGTATCTGTATTCTCTCTACTCTCCTGAGAGTACATAGAATTTTTTCATTTTTTTTCCACTTTCTTTGGGCTGTTTGGAGGAAATATATTCATTACATTCCATTAGAAGTAATTTGGAGGCTGTTTGGTTGGTTTTTAGGGGAGTTTTATATGTGTACTCTCTGCACTCTCGTGAGAGTACAATCCTTTTTTCTCAAATTTTTTTTCACTTGGTTTGGGCTGTTTGGAGGAAATATGTTTATTACATTCCATTGGAAGCAATTTGGAGGCTATTTGGTTGGTTTTTTTAGAGTGTACTCTTATGAGAGTACAGAATTTTCTCATTTTTTCCACTTTCTTTGGATTGTTTGGAGGAAATATGTTCATTATATTCCATTTGAAGCAATTTGGAGGCAGTTTGGTTGATTTTTAGGAGAGTTGTACTCTCATGAGAGTACAGAGAATTTTTCTCATTCTTTTCCAATTTCATTGGCCTGTTTGGAGAAAATATGTTTATTACATTCCATTAGAAGCAATTTGGAGGCTGTTTGATTGATTTTTAGGGAAGTTTTGCATCTGTACTCTCGTGAGAGTATAAAATATTTTTCTCATTTTTTTCAACTTGGTCTGGGCTGTTTGGAGGAAATATGGTCATTACATTCCATTGGAAGTAATTTGGAGGCTGTTTGGTTAATTTTTAGGGGAGTTTTACATCTGTACTCTTTGTACTCTCATGAGAGTACATCAAATTTTTCTCATTTTTTCCACTTTCTTTGGGCTGTTTGGAGGAAATATGTTCTTTACATTCCATTTGAAGCAATTTGGAGGCTGTTTGGTTAGTTTTTAGGGGCATTTTACTTCTGTACTATCTGTACTCTCATGAGAGTATAGAATATTTTTCTCATTTTTTTTCACTTTCTTTCGACTATTTGAAGGAAATATGTTCATTACATTCCCTAAGAAGCAATTTGGAGATTGTTTGGTTAGTTTTTATGGGAGTTTTGCATCTGTACTCTCTATACTCTTATGAGAGTACAAAGAATTTTTTGTTATTTTTTTCTAGTTTCTTTGACCTGTTTGGAGAAAATATATTCATTACATTCCATTAGTAGCAATTTGGAGGCTATTTGGTTAATTTTTAGGATAGTTTTGCATCTACTCTCTGTACTCTCATGAGAGTGCATAGCATTTTTCTCATTTTTTTCAACTTTTTTTAGGAAACCCTATATAGAGGAAATTTTATTGCCATAAAAAAGAAGGTTACAAGGTCATTAAAAGGGGATAAACTCTAAAACTACTGCTCGAAGAGCTACAACCAGCTTAGAGAGAAAATCCCTTATCTAATTACATCCAAAAAGCAAGTAAAAGCAAAAGAATTAGTAAAAGATACATAAAGATCAGCAATGGATGATCCGGGCCAAAGCAGAATCGTATGCAGAATCAATAGGAAATGAACCTGTAATGCACATGCAAAAATAAAAGAAAGCTGCATCTGTAAATATTAAAAGGGAAGAATTAGTACATATGCAATAAGAGGGCAGCAAAATAATGATTGAAGTGAAAGTTTGAGGGAGAGGCCTGAAGATATTCACACCAAATTGGGGCAGATGCAAATGTGTGCATCCAAGCAACCATTGTATGGATACAACACAAGAGTTACTACCAAACCAATTAGGGTGAAGCCATCATAGCAAACTGTGTGATATAAAGGATGAAGGATTTGTGTTTCTTAGTACTACAAATCTAAATAAAGCCAAATACAATGTATATGAAAATGCAAGCCATCATCCCAAATAGGATAACCTTCACCATTATATGCATAGCATCAATCCCTACCCAACACATGATAGAAAAAACAGAGATTTTTGGCATGTAGAATCCATGCTGAATCAATGAAACAAAAGCACTTGATCTAGCCATGATCATAAGAAATTATACTAAGAAGCCAATTGCAAGACAAAACTAGGCGATGAAAAAATCACCACCAATTAGCCCACCTCTACAGGCCAAACAATAGTTCAAACTGCCAAAAGAAGGAACCATGACAAGTATTGATGGGAAAAAACCCCAAAGTGTCCAAGCAATTCAAAAATAGATATTCACAGTTGGAGAAATAGAAAAACATTCCCACTATTGGAGAAAACAAGTAAAACCAAATGCAAGAGTTAGCAGATGGAAATAAACCGATACAAATCATTTAAAGCTACACATAGCCAAACAAGAACTTGAAAAAAAAAGGGCCCATGTCAGCAAATATTGATGGGAGCAACAAACCTAAAGAAACCAGAAACTGCACAAACAGCATATTCCAGTAGTCTGGAGAAACAAGAAAAACTACTTGCTCCAGAAGAACAGAAAATGAATCAGCACATGCCAGACTATTTGAGAAACAGAAAACACTCCTAGAAAAATGAGGGAACAACAAACTAAATATACCAATAAAATCTTTAACTTCAATGAACACATATGTATTCCTGCAGTTCAAAGCCATGGAGCAACACTTGCCTAGAAGGAGAGGAGATTTATTCAGCTTGATGGATAGACCATTGCAAAAAGACCCCCAACATATCCAACAGAGCAGGAATAAAAAACTCCCAGAAAAAAGCAAAGTGTTGACATATATTGTGATAAAAACACAGCAAGAAATAAGATTTGGAAAGAAACATCATTCATTTAGCCTATCACCCTTAATATCATGGCTAGAAATATATAGCAGAAAATAAACCCACGCAAAACCAAAAGGCCAACGTAAAATAGGCAGAGTGAAAAGACATAAGTGAAAATTTTGTCAATATAGATAGAGAGATAAGCATTTCCAGCTAGTAGCTTAATGAAACTGGAAAGATCATACCATTCGAAATGAGACACAGCATTATCAAAAAAAACCCCCAAAGAGGTGAGCAAGGCTCGGGTTAGAAGCACATGAGAAGCAGAAAAAATAATTATAGGAATGCATCAGAGAATAAGAAACAGTAAATAGTAAGAAAAGAGAGGGGGGCTAATTTCTAAGGTATGGTAGGCCAGTATTATCCAAATTAACTAAGCCACACAGTTGTCTAGGTAGATTATATTGATAAAAAAAAATTTGATCATCTAATCTAGCACCTAGATTAGCAAGATAATCGACATTATTTCCTTCCAAACATGAGTGATTCTGTAATAAACTTGAGATAGAAGCATTCTAGTTTGATTGAGAAGATAATACAATTCAGTGTTACCCATTTTATTAGAGGTTAATAGATCAATCAAAAGAAGAGCATCTACTTCAATCCAAATGTTAAGCCAATTTTTTGGATCTCAGCTTTATTAACTACCATTAAAAAAAATAACAGAGCATGTAAAGGATAGGCAAAAGCACAAGTTACCATGCCTTTAAAGTTTCTAAAAATTCCACCACATCCAAACTTATTTTGAGAAACAGAACCATCTGTTAATCTTGATAATATTATCATGGGGCTTAATCCAATAGATAATCTTATCATCTTTACAATTAAAATGCTCAGGCAAGGTAAGACCCAGTTTATTAGCTATAAATTTGCAACCTTTAAATTAATTGTTAGTAATTAAATTGGCATTGAATAAGGCATGAATTTTATCTTTGATTCTTGCAATAATTCTTTTATGATTCATAGGAATCCCACGATGTTTAGCATCATTTCTATCCATCCATATAAACCATATGAGAGTGATGGCAGTTATCACTTTAATATGACCTTTAACACTATGAAAATAAGCCTAAGTTGGTATAAAGATAGAGTTCCATTAAAAGATTAATATTGAAAAGATCATCATACCAAACCATAATTTAGAGGCAATAGCTCATTAACAAAGACATGATTCACATCCTCAATGTGATAACAATAGCATTTAGAGGGTAAGTAAAATCCTTTTTTCCACATAAGAGCATCCGCGGGTATGAAATTTTTTAGAATTCTCCAAGTAAGGATAGAATAATAGATAGGTATAGTGTTATTCCAAAGTTTAAAAATACATTAGAGAAGTCATGAGTTTCTTTAATATGAAACCAAACATCTCTAAGATTAAAATCTCCATTATGAGAGAGCTTAAAGAGGATTTGATCAGCTTGTTAGAATTGATATATATATGAGATTATGTATAAAAGGGAGTAGGAATGTAGTCAATAAGCATGATATCATTCCAATTGTTATTCAGTATGAGCGACTTTAATATCAGAGTGGAATGAGTTTTTAATAAATTATCAATGGAACCATTGCAGTCAAATTGTCTTGGAAAAGAAGGAAGAGCGAGTTGACCCCAAGAAATAAGGGATTCATTCATTTGATGTTACAAAGTCTTTTCATACATGTGAGTTACCCACTTTGTAAGAATAGGTGAGAGGATGCTTATCCTGACAGTATTTGGCAGTCATAAATTTATCCCAAAGACTATTCTTGCTTCTAAAGTTCCACCAAAGTTTATGAGAAAATGCAATAATAGTTTCACGGATCGTCTTACAACTGTGCCACCTAAGGGTGCCACCTTTTATACCAAGAAGTCAAATGCATCCTTTAGAAGAGTTTTAGATCCCCAAAAAATTTATTAAGTAGGCATTCTTAAGGTAGGGACAATGGTTTGAATAAGATATAGAGGCATAAGTACTTTCAAGAGAAAAAAAAAAAATGAAATTAATTTATTTTATTTCAAAGAGATGTGATCTTTTTTTATAAAGAGGGATATTTATGAGAGAATGTGTGATGTTGTTTAAAATTGGTGATTCTCAAGATTTGATCAATCTTTACTAGAATTTTAGATGAAGGAATGAAACAACTTTTGCCTTCATTAATAGAAAGACCACTTTCCTTCCCAAATTTAACAAATAATTTCATTATTTTTTTGATGTGATGAATGGAAGCATTGGAAAAAATGATGAAGTCATCGAAAGCTCAAAAGAGATAGGGATGCCACCTGTGGTTCTAAAGTACATGCTAGGATTATTGTTGAATAGGTCATTAAGACTCTAAAAAGATATTCCACTTAAAAAAGAGAAGGAGACAATGGGTCTCCTTGTCTCAAGCCATGGGATGAGGGAAGAAACCTAAGGCCTCTCCATTTAAAATGATAGAAAACCAAGCATTAGTAATACAATTTTTAATAAGAGATATGAATTTATCGAAAACCAAACAATTGAAGAATATGAAAGAGAAATTTCCAAGAAATATTGTCAAAGGCTTTAGAAATGTCTAATTTAAAAGGATATTGCCACCTCGATAGGGCATCCAAGTCATGAATTAACTCTTGGGCTAGAGAATACAGATATAGCAACGGCTTTGATTAGGAGAGATAATTTTTGAAGCAAAGGAGTAAGTCTATTGGCAAGTAATTTAGCAATAAGTTTTGAAAGGTGAAAAGACGATAAAGTCAGATTCTGGATTGTCAATTTTTGGTATTAGGATAATGGAGGTGCAAGAGAAATATCTAGGTATAGAGTTACCATTAAAGAAGTCAATGACCGCTTCAACTAAGTCTTGTTTAATAATAGTCCAACAATGTTGAAAGAAGTGAGTAGTATATCCTTGGGCCCTTTGAATCGTGTTCATATTATTAACAATTTTGCTAATCTCATCTTCTGTAAGAATCATAGTTAGTAAATGGTTTTCTTCACTGGAAATAAATGAGGGAATCAAATGAGTGTTGGATATAGCATCTAAAGTATGGCTCTTATTCAGTAAATTTTTGAAATGATTAATAACAGATTCTTTAATTTTATTATTTTCAGTGATCTAGTTTCCATTGGTACTTTTAATTTTTTGGATATAATTTAAAGCTCTCTTTTTTTGAAAAAGAGCATGAAAGTATCTGGTATTTTTGTCCCCATCAGCAATGAGTTTACTAGCCTCCTTTTGCCGCCAGTAAGTTTCTTCCATATTTTGATAGGTAACAAGGTTATCTTTGGCTTCATTTAAATCCTTTAATTTAGAAGAATCAGTTAAAACAACATTTTCAAGATTGCAGACCAATTGTTCCATATTTTTGATGTTAGCAACAAGGTTTTTAAAGCGATGTTTGTTCCACCAAATAAGGTTTTGCTTGAGTCTTTTATGTTTAAACCAGAGGCGAATCATACCCTTGACCGAATTGTCAGGGTGGAGGGGGGCAATCCAGTTAGTGGTGACAACATCTAAAAAATCAATATGCTGAATCCACATATTCTGAAATCTGAAAGATGTAGAGTGGGAGAGCCGATTTAATGGATTTTTAATAGAAATCAAGAGAGGAGCATGATCTGACAAGGTTCAACTTAAATGTTCAGCAGAAGTATGGGGCCATTGATTTATCCATATAGAGTTAAAGAGAGTTCTGTCCAGCCATTACCAGAGTCTAGAGTTGTGCCAAGTGTAATCCAATCCCGAGTAGCCAATGTTAATAAAGTTACAATCAAGAATCATATTAGAAAAATCTTCCATAGAATGCAAGTTAGGAGAGCATCCCCCCTTCTTTCTGAAGAGAAGAGGATGGTGTTAAAATCACTCCCAACCAACCAAGGTTTGTTAATAGTGGTGGCAAAGGATCTTAAATTATCCCAAAAGATGTTCCTACCAGCCCTATTGCAAGATGCATACACAAATGAGCCTAGAGAAGAGAAATCACCCAAAGAAATGTTAACATTGACCACCTGCTAAAGATCATCAAGGATAGAAAGCGAGAGTTATTCCAAAACACCAGATCTTATTACTAATATTATAAAAGAAGTTATTAAAGCCAAGCATTCTAGCCACATGATTGATCTTAGAAGAGTGAATTAAAGGTTCGATAATAACAAGTAAGTCAATATTATTAACACGACAGAGATTTCTAACACGGGTACACACAATGAGGGTCCCAATCCCTCGAATATTCCAAATAAGAGAATTAAACATAAATGCTATCAAATTTGAATAGAAGCAAAGTAAAGTAGTTGTCTAAAGCAAATAGATAAAAGGAAGAGCAACTATTTATGAGATGAGGATCCAGATCTAGTAGATCTGGTAGAGTTATTAGGGAACATTTTTGCTTTAAGTGATTTCTTTTTTAGAATAGTTTGAAATGGTCTATTTTTGTCCAATGAGTCTCCATCTGAGAGAGACTGCTTGGTTATATTAAGAATAGGGTTAAAATCAGTCAAAGCATTTATAATGGTGACTTCTCCTTCCTCAATTTCAGTATCCGTATGCAAAGAATGATTAGGTTGTATGTCAATATCAGGAATAAGAGAAGGGGAGGTTGCAATTTCAGTTAAGAGAGGGAGATATATTGGAAGCATCAAGAACACAAATTTGAGGGTCACTTTCAGGATATTGTTTCAATTTTTCCTCCATCCCTTTCAGATTTTCCTCCTCATGTTCAGCATTCAAGGAAGTCAAGATAGCTGGAGTAGGGGCATTGTCTTTAGCATCCAAATTATTATGCAAGGATGATAGGTATCCAAGCCATCATAATGAGCCTTAGGATCAACATCAGCATCCTCCTTATCTACATCATAAAATCTTTAGATTAGCATCATTCAACATTTCATTACAAATTTGTGGGTTCCACAAGTAGAAATAGAATTTCTTTTAGAGTAGCTTTAGGCACATACATAGATTTATCAATTTTATCAATTGGAGGATTATGGGCCTCATTCATATTTTTCTTTTAAGATGCGGGTGTAACACAAAACATTCTAATTATTGTGCCCATGGATTTTGCTGAGAGCGAATAGAAAGAAAATTCTCAAATTCAATTTTTTTGATTATAACCATACTTTTTAGAGCCAATCCAAACTTCTTTAGGATGTTTTTTGGATATATCAATTTCTACTAAAATACGTGCAACCAATGACTGGGATCTTATAGCGGTGGCCTGATCAATTTGAAGAGGCCAAAGAGAGCACAAAAAAGCACTTGTGCGTCACATAATGAATTCATATTAGGTAGAGCTAACCAAATCCAATTGGTGATTCCTCCTTTATATCAAAAGAGGAGTCCATTTTAGAAGACGATTTGGCAATTGAAAATGACATAGGGATACAAAACCCTTGAATAATCTAGGTCATTATTAAGCTGAATTAAAACATGCATTGGATCAATCAAGCTAATAGAAAAAGCACCCGAAAGTTTTAGATTATGAAAAAATGATCGAATTTTATCCAGATTTGGCCAACGTAATGAAAATTTACCAACTAAAGAGAATTCATATGGCTTAGCCAACAATTCAACCTCCTTATCAGAGCACATGATCGCCGGAATACCCAAAAGAAGTCGATGCTAAATTCATCGAAGCATTAGATGAAAAACTCTTACCAGAGAGCGCATCCTTAAAGGATTTAACCAGATTCAAGTTCGACGGGGCATTTGAATCCAAGGAGCTCGAGAAATCCGATGCCCTAGCCGCCGCTTGCATGGTGAAGCCATTTGGCAGTGCGGCTAGAGAAATTGAATCCATAAGCATAGCTATAGGAGCATCACACGCGCAATCCACCAGTGAAAATCTTGTAGAGAATCAGCAAACCGAAGGAAAATCAAGGGAAGATGAAATCACCAGAGAGCGCCGCCAAAGGGTTGACATTCCCTTGAAAGCAATTTGAAGGCTATTTGGTTAGTTTTTATGGGAGTTTTGCATATGTACTCTCTGTACTCTCATGAGAGTACATAGCATTTTTCTCATTTTTTTCCACTTTCCTTGGCCTGTTTGGACAAAATATGTTCATTAGATTCAATTTGAAGTAATTTGGAGGCTGTTTGGTTGGTTTTTATGGGAGTTTTGCATCTATACTTTCTATACTCTCAAGAGAGTACTGAGAATTTTTTTCATTTTTCCACTTTCTTTGAGCTGTTTGGAGGAAATATGTTATTTACATTCCATTTGAAGCAATTTGGAGGCTATTTGGTTAGTTTTAGAGGATTTTTGCATCTGTACTCTCTTGTACTCTCATGAGAGTATAGAGCATTTTTCTCATTTTTTTTACTTGGTTTGGCCTGCTTGGAGGAAATATGTTCATTACATTCCATTGGAAGCAATTTGGAGGGTTGGTTTCTGGAGATTTTTACAATATGGGAAAATGTTCTTATTAATTCATTTGAATTGATCGTTAGAGTGGTGATAATATTGCGCTCTTTCTTGAGAAAATCATTGACATTTTAGGAGGCTTTGCATCATTTGCATTAAACGGATTTGAGACTCAATTGCCATCATGTGAATCTTTTCTTATTGGGATATAGAGAAACAAGTATTCTTTTGGGTGGCTTATGCATTCCTTTCACTCTCAATGAAGTTGCACTAATTATAGGGATGTCAAACAGAGGGAGAAGGTCATATGATAAATCACAGTCAGTTCTTAGTGGACTTTAAGAATAAACTCGAGAATTCAAATCGCTCGATGCCTGCGGCACAATTTATGCAGTTGTACATACATTTTCTGCTTTCAAATCTTTTTTTTATATATCATTACTATAGGGTGGCATCAAAATTGATTGCTGCAACATAGATAAATTCTTGAGTACAATTGGCGAGGCCATTTGGGTCTTTGGTTTCACAATTTGATGGTATTTCATCAAAGATTCCAGGCACCGGGTACATGAGTGGCTTTGTCACTCTTCTAATGGTGCTTATATCTTATGTATTATTTGATGCATTAAAGTTAACTTATATAAATATTCATTGTAGATCAAGGTGGCAGAGCACATAGGCATCATAAAGGCTGCTTCCTTCAGAAAGTTGTTATACGATGGCCAAAAATAAAGTTTGGATGACGCCTTCGATTTGGGAGGACACCAGGTGACACATAATAATATCACTTTGATTATATGAGAATGTATTTATTTATATTGTAAATCATCATATTTTCTTATCAGTGTAACATAGGTCTGCCTTTTATTTGAGGACATATCAGAAGAGAAGACCTGGCTCCTTGAACATTGTCCACTGCCCAGCAGACAACCCATGTCGAACCCGATAGTAGTCTTATTCTAGGTCCACTGAGTGCATCCCCCACTAAATCTCCATATGTCTCTCCTCAATATTCTCCCCCTTCCAGTGTATCTAGTCTGCCCTCTGCTACTACCCATTCAGAAGGCTTTGCGGTGGAGAGGATAGTTGCAGGTTTTAGTGCATTGGGAGATAGAGTATCATCTTTTGAAGCATCAATAACAGAGAGAATTGATGGAATTGAATTGTGGGTAGCTGTTATTGAGGCGGTGATTGCTGGGTAGTAGGGCCCAGCATCCTTAGCATGGGGGAAGATCTTGTAGAGGCAACCATGGGGAATCTCTTGAGGAGGCAATCACAGGGGCATCACCTATGGAGGCTACCACAGGAGCTTCCCCTGTGGAGGAAACGACAGGGGAGCTCCTGTGGATGCTACTACAGTGGCTTCCCCTGTGGATGCTACCACAGGGGAGGCTCATGTGGTGGCTACCATAGAGGCTTCCCCTGTGGAGACTTCCACTGGGGAAGCCCTTCCGAAGGAGCTTCCACAGGGAAGCCTGTGGCACCATGGGAAGCTCTTGTGGAGGTTTTCACTACACATGAAGATGCTGTGAAGCATTTACTCAGCAGCATTGAGCGTGGTGTGAAAGCGAAGATGAGGAAAAGAAAAGTCATATCTTCCCCCTTCACACAAACTTACAGGAAGTCACGGAGCAGAATAAGTCCTGTGGTAGCCTCCACTCAGAATGAGCAGCCGGCAGAAGATATATTATGTAACTTTCTTTTCAATTTGACATAATAGTAATTGATTTCAATAAATTTTTTATATGTTTGCAAAGATGCGCCAATAATAGTAGTTGAACCACAGACTGCTATCGTTGTGGTTGAGGAGCATCAGACGGAGGTATGCATCATCTTAGCAGATTGATTCTTAGTTCAAAATGACTCTAGCTTTTCATCACTACCTTTCATCATAACTAATTTTCTTGCAGCCAGCTGAGGCACATCATATTTTTGACTTCTCATCAAGAGATGTCCCTAAAAATCGCCTCATTGACATCGTGTTCCCGATTAAAGGACAAGTAAGTCATTCTTCATTTAATTCCTTCTGTATATGTAAAATCACCTATTTGTTCAGTTAAACTCACATTCTCATATTTCTCACATGGGGGTGATCAGATTCATGGGGGAATATCATTATTGCGAGAAAATTGATGATCCGATCAAGATTCCTGCCGATGCACACGTCGACGCCTTCACCTTTCTACTAGCCGAGAAGTACTCGCTATGCCCGGGGCTATATGTCCCCTATTTGTACATTTCATGCTTGCACTGGGTAAGTTACTCCACATAAATGCAGGGTAGTACGATTCAATCGGGTTTAGTAGAAGCTAGAATTTATAAACTGTCTCTTCCTTTCTTGCAGAGTTATGTAAAATATGACCTACAAAAAGAAAGCAAAATGTTCATCCAGCATGTCATTGCAGGTAGTGTATCAAGGGCTGAGGAACTCTTACTTTCAATTATAAATAATCAAGACTGGCATACTATTAGCTGGTATATTTTTATGATTCATTGTCAAACTCAACTCATAAGCCATTCTTCCTGATATTGTAGGAACTATTTTCATTTAGGTTTGCCTAAAGTGCATATTTTTTGCCAACTTATTGACTATACTTCTTACTATTCAAATCAAATTACTTGTTCAAGATGCTGGCCAATCTTTTGCGAGCGATCCCATAAAATGGCCAATCAAAATGATGAGTGGGCTGTCAATCCAACAAAATAGTGTCCACTGCGGGATGTTTGTCTACAAGTACATGGAGGCAACAATCAGCAAACCTCTAGTGGACTGGGCTGACCACCAAGATTGGCCAAAGAGGATGAACTGCTTTAGGGGTGAGTTCGCTTACACTATCTTCTGTTCGGGCATGAAATAACTAATCTGAAAATTGTACAATTGAAGTTTGATATGTTCAAAATCAATTATTTTAGAAGCTATTATTTATGGTTTTAAACCTTTTTTAGAGGTAACATATGTACTATCTATTTGGATTGCTTTAGTGAGACCATGTGTAGCAATTTGGTTAATGATGAGCTGCTTCAGTGAGATGTTTTTTAGGTGTATTCTATGTACTCTCCTGGGAGTATAGACTCTTATGTTCATGTTCTCTAGCTTTGCAGGTGTACTCTCAGTACTCTCCTGAGAGTACAGACTATTTCCTTATTTTTTTATCATTTTTTCAAGACAGTTTGGATAGAATATCTTTTGTAGAGACCATTTAAAGTAATTTGTTGGTTGCTAAGTTGCCTTTTTAAACTCTCTTCAATCTCAGACTCTATACTCTCATGAGAGTACATAATATTTCTAGATTTTGACCATCTTTCTTTTATGGGTTGTTTGAAAAGAAAATATTTAGTACATTTCATTATAGTTGTTTGAGCCTAATATTAGCCTTCCTACTGCTTTGCATCTCAGACTCTATACTCTGAGAGTACAAAGTATTTCTTCAATTTTTTCAATTTTCCGGGCAATTTGGGTAGAATATGTTTAGTGGAGACCATGTGCAGCAATTTGGTTGATTGGAACCTTAATATTAGCCTTTTTGGCATGTTTTGCAGGTGTACTCTCTGTACTCTCTTGAGAGTACATACTTTTTTCTCAATTTTTTTCCTTATTATGGTCTGTTTAGATTGAATGTGTTGACAGCAAACTATTTGGAGCAATTTGGGAGCTGTTAGGTTACTTTTTTAAACTATTTTGCATCTCAGACTCTCTACCTCATGAGAGTACGACTAATCACATTTTTTTGTTTTGACCTATTTGGAAAGAAATATTAACTAGACTCCTGGTTTATTGGAGCCTTAATATTATTTTTTTTTTGTGTATTCTGTACTCTGAGAGTACATACTTTTTTTCTTTTTTTTTCCTTATTGTGGATAGAATGTGTGAGCAAACTATTTGGAGCAATTTGGGAGTTGTTGGTTGCTTTTAAAGTTATTTTACATATGTACTCAGTACTCATGAGAGTATGCACTGCAATTTTGTTTTCAATTTTTTTGACTGTTAGAAAGGAAATATTAATTGACTCTATTATTGAAGCCTTAATATTAGTCTTTTGGCCGCTTGTAGGTACTCTGTACATACTTTTTCTCAATTTTTTTCCTTATTTACTATATTCAATTAGAGGTTGATTGGAGCCTTAATAGTAGGTTTCTGGAGCTATTTTTGAGTTGTACTCTCTATACACTCCTTAGAGTACAAATTTTTTTATCAATTTTTTTCAATATTTCATACCTGTTTGGGAAGAATGTGTTTGCTACAAACCAGTTGGAGCAATTTGGAGGCTCTTGGCTTGATTTTTTGAGTCAGATCAGACTGCATCTCTGTAGAGAGCAGACTAATTTCCTAATTTTTCCATTTCTGCTTTGGAAAGGAAATATTTACTATATTCAATTACGTTGATTGGAGCTTTAATATTAGGTTTCTGAGCTATTTTTGAGTTGTCTCGACTCTCGAGAGTACAAATTTTTTTATCGCTTTTTTCTAATTTTTCATGCTTTGGGAAGAATGTGTTTACTACAAACCAGTTCGAGCAATTTGGAGGCTTTTGGCATGATTTTTTGAGTTGTTCTGCATCTGTACTCTCTATACTCGTGAGAGTACATACCAATTTCTTAATTTTTCCCACTTCTATTAGCCTATTTGGAAAGGAAATATTTACTATATTCAATTACAGGTTGATTGGAGCCTTAATATTAGCTCGAGCTATTTTGAGTTTTCTATACTCTTAAGAGTACTGATTTTTTTTATTAATTTTTTCCAATTTTTCATGCTTGTTTGGGAAGAATGTGTTTACTACAAACTAGTTGGAGGAATTTGGAGGCTCTGGCTTAATTTTTTGAGTTGTTCAAGATCTATACTCTACTCGTGAGAGAGTAGACTAATTTCCAATTTTATTGAAAAGTAAAATAATAAAAATAAAAGTCGATCTAAATGAAAGGTATGCAACCAAACCTTGAATTTGATGCTTGTTGAAAGGAATTTTATTTGAAAGCCGAGCTTGGAGGTTTATCTAGAAAAGGTCATAGTTAATCAAATTAACTAAGGTTTTATTTGGTATCAAATTTATTTTTATTTTCAAAAATATATTTATTTATTATATTTTAAAATGATTTGTTTTTTATTTTGAAAATAAATTATATTATTTTAAAAAAATTAAAATATATTTTAGATATTTTAAGTAATTTAAAAATAATTATGCGCATCAAATATAATTTGTTGCAATTCAAAATATAAGGAATATAAAATAAAAAATAAAAGTGATCTCAAACAACCTTTAAGATTCGAGTTTTTACATGACCAAGAAGTTCCATGTGTTGATAATTTAGTTGATCTCAAATTTTTTTATAATTAGAAATCTTCACCAATATTAGAATTTTAGGTCAAGGTTTTGTTAATAATTAAGTCATTTAAAATGCTTAAATAATAAATTAATCCAAGCAAAATAGCAAAATAGCACTTGTTTAATATTTATTATATTTTAAATTTAATTATCATGCATGAAATAGCTACAAATATATTCAAAATTTAAAAGAAACAAGATCCATATTCTTCATTTATGATGATAAAATTATTTTATAAAAAATGAATATAGATATTATAGATATGAATGCTTCTTATTTTGGAGGTCGAGAATATTTCTATTGTAAAATGAATTTTAATACATCAAAATTATTATAAAATTATTATTTTTGTAATCACTTTATATACATACTATAAGAGAAAAATATAAATTAGGAAATTACTATATAATTATTGATTTTTAATTTTATATTAAATCCTCAAGATAGATACCGATCATTCAAAATTAATAATATTTGTGAATTTATAATAATATTTTATTCTGAAGACTTCATGAATATAGAAACAATGCACCTATAGCATCAAATGGGGCATTTTAAATTTGAAGCTTTAGGTGTGTAATTTATGATCTATGCTAAATATTTACTAAGATAAGAAACTTAATTATATAACATTTTATTGATAGATTTGTTAGATTGATCATGACATGCTTTCAATGATTTTTTTATTAATTTATTGATAACATAAACTAAAAAAATATATATTACATTATGTTTCAATGTAATCAATTAATTAATAGAGAGCAGATGTAATATACTCAAGTAGAATCTGAGAATCAAACACATCAAGAGATACACAATTTCTGTTAATTTTTTTTTATTTTGTACATCTGACTGATCATGTGGTGCAAGCAATATCAACCAAAATCTATAAATAAAGGATCAAAAATCGATACAAAGTTACACAATTTAATATATTCTCTCTCCCTCTCTCTCTGAAAACTGTTTAATATGAGTTCAATTGATAGCCTGGATTCGACATCATCACTTACATAATTAAGCCTTCATCATCATCTACCTAAAAATTGAAACAAAGGAACTACAAATTACCCAATTTATTGCAGAAGATCATGTAAGAATGAAGGATTAACACATTTTATTTTCATCTGACATAGCACAAATTATTATAAACCATTCAAAAAATATTAGACATGTAGCATAAAAAAGAAATTTGAAAAATATTGATTAAATATATTTGAACAACATTTTCCATGAGAAGAACACCCAAATTGATTGAAATAATGCTTTCATCTCAGATTGAGTTGGAACAAATTGTACAAACCAAAGAGAAATAAACAAGCAACAAAAAATTATAACAATGTAAGGACCCTCAAGAATCGACCTTGCACGCTTGAATGTCCATTATCAAGCAGTCCAAATATATGATAATCAAATTGGAAAAAAGATAAAAAATTTCCTCATGTAATTAATGATTTGTACAACCGCTTTTTTTTCCCTCATCAACACCAACCAAGAATGAGTAATCCATGACATCAATGGATTGTAAAGCAAGGAAAATAAACCAAAAGTAAATATATAAATGTTGGGAAGGAACAAGAAAAAAAAGCATGAATAATTGCTCATTAAGCAATTTATTTAACATGGTTCTCATCTTCCTTGCTTTACAAATTAATGAACTTAATTATAATAATATAAAATAATAGAAAAATAATCATCACATATAATCATTACTAAATGATACTTGAATATATCAAACCAGACACATTATTAAACCATTATTCTCATTCACATACATAATGCTACAAACTGAAAGTAGAAAGGAGAAGCACAACATATTTACCTAGAATGAACCAGTTCAGGGATTATGATTGTAATTGACATTAACATGTGTACAGTCGAAGAACAAAAAAATAAATGATGTCATGTACTAAAATGTTTCCTTGTAATGATATTCATCATCAGCTTAGTGTACCCTTCAGCCGACTGATTGATTGTTGAGCTTGAGTTAAATTCTTATAAATAGAACGTCATATTAGTTAATGATATGTAATAGCATGAATGATGAGTTTTCCATGCATACCTCCTCAAAAGCACTTGCATAACAGAAAAGGTGTTGCAATTGGTGACTCTACATGTTCTCCACACCTCTCAGATTGTTCTTTGGATTCTGTAACAATAAAAGAAGGATGGTTCAAAGTTTAAAAAAATATGTAAATACTATAACTTCAGAGGCAAATAAAAAATTACTCTTAGCTTTTTTGGTTCTCTCCCAATATCCCTTAAGCCTTGCATTTGAAACACCATTTGGCCGCTACTTAACTGGATCCTTTAAAATATCATTTCCCTTATCTGCTATGGTGGACTTCTTCTTCTTAGCTGCTCTGCCAGCTGGAGATGAATTCCCACATAATATAGAGTCGACATTATCAGATAGTTTTTTAAGAACCCAGGCATATACTCCTCTGCTTTCTTATTACCTAGTGCCATGGTGCTTATTTGAAATTCATATCGACTGATCTGGTTCTAAAAAATAATGTCAGTTTCATTTCCATCATTTTCTTGCACATCTTTTAAGTTCTTGTGAGCACTATCAAAGTAGATATCCCTATTTGCTCTGGTTGACCAACGCATGATAAGGTACTTATCCAGAATGCACACAATATCTTCCTGACTATGAACTCGGATGCAGTGGACACAAAGCAACCCCTTCATTTCAAATTTTTTACAACTACAAGTTATATTTAGGCTTATCTTGTCAAAATGAACAGTCCATATTTTAAAAGAACTCTTATTCTCTAAGTTTCTCACCAAATACTCCATGGGATTGTCATCTGACAAATTTGCTGCTAATCCTCCAACACCATGCAAAAATTCTTCCTCAAATATTATATAAAACTTTCTTTGTAAAACATAAATTGTTTTAATTGGGTTGGTCTTAACAATAGGAACAATTGCTGACTGGTTGCACTTGAAATCTTCATCATGTTCATTACGATGCCATGTATCAATAACCTTCTTCAATCCCAAGAAATAATCTGTGATTGAACTTGTTGGTTTGGAGATTCCATGACATACATTATTTATGGACTCACTACATTGCGTTGACAAGATTCTCATACGTAATGAGTCTTACGAAAATGTGGACCACTTGTTTCTAATTTTATAAAGCTCGATATAAGCATGATCATGCAAATTGCTCAACTAGCATAGTAGATGCTCTCAACTCCTCCCCGTGAGTCACTTGCTCATGCATGTATAGAATAGACTTTGCACTATCTTATTACTATTAAAGTAGTGTTCTTTTGTAGGAACTTTTTTTGAAATATGTCATTGGCACAACCTAAGATGAGTATGCGGTAATGCAATTTCGATAGCTCTCACCATTGCCTGATCTTGATCAGTGAATATTGTTATAAGATATTTATCACTCATTAACCAGAGAAGTGTTTTGAATAATCATGTGAATGACTCAATTATCTCTTCTGATAGAAAGGCTACTCCTAATAAGATATTTTGTGAGTGATGATTCACTCCAAAAAAAGGGGCATAGATAAGATTATATTTATTGAGTCGTTAGCTTGTATCAAAAATTATGACATCCCAAAAACAATCATATTCTATCCTTGACATGCCATTGCTCCAAAAAAAAAACTAACCAAGCTATTTGACTCATCAACTTGGACATCCCATGCAAATATCTCATCCTCCCCTTATTTTTCCTTGAACAGTTGTATTAATGCATTACTATCACCATTCGCAATCCTCAATCTTCTTTTGGATGAATTGAATGCATCTCTTTTGAAGTCAATATTCTCCACCAACTTCTCACTTAGATAATAACGCATAGTTGCTCTAATTCCCTATTCATTATCTTCAACACAACTTTTCTCATCGCCGATACCTCTCAGATGATCTAAGAAGATGTAGGTCACCCGACTTTGCCAATGAATGATTATAACTTTCTATATATTTTTTAACTGTTCAATTCCCATATAAATCAATAGAAATCTAATCATGGCCGGACAACCACTCCTTGTATCTATTTTCTGGAATTTAACTGTAGTTAGATTGGCAGTTTTCTTCCGACCTGCTTTTGCACATAAAGAATCCTTTGATTTCAATTTATTGGAGTTTGGCCAATAACTAGTATGATCCTTCCTAACACTGAACCCAGTTTGATGTGCATAATCACAGTATATTGCATAGGCCTCCGTTTCATTGTGAACAGTGATGCTAAGGAGTTTTCCCACATTTGGGTCATCAGACATCACGGCTTCATCATCATACTGCTCATTTATCACATTCACCTGCTTAAAAAAAATTATGTCACATGTAACAGCTCAAAAATAATAAAATGCTCAGACTCTCATGAGAGTACAGAGAGTACATATGCAAATCTCTCCTAAAAATCAACCAAATAGCCTCCAAATTACTTCTACTAGAATGTAATAAACATATTCTCTCCAAAAAGGCCAAAATATCTGACAGAAAATGGAAAAATAATCTATACTCTCATGAGAGTACAAAGAGTACAGATGCAAATCTCCCTTAAAAATCAACCAAATAGCTTTCAAATTACTTCTATTAGAATGTAATAAACATATTCTCTCCAAATAGGCCAAAAAATCTGACAACAAATGAAAAAATAATATATACTCTCATGAGAGTATAGAGAGTACAGATGCAAATCTCCACTAAAAACCAATCAATCATCCTCCAAATTGCTTCTAATGGAATGTAATAAATATATTCTCTCCAAAAAGGCCAAAAAATCTGACAGAAAATGAAAAATAATCTGTAATTTCATGAGAGTATAGAGAGTACAGATGCAAATCTCTCTTAAAAATCAACCAAACAACCTCCAAATTGCTTCTAATGGAATGTAATTTGGAGACCAAAAAATAAGACAGAAATTGAAAAGATAATATATACTCTCATGAGTACAAAGAGTACAGATGCAAAACACTCCTAAAAACCAACCAATTAGCCTCTAAATTACTTCTAATAGAATGTAATAAACTTATTCTCTCCAAACAGGCCAAAAAATTTGACAGAAATTGAAAAAATCGTACTCTCATGAGAGTACATAGAGTATAGATGCAAATCTCCCCTAAAAACCAACCAAATAGCTTCCAAATAACTTGTAATGTCGTATACTAATCAAATTATATCCAAAGAGGGTCAAAAATCTAAAAAAAGATAAAATGAGTTGTGCTCATGAGTAAAATATACAAAATAGTCTAACTCAGATAAGAAATATATATTAAATAAAGAATTTCAAAGAATATCACTAATAAACTATAAAAAATTGGACATATAAAATAATTCAAAAAATTTACTGATGTATTTTTATTTAATACCTAATCTGCTAAATTGGTCGCAATATCATCAAGGTCATAACTTCCAATTGCTCTCCATCTTCATGGTTCTTCCAAATATAAAATGAGATTTTCTCTTCTAAGCTCTTTTATCTAAAAAAAACATATTATGCATATATATATATATATATATATATATATATATATATATATATATATATATATATATATATATATATATATATATATATATATATATATATATATATATATATATTAAATTTCTCCCGCCCATTCGAACGGCATTTCTCCTCCCATTATTCAACGAACGGTCGTGCTGTAACGAAATGGCGCCATCATCCAAGCATACGAAGTAAAAATGCGATAAAATGACATTTTTTAGTAATGGACACGCTAGCACGATTGAGTCGACGTAAAGCTACGTGACTCATGAGAACTTGTATGCATGTGCTATGCTTCATTGATGCATAACTCGCACATTTTGTTGTCTGATAATGTAGAATGTGTGAACATCAAGCTTTGACACATGGTATTCATGGACTTCAAACCTGCATGGCGTCAAAAGTCATCCGGCTTAGGTTTGGTTTTGTGCCTTCTCTTTTGTAAGAGAAGGCTAAGATGTTATTGGAAATTATTTTCTAAATCGCTTCAAGATTCTTTCTTCTTTTTCAAAGCATGTTTTTTGGAAGTCAAGTTTCAAGCACAAATTACATGCAATTATATGTCTATCCTTGACTTTAAGATCTCTTGGATGGTGCCTAGGGATTGGTGCTTCAGAGTAAAGTTTGAAGAGCAACTATCTTTTTTACTCAAATATGGAGCACATGCTTAGATGTAGCTTTTTGCTGTTGCAAATTAGGTAAAAATCGCTACCAAATTTATTAGATAAATATATTAAGATATTTCTATTTAAAGATAGTATTTTTTTGCAATGATTTATGTGATTCTCTCTTTTATTATATTTTTTTATATATATACCTATAAATAAACACCATTGTTCACTGAAGTTATCATTAAAATTTCATTTCATAACATGGTTTAAGAGCTTAGCTTGGTTTTGGCCTAGCCATTGTACCCTTCACCTGCCTCTCTTGTTTTCCATTTTAAATTTGCTCTCAATCTCATATGTCCATGCTCGCTTCCCCTGCTTGATCCCATATGATTCATAGTGACTTTGGGAAGGTGTTGAGTAAGACTCGAAATGATAAGGTGAATTGATTATTGAATGAGCTATAAATTGAGCTTGAGCTCGAGCTCGTGGCTCGACAAACCAAGCTTGAGCCAGCTCAGCTCACTTACACCCCTACGTATGCATACCCTCTTCTATGCTTGATGTTGCTCCATCCTGCTAGCATCTTCTCCGTGTCATAAGCCCTTAATGTTGTTCACTCTGCTTGCTTGCTATTTGACCTCTTCAAGTACATGCAATGCTAGTTTTGGTGCCATTCTGATGAGGATATCTATGTTGTCTTTATTTGCATTCTTGGTCTTGAGCCTCTCCTCAATAAAGCTTGAAAGAACCTGGTGCCTTGAAGCCTTCCATCATTGCATCTCCTTCTTCGATTTCATCATTTTATTTCATGAGTTTTTTTTATTACAGCACTCCCTCTACTTGTTCTAGTGATCCTATCTTTGATTGGTTACATAGCTCAAGATCCTCAATCTTTCACGATGACTGATGATAGCGATATTCTCCCTTTGATCTACCTCTCTCATGGACTTGCAAGACCGCCTTTTATTTCTCCTCTATCAATAACAACCCAATGATGCTTTGTGGTTTTAGTTGCATATTTATAGATTTTTTTATTGAGCCATAATCAATAACGATGACATCTTCATCCTGTCCAGCCATCAAACATGAATTCCTCTTTACTGCACATTTTATGCCTTTTAGCTCCTGGCTGGTGATCACCACACTTCAGGCTATCTAGTTGCTTGTTTCATTTGCATGTGAAGACAAGAAATCTACAATTTTAAGTATAAATTCTTAATTTTGACAATCACTACAAATGGCCACACACTCTAATAATCATTGTAGATAGCATTTGTTGATACCTCCCATCATCCTTTATAGTTGAGTCACTCATAGCTTTCACATCTTCTATTTCCCTTCATCTTGAGAAAAAAAAAAGATGAGTAAGATGGATTGCTTTAATAAATGAGGCCCTCTCTCAGCTTTTTAAGCGACATCTTTTTCAAGCTTTGTTGCTACAGTCTATTGTTATTCGTGGGTTTTAAATTCAATTGCATCTTCTTGCATGAGAAGTAATCGATATTTATTAATGACAGGTAATCAATATTTTTTCTTGCTCGCACATGTCTTTTTTGCAACCTATCATTATTGTTGATAATTTTGCATCCTTTGTTTTGGAAGAGACATCATCTACTTTTCTTGAAATCTTACTCTCTTAGTTATTCTATGTTTTTTAGTTTCAGTTAATTTATTATTGATATATTTTCTTACTATAGTCCATAAGTGAATAATAAATTTTTATTTTATTCAATGTCATGTATGATTTCAGCTCTAAGATGATTAGTAGGGGTGTTGAATTTTGACATATCTACTACTTAATAACTAACAATTCTTTTGCTCTAACCTCCACTATTACTATTTATTAATGACATTGTCTCCCGGGATATTCTCCTTCTTCTTAATGAATCTGTCACCGCCCATTTAAATTTGAATTCTTAGCTTATAAATTAAACATCATCACTATCATTCCCTTTATTCACTACTTGTTGTTGTCTTCATTCTTTTGAGTTAGTTTACTCTTATACTTGGCCTTTGAGTCTTATTTTGACTTAGGGCGTTGACTTTTTGCTATCATTCTTGTTGATCATTTTTGAGTCACATATGTATGTTATTTAAATGTCACTTAGAAGTCCTTAATATTTTTTGACAAATTTTATCAAGAAACAAAGTCTAATTTTCTACTTAATTGAAAGTTTTGCACATTGATAATTTATTAAAATACATACTATCATTTTTCATGAATTACATGTTGATATATCTTAGTAAAATGTGGCAGTAGAACATGAATTATCTTTGCAATTTTACCAAGACACTTTTATGTTTCTCATGAATGTCCACCACCATTTTTGGGAGATTCGGTCTTTATTGCTTATTATTTTCATTAATCATTTGCCATTTACAATTCTCAACAATTGATTACCAGTCAACATTCTTCCTCCCAATCTACTTATTTTTCTTTTTAGTCCACAAGTATTTGTTTGCCTCTATTTTGTTCATATTTTTTGTTCACATGACAAGCTCTTTGTGTGCCACTCCTATATTCATTCGGTACTCTGAGGTTAAAAATGATATAGATGTTATGATCTTCTAACCAAGCGTATATATACTTTAGCTGATATCATTTTTTTTTAGAATACCCCTTTCTTTTCTACCATCACCTCCATATCATCATCCTAAGTTTTTTTTTCTTGCTATGTCACTCTTCGCCTCTCCTATACAAAGAATACTCCAAAAAACCTTGTTCACCTTTCTCTACACAATCATCTTATCTTCTTCTATCAAGGATCCATTTGAGACTGTTCCCTTAGATCTATACTTTTTTATTGTGCTACTACCATATAAGCAACAATTTACTTATTATCATATGCACTCTCTTATGATCTTTGATGCTTTATCCCCACCCTATCATCATTTTTCCACATATTTGATTCTTGTTAAGCATTATGACATTCTTGATGGAAACAAGCTATGGGTAGTTTTCATAATCACAAATATGGGAATTGGTTTTTCCTCTCTGTGGTAAATTATTACTTATAGATGGGTTTTTATTGTTAAGTTTAATTTTAATGGCTATATTAATTTGTAAAAATTTTGACTAGTTGCTTAAGCATTTTTTTCAAGCATATGGCATAGATTATTTTATAGAGGAATTAAGTTAATGTGTCATACATTAAACTAATGGTTGAGAGTAATTGAGCATAGATTACGATGTGATACAAAAGTTTCTCACAATCAGTTTGGTTTCATGCTAGGTAGATCTACTATGGATGCTATACATTTGTTAAGAGGTTTGATGGAGAAGTATAGAGAAAGTAAGGAGGATCTACATATGATATTTGTTGATTTAGAGAAAGCTTATCATAAAGTTTCAAGAGATGTTCTTCGGAGAGTTCTAGAAAAGAAAGGAGTTACTATTGGTTATATTCAAGTCATTAAGGATATGTATACTAGAGTATTTGTGTCCAAACGCAGTGAGGATTTACAAAATATTTTATTTCAGCTTGGATTACATCAAGGATCAACTTTAAGCCCTTATCTTTTTTGCTTTAGTTATGGATGTTCTTACTAGGCATTTACAAAGATGTACCTTGGTGTATGCTTTTGTCGAAGACATTCTTCTTGTTGATAAGACTAGAGAGGAGTCAAGAGAAACTTGAATTATGGAGGTCAACCATAGAGTCTAATGGTTTTGTTTAAGTAGATCTAAAAATGAATATATGGAGTGTTTGTAAAGTGCTAGTGGTAGTGTTGTGACATTGGGTGAACAAGTCATTAAAAAGAGTGAGCGATTCAGATATCTAAGCTCTATTGTTCAAAATGATGGTGAAATAGATGGAGATGTTATTAATAGAATTCAAGTTGGATGGTTGAAGTGGAGGAATGCTTCTGGCCTGTTGTGTGATAGAAAAGTACCGCTTAAATTTAAGGAAAAAATATATAAAATGGTGGTAAGACCTGCAATGATTTATGGTGCAAAATGTTGGCCAATAAAAGAGAAGCATAAGACTAAGTTAAGTGTTGCAGAGATGAGGATGCTCAGGTGGATGAGTGGTTTTACTCTTAGAGATAAAATGCAAAATGAGTAAGTTCGGGAAAAGTTGGAGTAGCTCAAAGACGATTAAGATTAGAGAGAGTCGCCTTAGATGGTTTGGCCACATAAAGCGTCGGCCGTCCGATGACCTGATTAGGAGAGTAGATGCTTTAGATTTGTCTTATATTAAGAAATGTAGAGGTAGACCCAAAAAGACTTGGTTAAGATGTATAAAAAATGATCTTAGTATACTTGAATTAAATGAGAATTTGACACATAATAGGACACAATGGAGAAGAAAGATTCATGTGACCCCACATAGTGGGATAAAGGCTGCTGTTATTGTTGTTGTTGTATATGACATAGATTATTTTAATATTTTACGGGTTGCCAGATTTAACTTTCAGAATTTTACTCTTTGTGGCTATCAATCAAGGTCAGCCTATGCTGCAAATGGATGTTAATATTGCCTTCCTTAATGATGATCTAAATGAGTCTGTATTTATGGAGCAAATTCATGGATGCATAATACATATGCTCACTTAGGAAGGAAGGCCATATATATGTGGGGGCTCAAGCAGGATCCGCATTGAAAATTTTTTGAAGTTTTTACAAAAGTTGATTTTTGAAGTATTACCCTTGATCGTTCGTTATCAAATATGCATCAATTAGCTCGGTTGTGCTAACTTTTTATTTAGATGATCTCACAGGAAGTGATGTAGAAGGCATATCTAAAGTAAAGCACTGCTTATAGACCTATAGACTTGTTTGGCAATAAAAGGAATATAGGGTACTCTATCTACCTTTTTTGGGATTGAATTTACTTAAGGAAGAAAGTGGTTTCTCTATATGACACATGTAAATTGAATGTTATGAGTAAAATTAAGGAAGTGTATTCAAGGGAATCAAACGGATGGAGTCAGCTGTTACAACTTAGAGAAATGCAGTTCTGGCGTGACATGTAGTGCATCGTTTTGTTATATGCTTTGTGAGCTGGCCATGTTATACAATATAAACTCATGTCTGTGAAAATGTATATTTTTATATTGTGGCCCATGAGACTGGGATTGACCTACCTTCTCTTTACTGGTTCATGTTCTCTCAGTTCCCAGCCATACTTTGCATATTACCAGCTTAAACAAATGCATCTCAACGCTTAATGCATCCTAACTTTTCTGTAATTGACAAGTCTAGATCATCAGTGAGGATGAGGGCTTACTCCTAAAGGATAACTTCGATGGCGGCGCAACATGGGCATTTGAGGTTGGCAGTCAATCCATGATATGTCCGATCATGGTTGAAGATCTTAGCACTCCTCGACACATGCTTGTGGAGGTGATATTTTCTACTTTCCATCTCTTTTTTTAAGTTATACATCAGTAGAACTAGCCGTTAAACTACGGGTGCCTTTCTGCAGATGCTCTGTGAGAAGAGAGGTCTCTTTCTTGAGATAGCTGACTTGATTAGAGGTTTAGGATTGACCATCTTGAAAGGTGTTATGGAAGCTCGTGATGATAAAGTGTTGGCTCGCTTTGCAGTTGAGGTATGCAGCTTACATAACTATACTGTGTTATATTGTGTTGGTGTTGGCACAGGCAAATAAGGACGTTACAAGGATAGACGTTTTTCTATCCATAGTCCAGTTGTTAGAGCCAGCAGCAGGAAATGCTGTACTTGAAGGAATTAGGAACTGCAAGAAGCCACAAATGTTTTATCAGTCTTCTTCCATTCCTGTAACTGGAGCTGCTGACTGCCTATGATATGCTCTGCTGGTTTTAACTCCTTTTTGTTCTGGGAATGCTGAGAGTGAGGTATTTTTCCCTGCCATGACTAGCATTCTGCTCGCCGCAAGGTTTTACTTGGACTGAATGACTCTGAAGGGCTTCAAAGTTGAACGGTTGTTATCTCTCCTTCAAGCTCTGTGAAGTTACTGACTGTACATTTAGTGTCCAAATTCATGCAGCTAAAGCATTCTGGAGAGTTTGGGCTACGGTACTCCTTGTTTTTGGGTATAAAAATCACAGCTTTTAATACATGAATCTCTTAGTTGAGAGCCCTCCTTGTATCATGGGGTTTATTGTGCAGAGATTGAGGCTAAGTGAATGAATCTGTTAGTGGTTTTTCATTTTATTTTGTTATAATTTAATGTTGTAGGCCTAGTCATTCACATAGCTTCTTTCAAGATTAAGTTGATGCAATTTTGAAGTCTTTTAGGTTCTTATGAGTGTTCTTTTACTCATGTTTTATCTGGCTCATAATATGCATTAAATTCTTCCAACCATGAATTCTTATTTATTCTTTCCTTCCTGTTTAAGGAATGGAGCTTTTAGCAGATATTTTGCTGCAGGAAAGCCCACGATGACTTGCTTCCTGGTACTTGGCACCTGCATCAATCACATAATCAAGTAAATTATTTGGGGTTATTTGGTTTTGTATTATTAAGTATAAAGCAACAAATCAAATATATTATATTTTAAATTCAAATATTTGGTTTGGTGAAAATAAAAAATAGTAAATTTTTGATGAATTTTAAATTTATTATTTTTTTTTCAAAATTGATGCATTTGAAAATCATTTAGATTTTATCAATTTTAAATATATAAAGCTGTTGTAGATATTACATATTATTGTCATTACCATCACCTGCCCATCAACTAGCCATCACCATCATCCGCACGACCGTTGGTTGCTATCACCTGCATGGGCCATTGTTATCACCATTGTTGCCTGCCAACACTATTTCCATTGACGAATTTTGCTTTTTTGTTGTCATCTCCTTCGACTGGCGTTAACTTTAAAGTATATCAAATATAAATAATAATCTCTAGATGGCAAAGATCTCCATACCACCATCATCGAATTGCCCACAATCATCTTCTTGCATCAGATCAATTAGGTTTAGCCATTGATGCCTTTATCTTGGCCTATATCTCATTAAGTTTGGTTAAATGTAATTTTATCTCTGAGTTCCAAAGCCCTTAGTTGTTGTCTCCCCTAACCTCAAGGTTCATCCCCAACTCCAATCATAGATCTTCACTGGATTCTTGTTGTAGCCTTCGCTTCTTAACAGATCTATTTAAACTTCAAGTCACCTAATCATCGTTTAATGTTGATATGACCAAAATTCAATAAGCACGAATTAGAAAGCAAGTCGAAATTGAAACCGGTCGAGATCAAACACTTAAAATATCCTTGAAACTTTGGGATGTCTAAATTCTAAATAACTCTCAAATATGGAGTGTAATCAAATCAAGTCGACGGATCTAACGAGAGCTAAGATCTTATAATTGACTTCATTTGAGTATTCAAATACACAAAATACATCATATGATCAAGGAATCATCATGAGTCGTCCATGGAGAGGAGTGGTTCTGATTTTGATTATTTACTTCTACTCTTACCTATAAAATTTCATTTCTTATGAGGAGGCCAAATAAAGAGAGAGAGCTTTAAAGCCAAGATTCTCCACAATCCTTACCACTATCATACACCGCCGCCATACATCCTCGGGCCAATCTCTTTGTTCATCATGACTTATTCATCGCGCATTTCGCTGCTCACCATCATCTGCTACCACCAAATTTTACTAAACGTGACTACATAGGTTCTTCTCATAAATGTCATCCCGTTATCGAAGATTTTGTACTCAAACAGTACATAGTGGAAGATTTTATAAACAGCATTTTTTCTCTCTTTCAGATTTTTTATAAATTCAAGTTTTATTCTTTAAATACCTAAGATTTCACAAAGAAAGCATAGTAACTTTCACTCTACAATGCTTTCAAGACGAACAAATGTAATGATGATTTTCTCATATTTTCAATAGATTTTTATTTTGGTTAGGAACAATGTAATGATATGAATAAATAGAGTGAACATTATTATTAGTTATTTTATTGAGTAGTATTTGTTCTAGAAAAACTAAAATATTAAAGACAAAGAGGTTTTGCTCCTAGTTTTAAATTATGCAGATTTTGTTAACTGAGACGTCAAACAAATTTGACTGATAAGAGTTCAAAGCACTCTTGAATTATTCTTGTAGATGTTGACCATATTATTTAAGTACCCGAGTTAAGCATTTACTATAGAGGCACGATGATGCCATCTCCATGCATGTGGAGGTTTTCTATTGGTTCGCATGATTTGCGTGGGCCAATAACAATGAGTCGCATGCTCGGCCAACTTTGCAGTGGTACGCTGTGATGCATATTTTGGTGGCCAAATTGGCTTTGAGGTACATAAATTATGAAGTTCGTAGAACATATAGAACACGTGAAGTATCGAAACATCTAATGAAGTTGATTCCTTCTAAAATTAGAGTTCATAAATAATTTTTATTTTTAGAAGATAATAAAATATTTAAAAAATAGTTGAAAGAAAGAAATATTATTTATATTCATTTATTTTTATATTATTAAAACAAATAGTAACTTTACAGTGGCTATAGTATATGTTGACAAAGCTTTTTTTGTCATGAATATTATTCAAAAATAAAAATAAAATTAGAGATTTATAGGTCAATAATATTTTGGCCACTTATATTAAAAAATTTATACTGAATGAATATCAATGATATAATTATTCAACATTTTAAAATATGAATAACAAATGTTATTCATTATAAGTTTTTTATTCATATATATTTAAATTTTTTATAAATATATTTAAATAATATTTTTTTTTTTAACTATCAATGCCAATCTTAAGTGTGAATGAAGAAGATTGAAGGTACTTTTTAAAATGATAAATGGTGCCCCAACAACTACCCCTTAAAAATTTTTTGGCTCATCCACTATAAATAATCAAAATTCAAAATAAAAATGCAACTCATGTTCTTCAATTTTATCAAATTTTCAATGATTTAATCATGACATTACATTAGTTCTACGATTTCAAAAAAAAAGTTGACATGAGTATTAGTAGCACTTAAAATTCGTTATTTATAAAAACTAACACTCATTTCATTTAGAGTTTATGGTATGAAGCAACGCCATGATTGTTAGGGCTCCTTGTTAGTCGTGTTCTATTGTAACATGCTGGCGATTCATTGATGAAGGGAGATGGTGGGAGCACCCCATCTTTGTGCAAATGGGATTGTCACTGATTAGTGGCAATATCTTCCACTAATGATATTTGAAAAAAATATTTAGATATTTATATTTAATAAAAGTGTCTCTTAAACGTGGGTATGCGTTCTAAGCCTTCAATCCATGTAGTATATGATCGAGATATCAGACCACAAAATTAATTCTGATGGAGATCTGAATTAAATGATGAGTTCCAAATTAATAATGATATTTATTTGAATTAAAGGTAAGGATTTGCAGTAGAAATTAATCCAAAATTAGTGTTGAAGAGAATTCCCTATAGAAAGATCAACATGAGCTTAACACATATCTCAATACAATTGAACAATTTAAAAGCGAGAATGGTTATTATCCTAACCAAATTGATCATGTTGATGAATTCTGATAAATTGAGCATGAACCTTAATTTTTGTCTGAAAAACTAAGACTAATTTGTCTCTATTTCTTAGAATAATATCAAGAACGTTCTTTATCTCAACCAATTGGTAGAGGTTTTATTTCATTCTCATAGAATTTATCATGAAAATGACTCAAATGATCCAAAAAAAAATCAATATCAAGAGATGTACACTTCAATAAAAATTTCTAAAATTTATTATATATTTGAACTGTTTTTCTGAAACTAAGAAACAATTTAGGGATCTAGCATAAAATTATCAATTGCTCACATTGTTTTCCTTTTCATCTTCTATGCTATGAACAAGGATACGAGAAAAGAAGCTGAGGAGATAAGCAAGGCGAGTTCATCCAACTCCTCGCATGCAGCCTTAGTATCTCCCTCGCTCTCTCCTTCACCCCACAGTCCGCTTGCAGCAACAGACAAAGCTTAGAAACCACACCTACCTGCACCAACTCCTGAAGAACTGCAGGAGTCGCCGATAACTTGGAGATCTTCTCCACAATCCTCACAGCTCTCGCTCGCCACAGCCGAAACCCTTAGTATCTTCTTCGATACCACTGCCATGCCCGCCGCATGTCCAATGAGCGCCGCTCTCCCATCGGAGCACGCGCATATCTTATCCAACGCCACGAGGGCTAACTCGCAAGCTCTTTATCGTTATCCTCAAGCAAAGGTCGATCAAAGCGTACACGGCTGTTCACTGCCTTCACTCTATTCCTTCCCCATGAAAACAGCTCAATAAGAACTTGCAAAGCGGCCTTGGTCGCCTGATTCGATATTCGATCGCTCACGACGTTGATGATTTCATGCAAATTCTCCTCTTGAATTGTACTCGAGATGATGGTGACACCAACGGAACAACTGACTTGAGCAACAACGTGGCATAAGCTCGAGATTTGTAGCTCGATAGCTGCAGGACTTCAAACAGCGAGTCGAGGAAGCCTTGGTTACTTTTCATGAGGGAGAGAAATCGCTGATCGGAGATTTGAAGCGAGTGGAGGATGGCGATAGCTTCATCGCCATGATCTTCTACGATGATGGATGCGAGAAATTCGACTGCTTCGGAAGCCTGGACGCAGCGGCGGTTGGCTTCGCTTGTGGAGATTATATCTTGGAGTTTGTGGAGGAAGGTTAGAAGATTGGTTGGTGAGCGCTTGGCTTCTGCAGGAGATTGGAGATGTTGGATCGGTCGATTTGTGGGAGCATTCTTTCGATGCCGTTGGAGGCGTTAGCGACGCACCAGGCTTGGATCAAGCGGAGGGTGTGGTTCGGAGTCAGGTCGACGGAGCTCGGTAGAAGCTGCTTGGTGACTGGGCAGGTGTCGTGCTTGATGCTGGAGAAGAGCCATCGTTCGATGCTTTGGTCGAACGTGATGCCGGTGGGGAGAGTAACCGGATCTCGCATCATCTGAAGAGAAATTGGACAGAGGAAATAAGAAGGGATTTCCACCTCTTCCATTAGGAAATAGATTTTGTGAAGGAATTGATCTCAGAGGAAGAAAAGGAAAATGAGTTTTTAAAAGATTGCTATTTTGTTAGCTCAATAATGGAAAGGAACGATTACAGCTTATAAAGATGTGGGGGGAAGGTTGTTAAAGTCAGAGGAGGAGAGGTCAAACGCGTATGGGGGTAGTTTGGGTAAGGCTTAAAGTATGTTCTTTCTGCCAGTGGGAGAGAGGGAAAGCTGGAATTAGAACATTCAATGTTCATAAGATGGTTTGACAAAGTAAAAAAGTCAACTTTTTTGTATGTGGAATTTTCTATTTGTTTCGTTTTTGATTTTAAAAGAAAAGTTCTGACTTATCAAGAGGGATCAGCACCGCACGTTAGCAAATGAAGAAAAACTAGGTTGATAATTCAAAAAAACAATAATCAATAATTGAGCTTTGGAGCTGATCTAAACTCTTATAAGCGCACCATAATTCGTCATGTTGGTGTGGAGAGAGGGGAAGCTAATATTCTCAAAGATGGTTTGACATTTTAGAAAGTCAAAATCTTCTCTCTTGCAATTGGAGTTTCCATCTCGGTTGATTTTTTTTTTAAAAAAAAATAATAAAAGAGAGCCGGATATCTTAAGACATATCCGCTAAATTTGAGTGGGTTTCAATATTATTTAGGTCGATTTGCTATGGATTTATTTAGGATCAATTTTATTTTATATTATTTTTTAAAATATATTTATTTAATATATTTTTAGGCATTTTTTATTTTTAAAAATAAATCAAATTATTTTAAAAATATTCATAATAACTTTTAGATCTTTTGATTATTTTCAAAAATAATTAATGCTGATAACAAATATATTTTATTCCTAATCAATATATAAATAAAATTAAAAAATAAAAAAAATCCTAAATTACCCCCAATCAAATAAGTTAAATCATTTTATTTAAGTTCATCTAATTACTTTATTGAATTGAATACATGATCATAACGTCGACTAAACTTATATATATTAAATTATATATGTAACAATGGATATAAACATACATTCACAAAAATATAAATATATATGTGCGAATAGGAATCTATTGTGTGTGTGTGTGATATATATATATATATATATAAGAGTTAAAATTTAAAGTATAAATTTTATTTTATAACTGCATCATGAGTAGATTGAATATGTACAAAACATTTAAAGAGTCAAGAGAATATCAAGATTTAATTTTGATTTTGGAGCATACCCATAGATAATTTCTTGATAATTTCTTATTTAAAGTTTATTATATCTAAAAAACTTCATGAAATCATAGATTATGATGGAGTAATAAACTAATCTATTTGATCATAAAAAAATCATTCATTTTGTTCATTTTTTGAATTATTTTATTTCTTAAAAAAGTAGTCATTTATTTTTAGTCTATCAAATTTTACATGCATTTGTTTATTTTTCATCATTAATGATCTTCATTTAACATGATTATTAAATTACTTTTATTTTTTAAAATTCAAATGGGTAAAGATTGGTGCTCCATCAAGCTTCAATCTTCATGTAATAAAGATAGAACGGATTAACAATCTTTCTTGATCCTATACTATTGTATTTCATCGAAATTTATGTTGACCTTCTAATATATCATAATGAAGCATACGTTTAATATTATCAATCTTAGGTCCTAATATAGAAACATTTTTCTAATTCAAAATATTAAAATCACTAATCTCAATTCTATCAACGTAGAAGTGATCATCCATTTCAAATCTCTAAGATTAATCTAGAGTCTAGGAGCTCTAATGATCCATCCATTACAACCATTATTTGATGGTCCAACATATATCTCCAATATAATATGTTGTGATGTTCTTACATTTTAAATTAATGATAGGATTAAAATACAATATTTGAGTATGCAATTTGATTGACACTTTCTTCAATCAATCTATTCTTTATTTATAATGTGTGTAAACAAGTGAGTAGATCCTAAAGTCTCTTAAATATCTTGCAATTTTATAAGAATTTGAATGAATTATATATAAAAATAAATGACAAAATTTATAAATTTGTCCCTCCTGAAAATTAAAGTTGGGTGGAACCAATTTTAGTTTTTAGAAGGGACGAATTTATATTTTAGGAAAAAAAATGGTAAATTTTTTTTTAAAAAGAGGGCAAATTAATAATTTAATATCTCATAAACTGGGTCAATTATTATATATATATATATATATATATATATATATATATATATATATATATATATATATATATATATATATATATATATATATATATATATATATATATATATATATATACTAGTGAGTTAGCAGCATCGTACTCAGGACTCATGATAGGAAGAAAAAATCCCAATCACTAAGCTACAAATGCACAAAAATCTCATAAATTTAAGGTCATTTTCTCACAAGTAAAAAATGCATTATTATAATAATTAAATAATGACTAAATTTTTTTTGCTAGCATTAGATATACTCATACAAAAGAAATCATTAATGTTTATAGATAAAGCATATGAATATAAAAGCTACAATAGATAACTTTAAAAAAAAATCAAGCCATTGGTTCACCTTTATAGTCAAGAATTTAATTTATAGAAAAAAAATTAAAAATCTATTATTAAAAATATCTTCAAATCAAATGAATATCATCCACTAATAATATACCACTTCGTAGCAAAGTATCTTTTGTTGTTCTTTTGCTAATAAAAATCTTAAGAATAGTTGGTACACAAATTAAAAATATTTACAAATGCGTCTATATTACTCAATAGAAAAAATTATATAAAATATACATAAATCCTCCAAAATTAAATTAATGAATTTAATCAAAAAATTTAGTGTAAATTGATAATTTTCATCCAAGAAAAAAATTTCTTCGGATTTATTAAAACATAAATCCATGATTTATTGGCTGAACTAAATTGGACCAAAATAGCATAAAGGATAAAAATAATGGGAAAAAAATAATTTTGGCAAGCGCATAGGAGTGATGAGAAAAATGTGCCGATGAGAGGATGAGAGAGCGAGAAGAAAGAGATTAATTTTCAAGTCGAGATGTCGGCGGAGTGGCGGCGACTTTGACTGAACGGAGGAATATCAATCGAAGTCAAAATTGTGGAAACTGCTGAACTGTAACATATGAATTTTTCACGTGGCCTTATCAGCAGTAGGAAGGGCTCCGGAGCTCGGTGAGAACGCTGCATTGGCGCGGTGCACCTACATGGGATTAATTTGAGGTCATTATAATTATAAAATTATAATGCGAAAAATAATTTTTTTAAAAAATTACTTAATAATTTTTTTTATCATTCTAGAATAGTAAGTAGGTTATAGTAAAATAGAATTGTATTTTTTTTGAAAAGATAAAAAAATTATATGATAATGTTTTTATATAATTTATATTAAAATATATTTAAAAATTAATATTAGTTTTATTTTGTGATATATATATATATATATATATATATGTTGCATTAATTTTAAATAAATTTGTTAGATTTAAGGGACGTATTTTGACATAAATTTTTTCATGAAAAACTATATTATGAAAAAATTGATCCGAACAAATTCAAAAGCCTTAATTAAGCAGCTGGTTTAAATTGAAATGCTAATTAATGATTAGCCAAATTAAGTTTTTGCATAAACTTTTTAAGGAATTGATAGCTAATTAGCTATTGTCATCAAATTTGTCAGGAGTTGATACATAATTAGTCTTTGGAGGAATTGACAGAATGCATTCTCTTTGACTAGAAGATCTTAGTTCAAATCACATATTGAACTACTAATTATTAATTTCTAACTTAATTATTATTAGGGCTCAACTCTCCTAGGGAGTACCTATAAATTTAAGGGAATTTAAAATTGTGAGTGAGTATTAACAAACAAACAAAGTATAGACATTCTTAGGGGCCGTTTAAGATCACTTTTATTTTATATTTTATATTATATATATTTGTTTTATTTTATTTATGTTTTATTTTAAGAAATAATTTATTTGATTATACTTATTATTTTTAAAAATACTCAAAATTTAAAAAAATATTATTTATTTTTGAAAATAAAAAATAAAACTACATAAAAAATAATCTAAACAAACAAATTTCCAAAAGAAACATAAAAATAAAAACAAAAAATAAAAAACAGAAAATAAAATTGATCCCAAACAGCCCCTTAGCTTTTTAAAAACCTTGTCATATTAATATAATTAGGCTAGTAGAATATTTAATGGAGTTACTCATCAGCAGTGGCGGAGGGAGTGTGGGGGCACGTCCCTCCACTGGCCCACCACATTCACGTGATATTAATTAAGGAATTAGGGATTGCATTTCAAACCCTCGTCTTTCCTCACACCCTTGACGCGCTTCTGCTTCCCTAAATCCTCGTCTTTCCTCAGTTCCTCCCAATATCCTGCACATCTGCTTGTCTAAATCCCGTAAATCCTCCACAGGACAATTTTGCCATTCGAACCCCTCCTTTCTATTCCACTGCTGCAGCTTGCCGAAGTCGAGAAAGACCACGCCTGTCGGAATCGAGAAGAACTGTCGGATTGAAGTCTAAACTTCAAAGGTAATATCACATAAACTGTTTATGAAGATACTGAAGTTGTTGGTCCAAAAGCGCCTTCTTGTACCACCAATTTTTTTCCCTTTCTTTTCCCTGGACTTGTCTCCTCCAATTCTTTTCCCTTGTTCTAGAATTTGATTTGTTGATCGTTATACATGGATAGGAAAGCATTGAATGGCGAATGGATTTTTGTTTTTATGTGATATGGATTTCATGCGGTATTAGCTAGCCTTTTCACATTAATAAGAACTTTTACTTGTGTATTTTGCAGTGGTTCACTCTATTAGAAGATTAAGCAATCTTAGTGGTCCCCATTCCTGCTATTATCATGTTTTTGTATTGTGTTAATCTCCGTGTTCTTTTTTTATTTATTTTCAAAGCCATTTTTCTATTTATTTAAAATCTTAGTTTTTAGATTTTTATTGTCTAGTAATTATTTAGCTGATCTCACTTTAGAGGTATTCTTTTAAGATCATTGTTTGATGAATTTGCTAGTAGCCATTTTAGTGGTAAATTTCTTGGGCTATCTTTTATTGTTAATTTACATGCTCTGATTGGTTGACATTCTTCTTTTCGTTATTGAGATTTTTTAATTTTTTCTTATTGGAGGTTTGATGGTCTTTTTCTTCCCGATTTTAGGAACCATACAACGATATTATTTTGGGTTCTTTTTTATTCTTAAGTTGTTATTTATATGACTTCCTATTAGATTATTGTTTAGGTTTAAAATTTTGGGAGTTTTGCTAAGATTTTTCCCATTTTTACTGTTCTTCCCTTAAGTTAAATATCCATAATTTATTCAATTAATTAATTAATTATTATTATTATTATTATTATTATTATTATTATTATTATTATTATTATTATTATTTGCCTAGGTTCCCCTACTCTTGTTGGGGTTACTGGTATTGATTCCTTACTAAAAATATTTGCTATCATATTTGGATTAATGGCCTCTTTCTCTTGAGCACAATTATTTTCATCTTTAAGAGAAACTTTTCTTTAGTTTTTTGGCTGATGTGCTTATTCTTTATTAATTTATTCTAACAATATGTGACTTATATATGTCACAAGTTCCTTATTAACCTTTTCAATCACATTCGTTTACTATTCTGAATGTTTTCATATTTTAAGTTAATTTTTTATGATCCTTATTTTTATACTTTGTTATTGAGATTTATTTTGTCTTAAATCCTATTAATTTTTTTATATATATTTAATCGTTACTTATATGCTTTATGTTATGTGATCTTAGAAGAACAAACATTCAAAAATATTTCTCTGTGGAATGATCTTCACAATCAATTAAGGTATGCGAATATTTTTTTATTTAAAAAGACTGAAAGTGTGCCTTTTTTGAAATTTTATTGATTTATTATTTCTTAATAAAGGCCGACGGTGTGTCTTTATTAAAAAATATTATTGATTTATGCATAAATTCTATGCTCTTTATTTTAAGATTTTTTTTTTTAGAAAAGGCCGAAAGTATGCCTTTATTTTGTTTTTTGAAATATGTTTAAAAATATGTCTTCTCATTTTTTATGCATATTAATCTTCAAGACTTTACATTAGTATTTTAATCTATTCTTTTAATTAGATATTGAGTGATATTTTAGAAGAAAGATTGAATAAGATGAGTCCAGTTATTCACATCTTATTATTGGTGAAAATAGTAATACACAATCTAAACAAGTGCACACAAATTCAACGTAGAAGATATCAGAAGCAGATCCCTGGATTAAGAAGAAAAATTTAGTATCATCCTACATGTGATTAGAGCATATATTCAAAATGGGTCATACTAATCTCGTGATCATGAATTTCCTCAAACACAAATCAAAAATAAATTGCATAGATTTAATCAAAATGGATTTGATGAATATAAAGGTTGGTTAGAGTACAGTATTGCAAAAGATGCAGCATATTATTTATTTTGTTATCTTTATAGACCTGATATTGGTGAATAAGAAAGTGGTGATAGTTTTGATAATAAGAGATTTAGAAATTAGAAAAAAAAAAAGATTTGAAGTTCATATTTGTCAAGTTAATAGTGCCCATAATATTGCTCGAAGAAAATGTGAAGATTTAATGAATCAGGATCAATACATTGCATTTTCTTATGAAAGATATTCTGATCAAAATCGAAGGGAACAAAAACGATTATGTGCCATGATTGATTGTGTAAGCTTTCTTTTATGCTAATGATTAGCTTTTCGTGGTCATGAAGAATCAGACGATTCTGAAAATCAAGAAAATTTTCTTGAACTTCTACACTTTTTGGCTGAGCATAATGAAAATATTAATAAGGTTGTCCTTGAAAATGCTCTAGGAAATAATAAGTTAAGCCTCGAAATTGAAGGATATTACACATCATTCTTATTAAGACTTCAAATACTATTATCAATGATTTGGGTAATGAGTTATTTTCAGTTCTTTTAGATGAATCTCGTGATGTATCGATGAAAGAACAAGTGGCTATTGCGCTTCATTATGTTGACAAGAGATGTTGCATTGTTGAGCGTTTCCTTGAAATTATACATGTTGATGAAACAACAGCTCCAACACTTAAATGCGCTATTGAAGCATTTTTTTTCAAAGCATGGATTGAGTATATCGCAAATATGTGGTCAAGGTTATGATGGAGTAAGTAACATACGTGGTGAGTTTTATGGATTAAAAGCTTTAATCTTGAAAGAAATTAATTCAGTTTATTACATTCACTGTTTTGCTTATTAATCACAATTAGCACTAGTTACTGTGGCTAAAAATTATATTCAGATTACTACATTTTTTAATAATATATCTAATTTTATAAATATTATTGGAAGTTCTTGCAAAAGGATAGAAATTTTATTTGAAAGACAATTAAATAAAGTTGTTGAGCAAATAAGGAGTGGAGAACTACAAGATAGCAGATGTTTAAATCAAGAAGTAACTCTTCAATGAGCTGGAGATACGCGTTGGGGATCACATTATACTACATTGATAAATATACTTATTTTATTTGGATCTATTATAAATGTTCTTGATATAATTATAGAAGATGGTTTGAACAGTGAACAAAAAGGTAATGCAAATACTCTGCTTGATTCAATTCAATGTTTTGAGTTTGTTTTCAATCCGCACTTGATGACATCCATATTAGGAATCACAAATGAGTTATCTCAAGTTTTACAAAAAAAGGATCAATATATTATAAATGCCATGACTTTGGTTAAAGTGTCAAAACAAATATTACAAAATATGAGGGATGATGGTTGGAACATTTTATTTGAAGAAGTTCATGCATTCTGTGAGAAAAATAGTATACTTGTGCCAAATATGAGTGAAAGATTTATTATACATGGGAGGTCAAAAAAATATGCTCAAGGAATCACAAATTTACACTATTATCAATTTGGGTTATTTTATTTACATTATTGATATCTGAGCTTAATAACATATTTGATAAGACCAATACTAAATTACTTTTATGTCTGGCATGCTTGAATCCATGTGATTCTTTCTCAACTTTTGATAAAAAAAAAAAACTGATATGTTTGACAAAATTTCTCCTTTTCAAAAGTTGATAATATTATTTTAGATAGTCAACTTGAGAATTATATTATTGACATGAAATCCAATGATTCATTTTTGAAATTGAAGGAAATTTGAGAACTTGCACAAAAGTTAGTAGAGACAAAGAAAAGTGATGTTTATCCTATATTTGCTAATAAAGTTTTCTCATATTATCGCAAGAATTGTTGAAAGAGCATTTTTTACGATGAAGATGTGTAAAACTTATTTCAGATAGAATGAGAGATTCTTAGATGAGCGATTGTCTTATTACATATATATTAAAAAAGATATATTTAGGAGTGTTAATAAGGAATTGATTGTACAACGTTTTCAAAATATGAAGACTTGGAGGAATAAGTTATAAAAGGCATGTAATGTGAAAACAATTTATGTTATTGCAAGATTTGACTTCTTTATTTTATTATATTAGATGATCTAATTTTAATTTTATAAAAAAGTAAATTATTTTTTATTTTATTGTGCCTCCTCTGAAAAAATTTTCTGGATCCGCCCCTGCACTAAGGTACGTCCATCCTCTTGTAAATATCTTGTAAGAACATCCTTAACAAAAGCTAAAAGAAATGGGCTTAAAGCCGATCCTTGATGTAATCCAATTGAAATAGAAAAATTATAGAGAGTGAATGGTGGCCTTCAACTTCTAAGGAGAGATCTTGATGAATTGGCACTTAATACCTCACTACTAGAAAGTAAGAGTTTAGGCAACGGAACCTTTTAGCAGATTTGAAAACCGTTGCATTCTTTTGACTGTAGCAATGATTTAAACCATTAGAACTAGTAGCGGTTAAAATCACAGCTACCATCTAAATAATATTGACTTTAACAGAATCAATCTCTTTCTCTCTCCCTATATTATATCCTGGGTCGTCGACAAAGAGGCTAGGGACAATTTTGTTCGACTTTAAGTTCTGATAGGTTTTTATTTTATTTTTTTGCATTTTTTATGTATCCTCCAAGAGCTTTAAGATTATTATGTATTTTCTAATTTTTTTTCTTCTCAATCGTGCCCTATAGGTGTTGTTGTCTCAAGGTGTTAATCCAAGGCAACTCCTTCAAATTTGGCACATTCAAGTATGTTTTTTTAGTCATTTGGTTATAAATTTGTATTTGTAATCCATTTTTTTTGTTAGATTTATGCTTGATAATCATTTTTTTTAGTTTATTTTGAGTATGATTAAGAATTTTCTGATTTTAGGGTTAGATTGCAATATAATTTTATTGTGAAGAGTTTGAGCCATGTTTAAAGATATTTTAAAAATGAATTAAGAAACTTTTTGATAGAATTTATGAGAGTTTTTGAAGAAATTTTGATGGTTCTTCTGGGCAACTCAGGATTTTATAAAGAGGCACAAATAAGGTTGTTAGTTTAGTGCGGATTGAATTTCATGAGATCAGATCAAAATTTTTTATTATTAAGAAAAATTAAGCTTATATATAATACTTATAAGTTTATAACAATATAATTATTTCTAAAATTAACTATTTTGAATTGTATCTTATAAGTTTTTAGAATAAATATAATATATTTATAAATATAAATATTATCTCTTTGAAAATTATTATCATTACGAAAGTTTTATTTTATTGTAGTGCCTATTGCAAATGAATCATCATTAACTTTGATTTTCAAAGAAAAGGAAATGCAGACTAATCTTTGGTCTTTCTGGCTACTGCTTAATACGTTTTTTACTTTTCATTTGGTTATCTTTTATTTTTTCTATACTAGCTTTAATCTCCCTTGTTTTTTTTTTTTTTTGAGTTCAAGAAATGCCTTAGATTTCTCCCTATGAGCTGAGAGCAGTATGAGATATAAGGTTTGAGATTGTCATCGCAGGATCAATCTGGGTGAGGTACTTGCAATTATAGGTTTATTTATCTCGTTGATGGATGGTTGTGAAATCTTTTTATTTTCTTGGATTCTTTTAAAAAAATGAGTTTTTGATAGATTTTTTACAACACTCAAATTACTCAAATGAATGAAGAATGAAATTGATAAAATGAAGAATGATAATTCATAAACCTAACATTAAATAACAAATTATTTAGTACTATCTAGAAGAGCTGATATAAATGCCAATTCAAAATGTGAGTGTTAAGGGTATCATTGGCTATTTAATTCCAATAAATAATGTAATTAATAATGTTTATATTTTTATCAAAAAATGAATTAAAAGTTTTTGATTTTATACATTTATATAGATATTTTTGTTTGCATTTAAAGAAAACTATTGTGTAAGATGTGAGTAAAGCTTGAAACTTTTGTTGCTTATTATTAAAAAAAATATATATTTGAGATATTAGAAAGTGTCTTTTCAAATAAAATTAACTTGAAATGACACATTTATAATTTTTATCCTTTTCTAAGATACTTATAAACATCATAAAAAATGTCTTATATATATACACACACACACGAGAGGAGGTTATTAATAATATTTATGTCCAAAAAAGATGCTTTGTTCTGACTTTTACATTTTAATCTCATGACAAACAAAAAAGCAAATTTTGTTTGGATTCTCGAAACATCCTAATAAGTTATAGGAATGGTAGATATATTATCCTATAATTTATAGAAGTGTTGATTTGTAGCTTTTAGGTAGCTTTCTTGCTTCTTTTAATGAATCTTTTGTTGTGATGGTTAGAAGAGCATTGATTAATTATTACTGCATTATTTAATATCAAGTCATAAAGTCATGCCCAATTGCTTGCTCAATGATGCACACTCATTTAATCAATTGTACCCAAGACCCGCTAACACATTATAAATTAAACCATAATGGGCTTTAGTCTATCTAACCTATATTTGGCTGGCTAAGTTATGATTGAATATGCTACATTAGGAAATATTGGACTAGAATTAGGCCGAGTATAGGTTTTTTAGGGCTAATTTAACCTAAGGTAGTTCAGAGAGGCATGGGCTAATAATGAGTCTAAGGATTAATATTAACTTCAGTTAGGCCTCATTTTTAACCATTAAAAATAATTAAAGTAAATGGGCCTGGTCTTCTTCGAGGTGGGAAAAGATCTAATTTAATTTAGGCAAAATCTTAAGCTAATCAATTTTAAGTTTCATTAAGATCATTTAGAATTTACTAGATTAGGATTGAATAAAATCTAAGGTAAGGTTAAGTCTAGTGTTGACTATATTATGTCATGGTTAGACTGTGTTAGCTCAGTCACTTAAGTCAGGACTTAGGATCTACATGGGCTTATTAAAGTTTATTGAAGTGTTAAATGAATAATAAGCTCAATTATACTTAGTTGACCTACAATAGAGCAATTCAGTGTGGTTAAAGTACGAGGTGGAACCATATGAGTTCCAAATCTTTGAATCTACCTCATACCTAAAGGTCTTAGGATTGTTGATAAACCAAGCTATGGCGTAAGTATATTTTATATTCCCTAATATCACTATTTTATGGCCTTGTGGAATTAGGGCTCCAAAAGGATCTAACTTTTTACACACTCAATCTATTATGGAACTAAACATATGGAAGATTATTTCTTAGAGGTCTACAACCAAAATGATTGTCAAATGTTCATGATAAAATTCATAAAAATCAAGTTAGGGTTAAGCCACCCTAATGGTCTACAAGGTCTTATTAGGTCAATAAAAATTATAATATATGATCAATCTTTTTTCTCGAGAGAGTGATCCCTAAGTTTTAATTTGACTAAGCCACAAAGATCCTTTTGAGGATCAATAATGCATGCCATATGTAAAACTTTGTGCATGATTACATATATAATTTTAATAGTAGATATAAATAGATGTAGCTAATGAGTGGCAATGGCCGTGCCACCTATGGCTTGTTGGAATAGCTCACAGCCACATATAATCACATATAATATGTAGCAGGTAGGAGATGACCTTTATTAAAGCTGTAATTGGTCAATATACTTCGATTAGATTAATTATGATATTTAGTTTTTTATGCACTTCTATTGACATAATCCAATAATTTTAAGTTGTCCCATGCATGTTGATGTACATGTGACATAATATGGGGCCAAAACTTTAGCTTAATTAAAATAATTTGTCTTATATATTTTAAATAATGAATATCAAAATTTTACTATTAGAAAATAATTAAATCCGATAAAAAAATTGTATAACCATTTTGAAATTATCCAATTCATCGTAATACTATTAATTACTATTTAACTGCAAATGTCTCGTTGATTATAGAGTTGAACTGTTATTTGATATAAGCACTGAAAGCAAGGATTAGATGCAAGCACGATCAAATTGACTCTATGAAATTATTTTTATATAGAGGGAATTTAGAATCTCAAAGAATTATCAAATTTAAATTGCAGTTAATTTAAATAAAATTTATTATTAGTGAAACTTTGCAATGTTATAATAAATGATTAACCTTAATCACACCAGTCAAAGAAGGCCTTATCATAACTAAAAATTCATAAACTTCAACTTAAATATTTTCATGTCATAGTTTTAAGTTGATGATTTTGATATGATTCATAAAATTTATATAATCATACACAAATTTTTGCTCATGATTTTTAGATCTAAGAGCGCCATGGATTTGAACAAAAGCTTTAAATGAATTCTTTATCAAGATAATCAATTTGATGACACAAATTCAATGGGATCAAAATCATGAAAATTTAAAGCCAAATTAATTTAAATCAAGCACTCATAAGTATAACTAAAAATTACTTGAGGTCATTTGAGAGATGAAGAATTTTTAAAAATTTACATGCTTATAATCAAAGTGAATCATGAGAAGACTAATTTGTTTACTTTAAAAACGTTCAATTCTAAGTTTGTAAAGTGTAAGATGTTCAAAAAGTATAAAATAATAAAAAATGGTATTATTTAAATCATCTAATAGAATGCCCAAAATTTTTGAGAGGAGATAAACAAAATGCCCCTTCTTTAAATATATAAATATACCATCGATATCAATCATGCATAGTTGTCCAACTTTAGATATTCCTAACTATTTGTCTTCTAATACTTGTTAATCATCATGATCCCATATCGAGTGACAATCGATGTACTCATAAAGTATCTATTCCTATCAAAGAATGACCCTTTTAATTGCCCATCATCACTCGCTTTTTAAAGTTCTTTGCAAATCTCAACCATATCATCTCTTATTAGGATAATATTCAAGATGTCCAAACTCTATCATTTGATTTTATTGTCTATCATATATATAATCGATGCTCCTTATTTGATGTGAACTTTGACATTTCAAAATTTTTATTAAAACTATAGAGGATGTCTCTTTCGATTTAAGTCTATTATATTCTATTACTACTTTATTTAATTATAGAAAGCCGCCCTTTGTAAAACTTGGCTAAAATAAGTTGGGTTATTTTAGCTAGGAAATGGTTATATTTTTTTTTCCTTTCAATTTTTTTCATAGAAAGAATCTTATATCTTATGTGTCTTACTCTCGACTCCTCAATTTATGTAAATGAACTTAATGCAACCTTAAGATGTTAATTTTTTATTAACTTGAATATCTTAGTTTGGTATGATTAAAAAAAACTACATTTTATCTTTTATTGTTTGATTAGTTATTAACAACAGTTATAATGAAAATAATTGTAGAACCTACAATAAAGGATGGTTTCAATCTAGAACCTAATAATTAAAGAACCCTTCCTAGCATTAAGGTTAAGCTTTTGCTTTCCTACCTTATAATAGAAGGAATTCTACTAATGAAGGTATTATAAATACATCCTCAGGTTTCAAATGATGGAATCTCAAGTTGAGATACTCTATATATTAAGTTGAGTTAAGGCCATCATATCGTGTTAGGTCCTACAATCCCATGCCATAGAATGAAGACCACCAAATTGTCTTTTACAATCAAACTATAATTCTATTTACATTTATGCCATTGATTGAGAACATCAATAACATAGTCAACTAGCTTGTACCTACTTAGCCAACAACCCACTAACTTCCATAAGATAAATTCTTATGTATATTCTGATAGTTGTTGGTTAGTAGGGGAATGATTTAACATTTTAACTCAGTTAAACCTTCAAGGGTCCCCTCCTTAAGTTATTCTGTTGACCACCTAATCTCATTTTTTTAAATCTCTCTCTCTCTCTCTCTCTCTCTCTCTCTCTCTCTCTCACACACACACACACACACACACACACACACACTTTTTTGACCACCCATTTTCATCACTTTTTATCAATAAAAATCTCTTGTAGTAAAGGATTGTTTTTAATTTTAATGAAAATTTTGAAAACTTTTGTTAACATTTTTATAATTTAATGAAAATTTTATAAAAATTATTCCAACATTTTCGTTACATATTATGGAGGGATAAATTCTAAATGATTGTTCACTTATTCCTAAACCTAGATCACAATATGTTGGTTGACCTTCAAACATATAGTTTACCATTGTTGCTCCCTATAGCTTGATCCTCACAATGCCTCCTTTCCCTTTCAATGTTTAGATTTTCTTGCTAGTGGCAAGATCATTCCCTCTTTTACATCATGGCAACACTTTAGTTTTACCTTCATCACTCATATTCAACCATTACAATTGCTCTAATGTATATGTCAAATGAACATCTCTTTTTGTTGTATCTCCAATTAGATGTTCAAAGTCATACTCAATCACTAGAGGGTTTGACTTTTTTTTTTTTACTTTAGTTCATAAGTTTAAACTTAATAATGATATAGGCGGGATTTTAATCCAAAACTTTGGCAACAATTTCAAATGCCCTTATCAATTGGACTAATTATTACCCACAAGAATTTATAATTAATTTATTTGTTTTGCACTTTTAGATCTTTTGCATGTTCATATTGTTTTTCTTGAGTCTCTAGTGTGAACACAAAAAAAGAAAAAAAAATCATTTGATCAAGAAAACATGTGAGCACACATAAAGATTACAAGAATTTGGACAAGCCTACCGTAAGATAGATAATTCCACTTAAGATGAGGATATAAAAATCTTAAAAGATATAACAAATATTATTGAAAATGATTTGGCTTTCAATACATAACTATAGGACCAGTAGAAGTTTTTATAATTTCATTTATGGGCAGTACTTTGAATCCCTTTGGTGGTCCTGTAACCTTGCCCGAATTAACTCGGATTTGTCCTATAATTATGTATTCAAAGCCGTTGTCGTGTTGTATACTGCGACATTGGCCATGCAGAATGAGCTCCAAAGACTTTTTTAAATGTGGACAATTAGGTGTTTTTGTACGTGGAATTTGATAGGTTATATTATTAGTTGATTTAATAGGATAATAATTTTAATTTGGTATATTAATCCTATTCATTAGGTTAATACAATAGGATTTGATATTGAACTTTTGAAAGTTTGATATTTGAACCACCCAATTTAATATTATATAAAGAAATAATTTTTTTTAATATTATTTACATGAATAGAGTTTAAATTATAGCATATATAAATTCAAAATTTGATTATTTTAAGTGCATATGTAAAATTCTAAAATCAAGGATGGATACCAAAATTTTTTACTTAAATGTATTCTCTTATTTTTTATTGGTGTAATTTTTAAAATTTATATGAAAATTATTTATGTCTTAATTAGATTTTTTATGTATAAAAATTGGCCAATGCATACTCATCAAATTATATTTCTAATTACTTGATATCCACTATCTACAATAAAAGAGGGTATGCTATTTAGAAGAATTGATGAATCGATGATCAGCCGATGTCATAATAAGGATCACATTCGAAATCTTATGCCAGTTAAAATGTGGCAACATTCTTAAAATCTAATGCTTATAACTAAAGTATATTTCTTAACTATAGTAATCAAATGAAGGGCTAGGTTTGGGGGTTTATATTGGATAAATTCATATGATCTAAGCCAACCAACAAACTTGATAAAGGATGAAACTATGAAATTAGATTTGAAATTAATTATTTCAGCAAGTTTTCTCCTTAGGTATTAAACTATGGCTATAGACAAGAAACCACTAGTAATGTTGGTTTAACTATATCATTTGATTAAGTTGCATAGGTTCTATGATAAATAAGGAATATTAAATCACAAAATCTTAATCAAGTTTATGTTCCAATCATTCACTTTGATTTGAGGGAAGCTATCTTCTATATTTGGATCTAAGTCACAGTAAGAAAATTAGGGGTGTATATTCGATCGGAGTGGACGGATTGGTTCCCTAATTTGCTAATCCATTCGGTTTGGAATCCATAATCCGAAAATTCGATCTATATAATTTTTAATATAATCCGAACCAATCCAATCCGAAAAAATGTTCAGATTTTCAGTTTGGTTTAAAAAAAATCCAAAAATATATAATGAGAGTTTACAAAGTCAATTTCTTATGAGAGGTTCTCCACAAATCATTATAAAATTATAACAATACTATGATCATAATAATTTTAAATACCTACAAATTAACCTACTAAAAATAATGATTTAAATGAGCAATCTATTTCTATATTGAGCATATTTAAAACAACAATATATTTTTAAATTAAAGTATATTTAAAATTGATTGCATATATGTTAAAAGCTAACATCAATTAATATAAATTTAAAAATCAACAACAACTCTTTAGAATTTCAAAAGTTTTCATTAATAGATAATGTAGCAATTATTGATAATTCTAATTCAAAAAATATATAGTTCATTAGTTCCTCAATTTAGAACAAGTACAAATGCACAATCAAAAAAAAAAAGAAGAAGAAGAAGCCTGAAGCAGCAACATCACTGAATCAAGCTTCAGGAAAAAAATCCAGATTACAAGGCTCCAAGAGTCCAAGTCCTACAAGATTAAACCCGCACTGCCAAAAAATCTTAAAAAAAACTAACTGATTAGAAATAGGAGACAAAAGAGAGACAAAAGGCAAAGGTAAAATTGTACAAGTAAAGGCTCAGGCTCAGTCAAAAAAATCACTAAGAGCAATAGAATATGTGAGCATCCAAACTCCAGATAGAACGGTTACAATCACATATAATACTACCAGTTGTAGTAAATGAAATAGAACTTCAAAACCATCATAGCCTAAATAACCACCAAACAAAGGAAACACAGGCGCCAACCAAAAGAAACATAGGCAGCAACAACCACCCAAGAGCATATACAAAACACCAGCAGACGACAACCAAGCAGCCACAATTAGCCATAATCACCAAAAATAAAAATATGAAAGGAACCAACCGACAAAGAAGCCACATAACAACCACCTAAGAGCAGCAATAAAACACCAGCAACCAACCATCCAGGCTGTAGCCACAATAACAAAGATATCACAAATTCTCAATTAACCACCAATCAAATAAAATATAACATCAAAGTCATCATAGCCCAAAACTAACCATCAACCAAAGGAAACACAGAAAACAACCATATAAAGGAACCAGCTGACACAGAAACCACCCAAGAGCAGCACTAAACACTAGCAACCAACTAGCCAACGACAACCACGAGGAATAAAAAAAGAAAGGACCCAATGGACAAAATAGTCATCACAATAGAAAGCATACGGACCCAAAAAGGCAACCGCAGTTAATTGCATACCCCCAAAACAAAAGAAAGGAGCCGAAAAAACCGAAGAGTGATGCCTGAGAAACCACAAAAAAAGGAACAATAAAGCTCGATAGAAAAACAATGGCTCAATACACCAAACAACATCAAACAAGACTAAATAACATCAAACCACATTTACCAATTGAAAAAAAACACTAGCTTCATCTTACATTAACATACTTGATATGGTGATACCAAAACTAAGAACATACCAGTTGCAAGACCTGCAAAAATAAACTTGAAAAAAAATCTGAAGTGCAGCCACAAAAAAGTCACACATCAATCACTAAAGTTCAGCCACAAAAATAAAGGAACTAACTAGCCAACCACACCCACCAGGTAACATCGCAGAACCAATGAGCCAGCCAAAATAGTCACACAACAATCACGAAAGTGCAACCACAAAAAGAGCCAACTACCACACCCACCGTAACATCCAGAATCATAGCTACAGGAAACAAAAGAAAGGAAAGCACAAAACCCAGATGTCAAGAAAAAAAAAATAGAAATCAACAGAATAACTACTGCAGGTCCAAAAATCGTCACCATGATTACACACAAGAACTAATGGATGGTACATGACAACACTCATAGTTAAAGAAAATACTAGGGCTTGTTAAGACAACTTTGATGAAGATAACATTGATAGTTTTTAATCAACAAGTAGTACCTAGTAAATAGTAACAACCCTAATACATATATCATATATCTTCAATCATCTATAACATTGTTGACCTCCATATGTGTGCCATAAGTCAAAGTCAAGCCTACAAATCGAATTTGGTGGACTTTGGAGGTGACAGTGTACAAATTGAGGCTCAAAATGTACTAGATATCATCGAAAATAGACAACACGACCTCCGATCGATGAACGGACTTCGCCATCATGTTCAGAATGTCGAAACCAATCAGAATATAAATATTGTATAATCTAAAGATCAGTCGATCAAGTGATCGAGCTTTCAATGTGTCGACATGCATATGTCGAGTTGAGAAGCTGACGATGACGACCTCGTTAAAATTGATTGTCTTCAATAGTGAAAACTATCAAATGAGACTATATGTGCTCAATTCGGATGAGTTTATGCAAATATCGAATGATTGAAAGTGACAATGCACAAATTGAGGCTGAAATGCATTAGATGTCTCGAAAATGATCGAAATGATCTCTGATCGATGAACGGACTTCGCCATCATATTGACATTGAAATTAATATAAATACAATGATCATTATGAGGCATTGGCAAGCCAAACTACTTCATTCATGAAATTATCTTGGTTAAAATGTTGAAATCTTCATCAAACTATTCCAATTTAGACAAGTTTGTGAATGTCGGCGATTAGATATGCATTTTGGTGAAATTGACCCATTTGATGTCGATTTAAACCAACGGCTCCGATAAATACTGCGTCATTCATTGACAATGAGTAATCTTATTGATATATATATGTATATATATATATATATATATATATATATATATATATATATATATATATATATATATATATATATATATATATATATATATATATATTGATAAAATCGTAAAATTTACATTAAAGTCATTGAATCCATTTAAAAATCAATTTAAAAATAAACCTAACCTAAATCCCCTCATTTTCATTCAACCCAACCGGCCCTATTGTCTTAGCACGATCGAATTGCATGGGAGTCCAGCCTTCCTCTTCGACCCTCATTTGGCCGAAGCCTCCTCTCTCATGCATAGAACCAGCGCACGCAAAACCATTCCCCCCTTTTCTTCTTCTCAATCGCAAGGGACAAATAGTTGCTTCCTTCTTCATGTTTCTTTTCTCCAACCGGACGATCCCACTTTTTCTCTCAATTCCCACGCTCCGACCCCCTCTCGGCCAATTGTCTACAGCAGCGCTAGCGAACATCGTTCGCCGCAGGTAATCCCTTGGCAGTCTATCTCCTTACACTACTGTCTCTCTCTCGTTGGTGGTTCTTTTTTTTTCTCCTTCTTCAGCGATGCTCTTGCGGAGGTTCTGTGCCTCCGTCGCTAGAACCCAACCCAAATATCTTCTCTCCAAATTCACTCCAAGACCTAGCAGAAGGTTGTCGTTTGACAGAAATTGGCTTCGATTGTCGAAGCAGGAGAGTTTTGGTTAGCCTCTCATGGCTTCCACTTCCCATTTTGATGACATGCGACAGAGAGATTACGTTTCTTTGCCTCCTACTTTGGCTGATAAGGTTGAATTATTGAAAGCGCTTGAAGCAACATTAGGTTCATCTTTTAGTTCTGATCCTCTCTCACCACCTGCAAATCCCATGAGTTATGTAATCAGTGGTCCTAGTGGTGTAGGCAAGGATGCAGTTACAAAGATGCTGCAAGAGGTCCGTGAGGGAATTCATTTTGTACTGATAGCGACGAGCAGGCCATAGCGGCCCGGCGAAATCAATGGGAAGGATTACTATTTTGTTTCAAAAGAAGAGTTTCTTTTCATGATTGACAAAAATGAGCTTTTGGAGTATGCTCTTGTGTATGGAGAGTACAAGGAAATCCCAAACAACAGATTCAATGGCTGAGAAACTCATTATGATCGAATTTGAGTCAAAATATCTTATATAAAGCTTCTCCTTTCTTCTTCTTCCTTTTTTTTCCCAATCCGAAAATTATTTCTTTTCTTTTCTTTCTTTTGTTTTCTGTTCTTTTCTTTTTCTTCTCCAAACCCCAAAGAACTCCCCTCTTCCTCTTCCATTTCATTAATCCCCTCATTTCCAAAAAAAAAAGAAGAAAATTTCGCCTCTTTCCCTAGCAAAACTAATCAATTTTATTTGAATCGAGGAAGAACAATCAGGTGGGTTCTTCTTTCGATTCTGCATCACACTCCTCTTATCCCCTCTTCACTTCATGGGAAGAACACCATCAGCGTGTTCTTCTTTCGGTTTTCGCGTCATTCTCCTTATTACCATCTGCCTTCTGTCGAGAAGCAACACCGTCAAGAGGTGGGTTCTTCTTTCGGTTTTTTCGCATTGCATTACCTCAAATTTGCCTCACCGTAGCGGGAAACACACCATTAGAGCAAGTTCTTCTCTTGATTCGGCATATCAACCCCATCTCTTTCGATCTTTCTATAAAATGAGTCGATGTGTGATATGTGAATGTGGATATACATACGCTTTGTTGTTTCTTTTAAGTTTGAAGGCCTCGCTGCTCAGAAGCTGAGATGAAAACTGGTGTTGCACCGCTTCACCTTCTTGAGGCGTCTTGAGTAAAAATCCGTTAGATGTCTCCCCACGAATCTCAAAATTTTGTTTAATTTTTAGACTTTAAAAAAATGAAATGAATATACATTATACTGTATTTCTCTTTTTGCAGGTTTCAAGACCCTGCTAATGTTCATGAGGCTTATGAAGACGGTTGTGGTGTCAGATCTTACTCTTCGCTCATGAGGGGTAAGAAAAAAAACACTCGATGCACCCTACGTCGGGACGGAGGAGAAAAATGCGTCAAATCTTTTGACTTAGGAAAAATGGGAGAGTAAAATGAACTGACTTAAGAACGCTAAGTAAGGAAACCTACAGCTAATTATAAACTAAAAGCATCAAACAAGAAAAAAAGAGGAGAAAGTAAAATGACATACAATAAACACAAAAGTAAAATAAGAAAAAAAAAGAAGAGAGGAAATATATTTACAAAACCTATTTAAGCAAGTTGAAAACCTTCGCGAAGTGCGAATTAAAATTCTTCCCCCTCTATCTCGAGTTATAAACTCAAACAAGCGCTCTCTCTTAGCTTTATTTAGAGGGATTTAGCGAAGTAATGGGTGAGTTCTTTTTCTTATAAATTTCTCAAAGTTAAACAAGCTTTAATTGGAATTTCGGGAGACTAATACTAAACTCATAATAAATTGACAATAAACTTAAAGTCTATAAAATTTAATATGGAGTTAAGGATGAATCCAAATTAGGTTTAATAAATCTTATATGAATATGGAGGTGATTATGCTATAATAAGCATGAGTAGGGCTAAAATAAACGAAATCAACATAACTTATCAAAAGTGATGTAAATTGAACATAATCAAGTTGGGAGAATTACAAAAACTCAACAAGTAAACTAAGTGCAAGTAATATTTTAAACTACAATCTAAATCAAAATGCCTTCTTCGCCACCAGATCTGTAATTATTTGTATAAGAAGACAGAATGCGACACTAAATTAAATGCTGCATGAATGAATGAACTTTCTTTCAATCCAATAATAAAAGAAATTTTATTCTAATTATGATTTTTAATGTCAGTTATTTCATTAATTAGATGAAATTATCTATGTTATAAATACTCGCATGGGCTCTGAAATTACGCTGAATGTTTAAATTCAAGTTTTAGATCTTTGCATGGGTTGCTTCCCGGTTTAGTCCGGGTGATTAAGTTAACAAAATCTAAAACCTATAATAAGAGTTTCAAATGAAATATCTCGGCCGATTCTGTGATAGTAGATTTAATCCCTGTTAGCATTTAAACAGAATTAATAGGATCTAAAGCTCTTAAAAATATTCAAATTAATCAATTGTTCAAACCAAATTAACTCAAACTAAAAAATCAATATAAAAAACTATTTAAATGAAATTCTATCATTAAAAAAACTTAAATCAAACTCAATCTATCCACCTTCCGCAACTATTTATCAGGGGTGACAAATTAAGAAAACTCTAGCTCACAAAGGAGCCAATGTCAAATCAAGTGTTCTTATGTTCACAATCAATCTCTTAGAAGGGCGTGACCGTGTTCGTACTGGGTTGGCTTCCGATTAATGAAGCAATTATGACTTGAGTCCTTTGATCGAGTGGTTTGGCCAATCATGCTCCATTATATTACAATCACGATGTCAGTATGCTCCCTCGCCTTTGAGTTGTGAATAATAGGTACTTGATTGGGCAAAAAACTCTGACCAGGTAGACTTAAGATTTCCCTGATAAACACCACCGCGTCTACAAGGATTTCTTGGGCGGTAACCCTTGTTCTATTAAGGATCCTTCGATCAGGTTGGGTCGACTACCTCCTCTGACTAAGTAGACTAGGTATTGCGACGGCCCGAGATGACAAAACCATGAGATCTAGATCAGGGCTATCATTCCCCCAACCATCTAGTTTAAGCTAAAATGATGAATTTCATAATCTTAAATTCTAAAACTCCATATCCTGCTACTATACACTATGCATTAAATGATCTAACGATTAGCCTTAATCGAAAGTTCTCTCTCAATTTTTGGGAGGTATAATTAACTATAGGGGCTTGCGCTTATAGGAAACCTAGAACTAGATCTAAAGTCCTCACAAAATGAGGGCAAAATCTCTGGGTAGTGTCTTATCTACTATTCCATCTACCTTCTGAAAATTACATTGACACCTTAAATCACACTCTCTTCAATTCAATAATTGTCGAGAGATCGGTGGCAAATTTTTGGAGTCCCACAGATTTCTGGCGACTCCACTGGGGACAGAATTCTCTTTCCATCTTTGGCTAGTCATATATGTGCTATAGTAGCAATAAAATTTTTGAAAATTCAAAATAAAAAATGGTGATTTAAGTGTGTAATAAATTTAATATGAGGCTCTATGTAGATTGAATCATTCCGTAGAGTATATCTTTATTACACTATTATTTTGTTATGTAGTGCCTCTGCATCTTGAAAGTATTGGGTGAAATAATAATTGCTAATTACTAATCCCCATCTTTCACTTTTGTAGAATGGATCTACAAAGCACTCCTTTCACCGTTCAACTAGGGCATGGTGCGAACATCTGCCTAGTCATGCTCATCAACACAGGTGATGTCAGGGCTACCATTCAATTTAGTAGCTTGAATTTCCCGACTATTGTAGCTACAACTTCTGAAGTACCCACTCGTGATACATTCATCCGAGGCCATGATGAAAGATCTCAAGTTACTGAAGCTCCTTCTTGCCACGTGCGCCAACCAGTTCAACATCCAACCTCTGTCAAGGAGTTCTCTAGACAGAGAACTTCAGTTTTTAAATGGCTAGGTCAATTTGAAGCCTCAGTGATGAAACGAATCATTAAGGGGAAAACTGTGTCTTTAATGCCTCGTGGTACAACTGCTACGTCGATTGAACCTTTTGTACTCGAAAAACATGATCATGAAGCTTCCTCATCAGGGAGAAAATTGACGAGAAGATAGAGAAATAGGAGAAACATGAGCTGAGGGCTTGGCAGATCCCCTTTGAATGACTTAGTGAACAAGCAATACTATCGCCAAAAGCGAGTATCTATACCCACAATAACTTTGACAACTTAAAGTGGGTAAAAAGGAACTACCGGTGAAGTAAAGCAATCTTTCTGGAAGAACTAACCACATCAAACTCCACCACCATAGAAGAGACAGCCTGCAACACTGTCTACCAGGATACATAAAGGTTTCAAAGTAGCCAAGGACAGAGGCCTAATGAAAAGAAGATTTCAGAGGCCTGTGGTGATGAAAAATATTGAAGCTCCACCAAAAAAAGTTGCTATATCTTCTAGTAACTAGCCAGTGAACCCAGTATGCTTCGTATGGTGAGCATCGGAGCATGACACTTGGACCATGTGTGAATCCGCTACTGAAAGGTCCCTGTAATAGGATAAATAGATATGGAGGCCAAGGCCTCGTAATGAAACTTAGAATAATGGAATAGGTGTGACATTTGATAAATATACTCAAAAATACGACTCAAAATCAACTCATCAGAGGTGGATACCTAAAAGAAGGGATATCATTGAGGAAAGACATGATGGTCAACACCTTGGAGAATCCTCTAGGGGATCCCATCGTCGATCAGATCCACCCCTACAAGAGAAGGTTGACTTTGATCGCAGTCCTTTAATAGAAGAAGTATTTGTTCCACACATTGAACCAGAGATCCACTAGAAATGTCGATAAAAAATTCTTGTGCAAGAAGAAAATAATGAAGAAGACACTATGAAAGTGAAAGTTGTCTATATGGTCAGAGATATAGATAAACTTTCTGCTCAGCACTATCAGCAGTAACATGGATCCAAGAAATCTGAACCTAAAGTTGACGCTTATGAAGAAGAGTCTTCATAGAAGCAAATAGAGGATGGATCTTCAATCTTTGCTGAAGATGAAAAAGAAGAGGATCAGAATGAGAAAGATATCATGGGTGTTGAAGTTGTCTATATGGTTGAACCAAAAAATGATCATCCTGGTACATGCTTTTATACTCAGCATCGTCGTATAGCCCCATCAACAGCTGTCTCTACAAATGCACGAGGAGAATGGAAATCAAGTTCTTTCCCTAAAAATGAGCAAGGAGCAAAACAACAACAAGAAATAGAAGAAGAAGAGTCTGTACTGATTGACACCATGGTGCTAGCTAGAGAGCAAAAAAAAAAAAAATGCAGCATCAAATGGAGGTCAAAGATAAGGAGATTGCATAGCTTGGTACCAAAATGAATGATATAATGGTACAAATGAACATCATGATAAAGATGTTGTAGATGAATATCATATCAAGTACAACATCTTGTTTGCTAATCAACATGTAGCTAGTAATACAACTTCTATACCACCAGCCACTATGGTACCTCAAGTTCCTACAATACATGCTACACATGAAGCGAGGAACGAAGTTAACCCACCACCTCTCCAGTCAACAATTCAAAATTTGGCTAGCACAGAATGGTAATACTTAGAAATAATAATCAATGAAAAGATAAAGGTAGTCATATAGCGTTGAAAAGCGGTGAGTAAGTCATACTTACCGAATATGACCAAGTGTCATACCTGAAAGGTTACTCAGTGCCAAAATTTAATACTTTCAGTGGGCTTGGTAATCCAAAACAACATCTAGCCCAATTTAAGGATACTTATGGTAACACAAGAGGTAACGATGCAATTCTTTTTCGCCAATTCGTCAGTAGCCTAAACTCAATCGCTTTCAAATGGTATGCAGAATTGTCAAATGATTCAGTTAAAATATTGACTGAATTAGAGATTATATTTGTGAAGAGGTTCGCCAGTACAACTGAGAAAATCATAATCGTTGACCTTGCCTTGCAAAAAAGGAGGAAAAATGAGTCAATGACAAAATTCATAAGTCATTGGTGCAACCTAAGTATGAAGTGTGAGCAATAATTGGAAGTAGAACATGCGATCCAATTGTTAATGGGCAATATGGATGATAAAATGACACCATTTTTATGCATGACGTCAATTGCAACATTCCAGGACTTGCTCGATAGGGTGGCTAAATTTGAAAAGTTGAATCGCCCTAAGTCTGAAGTCTACGAAGATAATACAAAGAGAAATAAACCTTCAGACACAAGAAGAAATGAAATTCATGCCGCTTCCTATAGCTCAAATGGAGAAAAGAGGGTGATATATAATATGGATAAAGGAAAGTAGCTAATATACAATGATTATAAGGGAAAGAAGCCTGTTTATTCTAATCCACAACCAAAATTAGTATTAGGAGGTAATGATAAACTTCAAACTTTTCCAAGTGATGGGGAGCATAAAATAAGCGACAAGAGATGATGAGCAAATGCGACCATCTTTTAAGAAAAAGATGAACAAAGAATATTCCTTTAGAAGGGAAATTATGGGTAAATTATTTTGACAAGCAGTCAAAGACGGTCTACAATTACCAAAAATTAAAAGGCCTGAAGAAGCTGATCAAGTCAACAATCCAAATTACTGTCCCTATCATCGAACGATCAGTCATCCTATCGAATATTGTATGTCTTCAAAGATTTCCTAGAAAGAAAGTATCGACGAGGTAAATTTACACTATTCGATAATGTTCTAGTCAACCTTAAAAGAGAGTCTATAAAGATGATTACATCATCTTCTGCATCATCCATCAAAGATTAAAAGAAGGAAAAATCAGTTCAGACTGAAGAATGGGAAACGGTAATCTCCAAAAAGAGCATGAAAATGCTAAAGCAACTAAAAGACGTCCCTAGTGTTAAGTAAAAATCACCACTTTAACATATATTAGACTTAAGAGAGATGCCTAAACCTAGTATTTGGGCTTCTCGGCTACATTCTGATAAGGCTACTTCATCACATCATGAGAAGCAGTCTATTAAACGTATGCCTCATAAATCAAAAAAGCTGGCTAAGAAAATAAAGATCAAGAAGAGAACTACAACTCAAAAGATCATTAACAATCTAGAGGAGTATCACCAGCCAGCAAGACATCCATTTAGGCTTGCATACTTCATGCCTAAACTTCGCATTGCTAAATCAGATGAAGAAGATAATGGTGAATCTTGTCCAGTAGAGACATGCTGAATCATCTGTGTGATGTCAGATATTCTTCAACAATAGTTACTCTGAAATGACTAGGGTAGTCAGATAGACTCGACCAACCCATCACAATTCTTGTCAGGAAAGCAAGAAGTGCATGAGGAGTTAACATCTAAATTTTATTTAATGACTCAACAAGACAATTTCGATGAAGATCTATTTTCCTGAGAAGAGTCAGACTCATCGATATCATCACATATAAAATGTATGACGTTGAAAAATGAGTCTAGTCCTTTTGGCCAATCTTCTAAAATAAGAAGAAAATTTGAAGAAACTACCTCTTAAGAAGAATCTGAGCAAGAAAATGTGATTCAAGTTCAGTTGAGAAGTGGTAAAGTCTTATCACCATCATCAAAGAAGAAAAATGTAAATAAAGATAAAGAAAAATAAATTGAAGTCAACAAAGATATCATTCCTAGAAATCTCAGAATAAAGCTTAAATCAAGCGAGAAGATAGATTATAATATTTTATCACACCTGAGAAAGATCCATGCACAACTGAGTGTGTACGAGGCTCTCTTAATGTCTAAAGACCTCTGAGAAACTTTTATACAGACTCTTAAATACCTGGAGAGTTATGAAGCTTACTTTGTTGAGAAATGCATGATGAAACATTGCAAACTCAAGATCTCATAGTAATCACATTTTTTGAAGAATATCTTATGTTAGGAATGACAGATCACAACCATCCTCTATATATTACTGCAGAGAGTGATGACATCTTGATCAGCTGAATATTGATTGATCCAGGTTCTTCTATCAATCTTATGAGTCTAAAGGTATTAAGAGGATTATCACTTGATATCCAACATCTTGGGAGAGATAAGTTGATGGTTCATGGTTTCAATAAAAAAGGGTAAAAACTTTGGGCTCTTTTATTCTCCCACTCAAGTTCAAGGATTTATATACAGAAGCTAAGTTTCATGTGATCGATGATGATACATCATTAGAGCTCTCTTGGGCTGGCCGTGGCTGCATGAGTATAACATGGTCTCATCAACTATGCATCAATGTATGAAGTATCTAAAAGATGGAGAAGAATTCATAATTCTCGGTAACCTACAACCATTCTTCATCAATGAAGCAAAGATCTATGAAGATGTAAAATATTTCGTTCCTAAAGATCCTAAGCCAACAAAGCCTCTTGAAGCGGTAGCATCCACTTCAGGAATTAAAAAGTAATTTCACTAAGTGAAAGAGCAGAAGCAAAGTGGAAGAAAGAAGGTAATGTCAACTCTTCCTAAAGCACTTGATTCTACACCTAAATCAAGAAAATTAGTTTCTCATTTAGGAAGTGACATAGAAGGAGAAGATATTCCTGTCAAACCAAAGGGAACTTATAAGTTCTTAAGAAAAGCAGAATGTGAAATAAGTGATTTTGATTCAGACTATGATTTTGAATCTACTTATAGAAATAGAGTTCAGATGGCTACATCAAGGAGGATAGCCCACTTGGCAGAGTCAGATGACTCACTTAAAATTATACTCATCCCTCAATAGTGCTTTAAAGAAATCAGTCCATTGGAGGTTCATGATATTGAAGAATTGATAATATTCTATGTGCCGCCATTGAGTGAGAGTGGCAGAATAGAAACTCTATTTTATAAATCTGAAGAGTCTCAACCTCATAGTTTTGAGCGGCCTTCTTAACTTAAAAACTCTGATGAGATAGTGCTAACAAGAATACCAATATACTATCCACAAAAATTACGAAGAATGATGCATAAGCTTAGAATTCATATTGGAACTACTAAACATAGGACTCAAATCTTTAATAAGATGTGGAGCCAAAGAAGTCCTGAGCATCACGAAGAAGTGAAAAGTTTATCACTAAAGGTTTAGGGTTCATTCGCAAATCTCATCAAAATTGAACTTATTATAATATAATAGAAGCTGAGATAGAAACTCAGAGCGATGAAGAAGATGATTCCCATGAAATTCATCTTAAAAATGATGAAGAAGTAGAAGCTGAGCCTACGCCTGAAGAACTCGAAGATGGTGGACAAATAGCTACTATGGATGAACTTAAAGAAATCAATCTAGGAGCTTAGGATGATCCCCTTCCAACTTTCGTCAGTGACCTTCTACCCGATGAGAAAGTTGAAGAGCTAAAAATGCTATTTTGTGAATTCAGGGATTGCTTTGCCTAGATATATTTTGAAATGCTAGGCTTATCGCTTGATGTAGCAATTCATAAACTAGTTATTAAACTAGATGCAATGCCTGATAAGCAAGCTCCTAGGAAAATGAGATTGGAGATTGAGGAACAGATAATTGCAAAAATTAAGAAGCTGATCAAAACAGGCTTCATCCTAGAGGAGAAGTATGTAGATTGGATAGCCAACATTGTCCTAGTTAGGAAGAAGAATGGCCAAATCCATCTCTGCATTGACTTCCGGGACCTAAATAAGGCATGCCCAAAAGATGACTTTTCGCTTCCAATATCAGAACTACTAGTGGACAACACTTCCAACTATGATAAGTTCTCATTCATGGATGGATCGTCGGGATACAACCAAATCAAAATGACACCTGAAGATGAAAAACATACATCATTCAGAACTCTTATTGGCATCTATTATTATACGGTCATGCCCTTTGGCCTGAAAAATATTGGAGCTACATACCAAAGAGTCATGATGCATATTTTGGATGAGTTGATTCATCAAAAGGTAGAATCTTATGTCGATGATCTGGTGGTGAAGAGCTTAAACCGTGAAAACCACTTCGAAGACTTGAGAATTGTATTGAAAAGAATAAAAAAAATATGATCTCAAGATGAATCCTCTAAAATGTGCATTTGGGGTATCCTCTAGGAAATTCCTCGGGTACATTGTACGACACAGAAGTATTGAAATCGATCCTACTAAAATCAAGCAATTATGGAGATGTCTCCACCGAAGAGTTTTCGTCAGCTCCATTCTTTACAAGGATAGCTCACATTCATCTGTCGATTTATATGAAACTTATCAGGATGCTATCAACCGTTCATAAGGTTGATGAAGAAGGATGCTCTATTCAAGTGGGACAAAGAGTATCAAGAGCCTTCAATAGCATTAAAAGCTAATTGTTAAATCCACCAATCCTACTAGCGCCTATTTCTGAGAAGCCCCTCATTCTATACACAGTTGCATTAGTTGAGTCTCTCGGGGCATTATTGGCACAACAGAATGAAGAAAGCAAAGAGAATGCTCTTTATTATATCATTCGGAGGCTGATTGGAGAAGAAATGAGATACTCTCCGATAGAGAAGCACTATTTAGCATTGATCTTTACAGTCCAAAAGCTCCACCACTATATGTTATCTCATAAGATTACTCTCATCTCAAGGATCGATCTGGCAAGTGATGACAAGACCGGCGTTGACAGGTAATTGGACAAGATGATGTTACTTTTAATTTGACATCACATATGTTCTGTCGAAAGCAGTGAAGGGACAAGTCTTAGTAGACTTTCTAGCTACACATCCCATCCCTGTGGATTCTTCTCTTAACAATGATTTGCCCGATGAGCAAATTATGCTCATTCATGAAAGAGAAAAATCATAAATTGAGGAAATTTACTTTGATGGAGCCTCATCGATCAAACAAGTCCAACATCTAAATTTCTCAAGAGCAAGAGTAGGAATCGACATCATCTTCATAACACTAGAAGGAGGGATAATGAGACGATCATATGGATTGATCGAGCCAAGAACTAATAATGAAGCTGAATATTAAGTATTAGTAGCAGGTCTTAAAGAAGCTATTTTCATAGACATTCAGAACTTGCATATTTTTGGCGATTCTCAGCTTATTATAAATCATGTACTTGGCATCTATAGAATTAATAAACTTGAGTTAGTTTTCTATCACAAGCGAGTTCTTGAGCTTATGAAGCAGATACCAAATATCACACTAACTCGAGTCTCTCGATCCGAGAATAGTAAAGCTGATTGCATAGCAAAGCTAGCTAAGGAAATGAAAAGTATGAATATTGATTATGTCATGATCGGCTTATTTACTCGATGAGTCATAGAGCCAGTAAAGTATCAATCCCCGTAGGTAGAGGGGTTACCAAATTCAACACAGCAGGATGCGACTCAGGTTGCTCCTCATACTCCCTAAAATCAACAAGAAGTTGTACCAAGAAGAGCTAAGAATGACATTGCCTCAGAAAAGTAGTGTGAAACCTTTATTTAGAAAAGTCACGTGATTGGAGGCAAGCCTTCATTGACTACTTTAAAGAAGGCAAATTACCAAGTAATAAATCATTGGTAGCTTAAATCAAAAAGAGAATGCTATACTATGCTTTTGTCAATAATACTTTATATCATAGATCCTTTGAACAAATGTGGCTATGATGTTTAGATGTAGCTGAAGCTAGCAAAGTGATGGTTGAAGTTCATGAAGGACTTTGTGGTGCACATGTGGGAGATGATAAAGATTAAAGGATGGGTTATTATTGGCCATCTATGGTGAGAGACTGTATTAATCATGCTAAGAAGTGTCATGAGTGTCAAGTACATGAAAATCTCATCCATCAATATTTAAATCCATTACACCCTACAATTGCATCTTGACCATTCAAATGTTATGGTACAGATGTAATTGGATCAATTGATCCACTGTCGTCAGCTGGACATCGCTTCATCCTAGCAGTGATTGATTATTTCTCTAAGTGGGCTGAGGCTACTCCATTTAAAGAAGTTACTGCTGACCGAGTGATCAACTTCTTCACGCATAATGTAGTCAATAGATTTGGAGTGCCACACCAAATAATTTTTGATAATGACACAACTTTTAAAAGTGCAAAGATTTATAGATTTGTCGATCGATACAAAATTGATTGACGATACTCTTCAATATATAATCCAAGAGCAAACTGTTCAAAAAGATTCTCACTAAAAATAAGAGAGAATAATATACCAAGCTAATAGAGTCTCTATGGGCATATCGAACTACCTACAAGACGCCGACTAAAGCTACTTCCTATTCATTGGTATTTGGTACTTAAGTAGTTCTTCCGCTCAAAGTTGAGTTACCTTCCCTTCTTGTAGCCATCCAATATAGTCTAATTGAAGATCAAAATGCCCGTCTGAGAATGGATAAACTCAATGCGCTTGATGAAGTTAGATTGCAAGCTTATCAAAATATGGAAGTTTATCTAGCAAAGGCATCCAGGGCTTTTGACCATACGGTGCGACCCCGAACATTCCAAAAAGGAGAATTGGTTATGGTGCTGAGAAGACCAATTATCCTCAATCAAAAATTCAATGACAAATTTGAGCCTAACTGGAAAGACCCTTTTGTTATTGAAAAAGTATACCAAGGAGGGGTATACCAACTCATCAACTTAAAGGATGAAAGACCAATGCCACCAATTAATGGTCGATACTTGAAAAAGCACTATACTTGACAGCCACATTCTTGAGGTACAATAGAAATCCCCTACAAGATAGTGAGCATTTTTTAGTATATCTATTTAGGTTGACATCGTGCTTCATGCCGAGATCCCTAAATAAACATACTCCAGATAAAGAACTTTTTCGTGAAAATTTTCCTGTTACATAGGGGGAATTTTTAGATTTTTATATACAGATGAAATCAATGTTGTATGTTAAAATCCCCTTTAGGGTACATCAATTTAAATATGGATGTATTTATATATTTTCATCTTAAATTTTTTTTTAAATGTACTCTAGAATTCCCTCTACAAGATAAGGGCATTTTTTTTAATTTATATTAAGTTTATTTGAGTTGACATCGTGCCATAAGATGGGATCCTCAAATATATTCTGATTCAGGTTGACATCTAGTGCTATGTTGAAATCCTGAATATATCTATAATTATCATTGTTAAGTTGTATGTTCTTGCAAAAATAAAAAGAATCTATTTCTATGCATGAAAGGATAACCCTAAATGTCAAGAAATTTATCTCCCATTTGACAAATTCTGGAGATCAAGTTTGAAGAACTCCTGATTTCGAAAGCTTCAATCAAATGAGTTGAAGAAACATCAACCTCTACATCCTGAAGTTAAGGACACGGATGGGTTCTAAAGGTCGGACTCAACAAGCCCACAAATGGCTGAGTTGTTGATGCTTTCCTCACTCAATGTAATAAAGAGTGAAAGAGTCCGTTCATGGTGACAAAACCACCAATCCACTACAACTTAAGTAAGACTCGGAGTTATAAAGGTCAAACTCAATAAGCCCAAATATGGTTCTTTGACGCTTTCTCAACAAATAAGAAAAGGTCATAGTGAAAGAGCCTTCATCAATCCAATAATGATATTTGTTCAATCAAACCAGATTTAGTGATTACAATACGATCCAAGAGATCTTTCTACTTGATTGATAGATCGACAATGAGGAAACATTCGTTGCAAATCAATCTTCACATTACCTGCAAGGTGATATTTCAATCTATTCTGAAATGATTTGATCAAGCTCAAAGCACAGATCAAAGCTTATCTTCTCATCAAATTCATAAAAGCACGAAAGTGCAGAAGTGATAGAGGAATGCTGACATCCATTAATACAACAAGAGGATAAATGATACATGACTTATAAAGAAAATGAGAGAGAAAAGTAAAGTACATCATGGGAGCCTAGACTGTAACTCCTAAAGCTGTGCTAAATAAGCTGCTAAAGATGATTGCTCACTCTCAGCTAACTATAGAGCATTAGTAACTCTAATCAAAGCGACCTTTTACCATAGCCCAGGTGACATAGGCGATATTAGCCGCTCACTTCTACATGGAGCTCTTCGTCTACTCAACTTCGACTCAGCAGACTAATTTATCTAACTCAGAAGAAGCATCTAACAAACTTTGATGGTCACATCATAGAGCCTCGACAATCTCTTCAAACTCATCATGTGCTAAGTCAGCCGCCTCCTTACGAAGCTTGACCGCTCAAGCTATTGGTAAAGTCTTTAAACACAATATTGAGCAATCTCATCGATTAAGAACTATCTCTACAAAGTCTCTAGATACACGAGCTTTGTTCCTAGCACACGAGCTGATCAAAGTGGTGTTTGCATAAGACGTGAAGTTGTCCAATGACTCTGGTGAATCTAATGCAATCCAAGAAATCACGTCCCTTAAAAACACCAAGCTGTAATTTTGCATGCTCCTATCACGTGGATTCAGCCTATAGCGATGTCGATGGTAGATCTCAGACTCATAACCTACATCAGGAAATGTAGGGAATAAATGCAAAAAAGCAGCATGAAGCAGATGTAAAGAAGTGCAGTTAATAAAAACAAATAAATAAAGAGAGGGTGAAAGTACCAAAACATGATGATCCTCGAGTATCGTCGATATAATCTCGAGACCCTCATTATGATAAACTCCAAGGCTATGACTTAACACCAGGTCTCTCACTATCGTAGTTTATATAATCCCTCGAGACCCTCATTATCGGATAAACTCCAAGGCTATGTGCTGACTTAACAAAGCCTTACTAGGCACGAGGTCTCTCACCTCAAAAGTCTCCCCAGGACAAGGGGAGGAGTCAAGCTTAGCTAAGGAAAGTGGCCCTACGGAAGGGATAATAACATTGAGAGTAACAGTATCAAAGATTGGCACGCACGACAACTGATGGAGGTGGGCATTCTTTCTTTTGATGACATTGAGAGAACGTGAGAATTGGAGGTGAAGGAAGAGGATATGTTGGATAACTAGCACTCCCACCAAGGATTGCCAAGGTTTGGCCGGTTTGGCCACCATGCTCTCAAACCACAAGAATAACTCAAAATTTTGTAATTGCCAAAAGATCCCTTTCATTCTAGTAAGAGGGGCTATTTATAGCCATTACAAGCATCTTTCAAAAGAAAAAAAATTCAAAATATGGAGGGAAAGGTGGGTGGCCACATTAATGTGAAGCATTAAATTACCTCATTATTTTATGCCATCCACCCATTTCACATGTTATTATTTTATTTAGATTCAACCACCTCACATGTCATGCTTTGAATTTTTAAATACAAAATTTCAAATGTGGAGTTTCTAGAAGAAAATTAAAAATTACATAAATAAAAAGATGAAATCATAAAATGGGCCTTAGCAGGCTAAGCCTTCTTCTTTCTTGAATTTTCTTGGGCTTTAGCTTGAAATCTTATAAATGGACCTTGAGCTCTAATTTTTGGATCCTCATGATGTTCTACATCAACTCTCCTGGGCTCAATTGAACTCTACTCCATCGAGTTGAAATCTAAGAAGTCTTCTACTAATTGTGGGGCTAAAGTCTCCAAATTAGTACGGGTCAACCATGTGTCTTCAGCTGGTGGCTTAATCTTCTAATGAACTAGAAAATGATATTCAGAAGCTAGATTAATGGGTGCTTCCTTGGTGATAATATACTCAACTTCAAAGGAAGAGGGCTTCTGCAAGTACGGTGCTATAGCTTCTGCTAAAGAGTTAGACTGAACAAGTGGAGGTTTTCTAATTCCTTCATATGATAGAATATCTTCAATATTTATAACTAGATGAATGAGCATATCAACAAACAAATCAAGGTGATAAGCATTAGTTCCAATTTTCTTGAGAATTTTAAATGGACCACAAGCTCGTGCAAGTAATTTTTTATATATAGTAGTTTGATAATGCTCAGGCCGAATGCAAATCAATACATAATCACCTTCTTTATATTCTTTTATTGAACGATTATGATTTGTCTTAGAAGCATAGTTATCATTACTTATAGTATTTTTTTTTTCTTATATCTTCATGGAGGCTTTAAAAATTATTAGCAAATGAGAATGCCGCATCAAAAATTACATGAGATGGTAGGTTTGCTACATCTATTGGCCGTCACAGGTTTTGACCATAGACTATCTCAAATGGTAAATTTTTTGTAGTTTTAGATATAATACTATTATAAGCAAATTCTAAGGTTGGTAAATATAAATCCCAATTTCCTAAACTTTTACCTACTAAACATCTAAGCAAATTATCTAAGGTGCGATTAACTACTTCTGTTTGTCCATCAGTTTGTGGGTGAAAGGCAGAAGAAAATTTTAATTTGGTACCTAATAATTTCCATAATATTTTTCAAAAATATGAGACAAACTTTACACCTCTGTCAGAAATAATGGTTAAAAGGAGACCATGGAGTCGCACTATTTCTTTAAAAAATAATTTGGCTATATAAGAAGCATCGTTTGTTTTTGAACAATGTAAGAAATGAGCAATTTTTGAGAACCTATCCACTACAATAAAAATGCTATCATCTCCTTGAGCTGTTCTAGGTAATCCTTGAATAAAATCCATTGATAGGTCTTCCCAAGGCCTATAAGGAATAGGTAAAGCAGTGTATTGTCCAGACATTTGTTTGATAGTTTTAGGCTATTTATAAATTAAACATTGAGCCACCAATTTTTGAACATCTCATTTTAATGAAGGCCAATAAAATCTATTTTCTAATAAACATATGGTTTTATCCTTTCCAAAATGACCAGCTACACCCCCAACATGTAGCTCAGTGATAAGGAATTCTCTAAGAGAAGATCGAGGAATGCATAATTATTTTCCTTTATATAAATATCCATTTGTTATCAAGAATGTCCCTTGTAAAGTTTTTGATTTATCTAGGTGTTAAAGATAAATTAGGTGAAAGTCAGGGCACATAATATAATCATCTTTAATTCTATCAAATCCTGGGATTCTTAATTCTAAAGAGGAAATCATTAGGTTTACCCTAGATAAAGCATCAACAGGTTTATTCTCAATTCTAGGCTTATGCTTTAGAACAAAAGAGTAGTCTTGTAAAAATTCAACCCATTTTGCATGCCTATGACTTAATTTTTGTTGAGTATTAATGAATTTTAAGGCATGATGATTATAATTAAGTATAAATTCTCTATGTAAGAGATAGTGTCAATGCCTTAAGGATTGAATTACAAAGATAAAACTCTCTATCATAAGTGGAATATCATTGTTTAGCTTCATTTAACTTTTCACTAAAGAATGCTATAATGATTCTCTTGATTAAAATTCCACCTATCCCAATCCCCAAGCATCACATGTCACTTCAAAGGCTTTAGAAAAATCGGAAGCCTAAGGATGTGTAGAAGTAATAAGAACTTTAATTTTATCAAAGGCCTTTGTGCATTAGAGTCCAACAAAATTTATCTAATTTTAGTATATCGCTTATCGGAGCAACAATGGTACTAAAATTCTTAATAAATCAAAAAGTGGCTAAACCATGGAAGCTTCTAACTTCAAGAAACTTGGTGATGGCCAATCAAAGATTGCTTTCACTTTAGAAGGATGGTTTAAGTCAAGTAGTGGATATAATAAAGCCTAAAAGATTATCTCTTGCAAAAGAAACACTTTTAAAATTAATGTATAATTTCTCTTTTAGTAGTTCAAAGACTTTTGTAGGTGTTGTAGATGTTCATTTCACTTGGACTAAAATCGAATATCATCAAAATACACCACCAAAAATTTACCTATATATGGTTTAAGAATAATATTCATTAATCTCATAAATGTGCTAGAGCATTTAAAGTCCAATGGGCATGACAAGCCATTCATAAAGTCCATCGTGGGTCTTAAAAGTCGCCTTCCACTCATCTCGATCTAATCAATTTGATGATATCCACTTTTAGATCAATCTTTGAAAAAAAATTTGCTCGAGATTAAATCTAACATATCATCTAATCGGGAATAGAAATCTATATTTGATAGTAATTTTATTTATTGCTACTATCAATACACATTTGCCATGTTCCATCTTTCTTTGGAGTTAATAATCGCACAAGGGCTAAGACTCTCTTGAATAAAACCCTTTCTTAATAATTTCTCAACTTGTCTTTTAATCTCAACATGCTCGGTAGGGTTCATCCTATAATGTGGAAGATTAGGAAGTTGAGAACCGGGTAAGAACTCAATAGCATGTTGAATGTCTCTTAGAGGAGGTAGCTCATCGGGAAGCTCATCAAATAACATCGTAAAATCATAAAGAAGAGAAGAGACCACAGTAGTATGTGAGTCTCATTAGGTCCGGTATGACTTCTTTTACATGTAATATGTGAAGAAGAAATGGATCAAAAATTCTTTTCGTAAGCTCCAAAACCTATTATTTCTATCTTTGGGGTCAAAGGAGGAAGAGTAGGTGTTTTAAAGTAAGAATCAGAAATGATAGTATTAGGCCTAATAGTTAGATATTCTATGATAATTAATTGAATTTTGACATTTTTCTTTAATAAAGGCTTAGGTTGCAAGTCAGAAGTTATTTTGTGTGGGGTTATGGAGGGTATTTTTTCTACTGGCTTTATTGGTAGGAGTTTAATAGTCTTATTATTATGTTTAAAAATATAAGTATTTTCCTTACCATAGTGAATAACATTCATATCATATAGCCAAGGTCGTCCTAAGAGAATATGAGCAATGTCCATAGGGAGAACATCACACCAAATTTGATCATCATAGATTCTTATTTTAATAGGAACTAAACACCGATTGGTGATGAGAAGAGATGTATGATTTACCCAACTAACATGAAATGGTTCAGGGTGAGGTTTAGATTTTAGGTTCTTGAGTTAAGGTGTGTTGAAATGACATTCATAGCACTCCTCCATCTATAACTAACCTACATCTCTTTTCATTACACAAAACATACATGCTAAAATGTTCTTTCTCCTCCAATCTTCTACCTCAGTTTTTATTACAGTAAGACATCTCATCACATTAACAAGAGGGTCATAAGTTAATTTCAATTCTTCATCAGATAATGGGGTGTCATTATAAACTTCTTTTAGATTATCATCTATTATATTTTCAATTTCTTCTAAAAATAAGATTTGAGCTTTACATTGATTTTGCATATGAGCCTTTTTATGACATTTAAAACATATTACTTCCCTAATGTTCTTAGAGCTTCCTTTAATTGAAGTTTTAGAAAAGGGAGCCATTTGGATGTCTATCAAGATAGATCTATGGGATGAAATGGAAGGTACTTGACTTTTAGTTTTAGAGAGGGAGGCAGATTTTTTTTGTTGTTCAACCAATAATGCATAATTAAATGCTTCCTCTAAAGATTGTGGGTCAAATAATTCAACTTCATTTCTAATGTCAGTCCTAAGTCCAATAACAAATTTATTGGTTAATTGTCAATCATTATCGACAATCAAGAAACTAGATCTTCAAAAGTATTCAAGTATTCATTACAAGATAATTACCTTGTCTCAAAGTTAATAATTGACTATGTAGCTTCTTATCATGATGCCTAGATGTACTTTTTCTCTTAACATTTCTTTCATTTCTATTGAAGTGAGGTTTGTCTTTCCTAATCTTTGTTCTTTAACTAAAGTATTTGTCCAATAAATTTTAGCATGCCCTATCAATTTCATTTTAGCAAAAGTAATCTTTTGGTAATCATCCATTTTATACCAATCAAAGAAGTCATCCATTTGAACTAACCAATCGAGAAATTTATTTGGGTCATGTATACCATCATAAGTTGGGGCTTCTACATTAACTCTTCGAGATGGATCATTAGAGTCTTCTATAGTCTTAAAATAATTTTCTCCCCTTCCACCATTTCTAGCAATTGATGCTCTAAGTGGTTGATTTTCTCTATGGTTTGGATATGAATCTTCTTCATCTATCCCTATTGGCACTAGTGTATTGAGGAGGAGTTGGTACTCTATTATTTTGTAGATGTATAGCATTTGTTGTTTAAGTTCTTGGATTTGATTCTTACTTTATTCTAATATTTTTTGAGTTTTAATTTATTATCTTGGATCCTAAGATCTATGGCATCAACTAATCTAGTCAAAATTTCAACTTGATCTTGAGAGATAGATTTTGGTGCCATGAGATTTTTTTTAAAGGAAAAAAAGATATATGAAAAGGGATCAATGAAAAAAGAAATGAAAAAAATAAATAAATAAACAAGTATAATATAATTGTGCAATCAAAGTGAAATATTAGAGAGAACTTCCGTGAGAGGGGTGGTACATACCACTTAAATCCCAAGCTCTCCTCAGCTTTAGGTCTTTTTGATAAAATTCTATTTAGCTTCCAAAATCACTAGGTTTAACACACTTATATTATTATGCATGCATATTTTATTATTATTTTTTTTAATGCAATGAAAAAAAATGCTCAAATTTATCAAGCCTCTTTTTTTTTTTCCTTAAGAAAACAAGTTATCATAAGTTAATTAAAGAAACTTCTAAAATTAATCATAAACAATAACAAAGATAATAAAATAAGAAATTAGATTTTGATTTGCACTAATGGCTAGGTTGTTTTAGGTGAAGAACTACCTCACTAAGGTTCACTCTTAATATTTTTTTTCTTTTTTTTTTTTGAGGTGGGGAAGGGTGCACAAGTTCACACAATTGGAAAATGGCTAATATATAATAGAGCATACTAATTAAAATTTTATGCTATCACCATAAACTTGCAAGCAATATATATTTCTTTCCAAGCTACTGATATGTATTTAAACTATCATATAAAAGAAAATTAAATAATCTCACAAGTTTGAAGATAAGTCCAGCACTTGAGATGCTCCCTTTGTTGAAGCAAACTTTTGACCAAATTTGCTCCTTCCAGGATTCGCTCTGATACCAAATTTGATGGAGGTGGGCATTCTTTCTTTTGATGAGATTGAGAGAATGTAAAAATTGGAGGTGAAGGAAGAGGATTTGTTGGATAACTATCGCTCTCACCAAGGATTGCCAAGGTTTGGCCACCAAGCTCTCAAACCACAAGAATAACTCAAAATTTTGTAATTGCCAAAAGATCCCTTTCATTCTAGTAAGAGGGGCTATTTATAGCCATTACAAGCATCTTTCAAAAGAAAAGAATTCAAAACATAGAGGGAAAGGTGGGTGGCCACATTAATGTAAAATATTAAATTACCTCATTATTTTATGCCATCCACCCATTTCACATGCTATTATTTTATGTGGATTCAACCACCTCACATGTCACGCTTCAAATTTTAAATGCAAAATTTCAAACATAGAGTTTCTAGAAGAAAATTAAAAATTACATAAATAAAAATGATGAAATCATAAAATGGGCATTAGCAGGCTAATGGGCTAAGCCTTCTTCTTTCTTGAATTTTCTTGGGCTTTAGCTTGAGATCTTGTAAATGGACCTTGAGCTCTAATTTCTGGATCCTCATGATGTTCTACATCAATAACCCAACTCCAAAGTCCTCAATAACATCTCCAGTGCTACTGACACTTGGGGCACTTCATCATAAGTCATAAATGGCTTCAGGCGACTGGGAACAATCAACTAAACTAGCATAGCTCTGTTATTACACTTACGTCGGACATATAGAAACATTAGTGTAGCTAGGAGCAGAATCCCTAGCCCTAACTCTGCTATGATAAGTGGTATCCTCAGCCCTAACCTTCTTACCAACTGGTGCATCTGTCAAGAATCAAATTAGAGTATTAGATGCACTAAACATATTTTGAGAAAGGACAAAAGTATTGAAAAAGAGGAGAATAGTGATTGTACCTCTAGCCCTATAATCTCCTGCTAATGGTAATTGATGATGGGTCCTCTGATCTCGAGGAACGCCCAAAGACCTCATCCTGCGTTTGTATCTCTTGGAACCACGCCTGTGAAAGGGCCAAAAGATACAGTGTGAAGTATAAACCCCTGCAACCTTGTAGAGAGTTATCTAAAATGAGCACCGCATCAAGCCTTGGTAAATATACCAAACTTGAAGCAAAAAATAACGCACTCAAGGGGAAGCCATCGGAGTGTTGATTGAAGAAACTAAATCGGCAACCCTTAGGCTAATATCCTCTATAATAATCGCCAAACCGACAACATAACCATCCCGAAGTATCAAAAGGTTTCTATTTTAATGAGATGGCCATGAAGCAAGGAATGTCTGCCATTTTCATCAAGACTGTCAATAAGACTAATCCCTATCAAGTTAGAGGGTAAGCCGAGAATATCCGACTGGTGAACCAACAAAAATTGATCTCTGACCAAATGGGGAGCAAAGAAAAGCATGCAAATCCTCTCCATCTCCAAAGTAGAAGATGCTCGATATAATTGTAAGATTGCAGGATATCCTCTCTCTAAAAAGAATGTTGGATACTCAAAATAAGCAAAGGCACCGTGTATATGGAGATGGACCTAAGCATATAAGTACTGCCAAGGTAGAATCACATCTCCCAAAAAAATCTACAGAAATCACAATATCCCATGTGATCACAACATCGGGCAAGAGAAACTTGCTCACATCGAGAGATCCTACTAGTTGCTAATAAAGCACCTAGGCAAACTAGGCCCTCTGTAATAGGAAGCTCAAAAATGCAGAGTCATGTCACTATAAAATCAGCTAAGAACAAATCCTCACTCAATCCCGGTAGTGCTGGAGATGTCGCTCCTACTAATAAAATATGCTCCACAGTCTCCTCGAATAAGAAACTATCTTCAGACACACCCAATCGAAAAGGATCATATAGTGCTACAGTCTCCTCAGATAGGGCATAATCATCCAAGAAGCTCTAAATCCATGTACTCACAAGTAATGCGGCTCGTAATCATATAGAACGCCCTGAGACCCTAAAGGTCTGGTGATAGTGGTCCAGGAGATCAATATAAATAAAAGCCACAACTAGCTTACCTCGTCGATCACAATCATCTAAAGGTTTCCTATGAAATAACTCCTCATCAGGTGGAACACACTCTTCGTAACGATAACCAAATACGGGAAGACCCGACACAACTTATAAGTACAAAAGAATAACTGTCAAATCCTTCGAGCTAATCCAGCAAGTTTTACTACTAGGATCCCAAAACTCCACTACTTCATGAGCCCAAGAAGAAGGCATACCCCCAAAGTCAAATAAAGATACATATATTGCCTCATAAACATTGTCAGTATCTTTTGAGTCAGAATATACCACCATGTGGCATATCCATGGAAGAGTCTAATCTTACCATGAGAATCAAAGTGTGTCTAGAGAAGAAGCTCACTGGCTGAGTCTACACTACCTCGCTGGCTCAATGCTATGAGTATGACATCATAATATCTAACTAATTGCTACTATGCTATCCAAAGGATTACACAACTTTAAGGGGTAGCTACCTACCATGTGATCCTCAAAAGCAAAGGAATCTAAAGTACTATCAGGGAGTAAGGAAGAGCATGCAAAGAAGCCCTAGTAAAAATCACATCCTCAGAAAGCATATCGAAGTGAATATCTCGACAACATCTCCATGTTTCAATCTCCAACCATATAGCCTCCTCATTTGGCTCATCAGGTGATAGATTATCAGGCCTCCTCCAGCTGAACATTCTCCTGCCAAGTGATAAAAGAAATGTTACATAAAAATTTAAGCAATAGTGTAATCAAGTATGCCCAACAATTCTCAAGACGCAATAACAAGAAGTAAAAAAAAAGAAGAAAGACGGGGCGGGGTAGAAAGAAGAAAGCCAAAAAGGTTAACCACTTTTCAACAAATGTGACTCAGTCCATGTGCGAATTACCTTTGTTGGGGGACATTTATTGACCTCCATATATGTGTCATAAATCAAGACAAGCCATAAATCAAATTCGGTGGACTTCGAAGGTGACAGTGTACAAATGAAGGTGAAAATGCATTAGACGTCACTGAAAATGGTCGAAACAATCTTTGATTGATGAATGGACTTCATCGTTATGTTCAAAACATCAAAATTGATCAGAATATAGATATTATAAAATCTAATGATCAATTGATTCGTTGAACCATCAATATGTCGAGCGCATATCGAGTAAGATATGATAATAAACATCTCTATTCATAAATTGATCATCCGTTATTTCAAAATATCAAAATATATCAAATGAGACCATTTACGCTCAATTTGAACGAGTCTGTAAAAATGTCCAGTGATTTGAACTGACAACACGCAAATCGAGGCTGAAATACAAAGATGTCACTGAAATTAACTCAAATGACCTCTGATCAACGAACAGACTTCACCATCATGTTCAAAACATCAAAATTGGTTAGGATGGAAATATTGCATAACCATCAAGTGCCAACGTACCGCACACATCGAGGTTAGAGGCACATAATCAAACAACCTCCGTTCACTAAATTGATTATTCCATTAGCTTTGAAACACTAAAATCTATCAAGTGAGACTATTCAGACTTAATTAAGTGATTAAAATGAAAAGTGACATGTGCATTTTTAAAATTGGTATCAACTCAAACTAAATTCTCCGACGCTAAAATACGCCATTACGCTCAAATATCAAAATCATCTTAAATGATATATAATATATATATATATATATATATATATATATATATATATATATATATATATATATATAATTAGCATTATCTAAGATAAAATCCACATTAAAATTGTTTAATAAATTTAAAATTAATTAAAAAAATTTCTAAATTACCCCCATGCTCAACCGTCCTATTTCAGTTTCTAAAAAAGTGCAAAATAAAAAAAATAAAAATAAAAAAAAAATTAAAAAGAAACCACTCCCCCTATTCCTCCATCATTCTTGCCTCCCACATTTCTCTCTCCTACATTCCTCTCTCACATTGGAATCTGCACACAGGTAAAAAGAATTCCCCCCTTCTCAAAAATTTCTTCCATCTCGCACTGTTCCGCTATTTTTTCGGCCGTCCCACCGGCGTAATACAGCAAAACCTGCGTCCCGCCTCGGTCGTAGCACGCGTCAACCCAGTCCATGGGCCCGCCGCACTCAGCCCACCAGTCTCGTGCGTCTCGCAAATCCCGCCTCACTAGGCCGCACGTCCGATCTGCGCGCGTCCTCCAAAAAAGTGACGCTTCTGAGCACCAACTTGCGCCATGAGTCCCGACTAACTGACCTGCCAGGCCGTCTTCCGCTAACTGGCTAGCTTACTGAAATCGTGTGCGCCCTATCCCGACCATTTGCTGCCTGTCCCAACGATGCCGGTGTTTCGCAATCCGCCACAGCCAGGCACTGAATCCCGCAAAACTGGCAATCTCCTCTCCCGCTGCCACAAAACCGTCTCTGTCGTAGCCCACTTCCTTCAAATCGTGGCCCTCATCTTCATACAGCCCAAGCCCACTATTCTGGCCTGTTCCGCGCAATCCAGCCCGTTGCGCGTATCCCACCAGCCTGCAACCCATCCAAATTTTATTTTTTGCCGCTGTCAAGAAATCAAGAATATCATCAATTAATTCTTGATTTCTAGAAGCATTGCTTTATGCCCCATCATCAAGAGGCAATTCTTCATTCAATTAAATAATATAGAACCCTTCCACTTTTCACTTTCAAAACATCATCAAGATCTTATTTTGATTCCATCACAACACTGTTTTTAGTTTTTGATTTTCAAACCAAGAATCTGAAAGAACATCAAAGAGATGAATTCTTTTGATTTTGCCTCAGATTCCTCGTTTATTTTATGCTTCACTAGAATCGGAAGAACATCACAAGATAAAAATTCAATTTTTGGCATCACACTCTTTTACATTAATGATACCCAACCTTTTTTCCTATATAGAACACACAAAAATGCTAACATGTGATATGTGAATGTGAATATATATACATGCTTGTGTTATTTACTTAAGACCTCATTGTGCTCAAGATGACAGATGAAAATTGGTGTTGTAAGACACCACTATAAAGATGCATTGATCAACACTTGTTAGATGTTAGAAAATCAAAAATTTTGTTTAATTTCTAGACTTAGAAAAAAAAGGATGAATATATATAGATTGTATGCCTCTTTCGTTAAAGGCCTCATAGGCTCAAGAGGCACGACGAGATGAAAAATCACATCAGATCTCAAGACACCACTGCTATGCTCAATGCATGACGAGAAGCAAAATACCTCGATGTAGCCTTACATGACTTATCGCAAAATTTTGTCTAATTTCTAGACTTAAAAAAAAAAAGGGGAAATGAATATATATTGCATTTGTCTTCTTGTGTTTAAAGTGGCTGATGAGATAAAATAATGTGTTTGAAGACACCACTCTAACTCAAGAAGTAAAAGCTAAAACAAGAGCCACCTACAGGATGACGTCAATAAACATCAAATCTTTTAATTTAGAAAAAAGGGGAGAGTGAAATGAGCTGGTTTAAGAACGTTAAGTAGGGAAACTATCAGCTAATTTTAAACTAAAAGCATCAAACAAAAAAGGGGGGAGACTTTAAAGCAAATTTTGAAAAGAATAGAACATTCATTTAAAATGCACGTAAAATTTGGGAAGTTAATATTAAACTCACAAACTTTGGGAGATTAATATTAAACCCACGATTCTAATGCAATTCTAGGCTTAAATTGAACGATAAAGTGAGTTCCCTTTTCTTGTAAATTCCTCAAAATTAAGCAAGCTTTAATAATGAGACTAATGCTAAACTCATAACAAACAATAAACTCAAAATCTAAGGATGAATCCCATGGGTTTAATAATTCATGCTAATGTGGAGGATTACTAGCTAATAATAAGCATGAAAAGGCTAAAGCAACAAACATTAAAAAGATAACTTATCAAAATTGATAAATTGAGAATAATCAAGTTGGGAAAATTACAAAACTTAACAAGTAAATTGTGAGAAGTGTTAAACTACAATCTAAATCAAAATGTCTTCAGATCAACCCTTTATACAAGCGCAAAATCAAGGAGATATTAAATCAAAATCTACAGAAATCATGGGGCTTCCTTTGATAAAAAAGTAAGGAATTTTATTTTAATTATGATTTTTGAAATCAACTAAATCACTAATTAGGTGAAATTATCTAAGCTATAAAGACCTGCATGTGCTCGGACATAGATATTTCAAGTGCGAAATTTAATGTCTCAAAAGGCTGTGTAGGCTAAAGTTAGAATTAAATGAAAAATCTGAAATCAAAGCTCATAATTCAAATATAAAATTACCTAAATTACTATACACCGTGATGTAATGCCTAAATTCAAGTGAGGATGCTATGGTTGCTTCTTTAGTCTTAGATTGGGTAGTTAACAAAACCTAAAAATCTATAATAATTTCAAATCAAGAAAATATCCGAGAAACTAATTTTGTTATGACAAAGATCTAATCCTTGTTGACTAAATAGAGTTGACAGGATCTAAATCTCTTAAACGTATTCTAATTAATCAATTTTTTAAGTAGCAATATGAAACTGCTTAAATAAATCAATCTCATAATTTTCTAATTTCTTAAATACACTTGCATGGGCTCCGACACTATGCTGAATGCTTAAATTCAAGTGTTTGAGGATGCTACATGGGTTGCTACCCGGTTTAGTCTTAGGACTGCGTCCCGGTTAACAAAACTTAAAACCTATACTAAGAGTTTCAAATCAGTTAAATTTTTGAGAAATTGATTCTGTCAGGTGATAGTAGATCTAATCATTCTATTAGCAGCTAAACAGAGTTGACCGGATCTAAAGCTCTTAAACATATTCAAATTAATTAATTTTTCAAATCAAATTAAGTAGTAATTTGAAACTCCTTAAATGAAATTCTATCATTAAAAAAACTTAAATCAAACTCAATCTATACACCTTCTGTAACTGTTTATCAAGGGTGACAAATTAAGAAAACTCTAGCTCACAAAGGAGCCAATGTCAAATCAAGTGTCCTGCTATGTTCACTTTTAATCAAACTCTTATTAGTAAAGACGCTGATCCCATGAGTATGGATAGCTCCATTATGAAGTAGCTTTAGTCCTCGATCACGCTTTGGCCAAGCTCCATTATATTATGATCACGCACCATATAAGAGATGCTCCCAAAGGCTCTACCTTTGAGTAATCATAGGGTATACTTGATGTGTAAACAACCTCTTAGACTTAAGCTCCTCTAGATAAACACCACCCTGATCTATAAAATTTCTTGGATGACGAACTATGTATTGATGAGGATCCTTTTAAGTTGGGTTGACTACCTCCTCGACTAAGTAGACTACTGATGGACGCCCGGGATGAATGGAACCATGGGATCTAGATCGCACGCCATCATTCTCCAACCATCCGGTTTAAGCTAAAATGATGAATTTCATATCTTAAATTCTAAAACTCTACTTCCTGCTACTAAACGCTACATTCAAATCTAATGACTAGCTTATAAAGCTCTCTCACTTATCGAGGGTAATTAACTATAGGCTTGCTATAGAAACCTGAAGATCTAAAGTCCTCGTAAAATGAGGTGAAATCTCTAGAATTTATCTACTATTCCATCTGCCTTCTGAAAATTACACCGACACTTCAAATCATACTCTCTTCTTTATTTTAAATAAATTGTCGAGAGGTCGGTGGCAAATTTTCGGAGCCCACACTCCCCTCTTCCTCCTTCTCCATTTCACTAATCCCCTCATTTCCACAAAAAAAAAAAGATTATCTCCTTAGACAAACACCACCCCAAGTCTACAATGATTCGACGGACCACGAAGCACGCACGAGCAGATGGGTAGCTCAATGCCTCAACCCAATTTAATAGTTTGGTTTAATCTGTTTAATAAGTATTTTTGGATTAAAAAAATTCTAAATCGATCCATAATCCAAAATCGAAAATGGGTAAATCTAAAACCGAAATCCATATTAAAAATATAAAACCGAGCCAAATTAAAAAAATTGATTTGATTTGATTTGGATTTTCAGTTTAAACCGAAGTATGAACGCTCCTAAAGAAAATAAAAAACATGATTTTCCAACCATTGTTATTAGGATCCTCCACAAAATAAGAAAATTACTAATTATGATAGGAAGTTATAACAAAGGCTTTTGCTAAAAAAATGATGAAATTTTACTACAATTGTGATAACATTTAATAGTGATAGTGATATATATATATATATATATATATATATATATATATATATATATATATATAGATATATCAGAACAACCCTCATTTTTTTCCTACAACTCTCATGAACTAATCAATTAAACATATAAATTTTTAATTATAATCTAAGGAAAATTATAAGATATGATTTATTTTTATGAAAAATAGGCCATAAATTCTAATTTAAGATAAAAAAATCTTTTGAAAATAAAAATATTATGATTGATCTTTTAATTATAAATTTAAAATATTAATGGAGTATTTCATCAAATGCTTAAATTTAAACTAAAAATTTTTATTATAAATTCAAACATTCTAGAAAATATTCAACTTTTAAAAGTATGATAGAGTTTTTATAGAATTTCGTTTTAGTATTTCACCGTCCATCCCTTTCTTCCATTTTCCCTATCTTCGATGCCTGACTTAGTACTAGTCTTAATGCAAGATTTATAAGCATTATATACCCAACATTCAAAAATAAAGAAGATAGCTCTCCTTCAGTTTGTACTTGTCACTGTTCAAGTCGGGAAGTTTATCATTAGAAAACATCAAACACTGATAAACAATAACGGCCTGTTTATCTATATCTGTCATCTATCTATCTATCTATATATATATATATATATATATATATATATATATATATATATATATATATATATATATATATATATATATATATATATATATATATATATCTTATCAGTAAAATATGTTTAATTAGAATTTGGTGTCATTAATCACTTTATGCCCACGTATAATTTGTTAGACATAATCAATGTAAGAATTCATTTCTATAAACAGTAGAACAGTGGTTCTGTAAACGACTAACAGAATCAAAATAAATACTTGGCGGAGAAAAACCATGGCTCTAATGTGATATGCTCCAATGATAGCATTATTTACACACAAAAATTAGGGCACCAATTATAAGTAGCAGCACAGAAATAGTCAAGTGCTAATCAGTGGTAGAATCAGAAGATGAGAGGAGAGGGGGCTAATATTATATAATACAATAAAATTTATGTCCCCCAATCCCTAAACAGAAATGATTAATAATAATTTAATAATAATTATATTTTAAATTTAATTATCATGCATATTATTAGAATAAATTTTTAAGAATCTCTTCATGATTTATGATTCATTCAAATGTTTGCTAAAGAAAAAAAAACCATCATATATCCTCTCATTGATTGATTGATTAGATTGATATTAAAATAGCTTGTTTCAATTACAACAATTGAACATTTGTTTTCAACAATGAAAACAAATGTCAATACAAGGTTGAAGAATAAAATGAAAAATAATTTTTTTGTGAATTCATTGATAATATATATTAACTGAGAATTATATTCCAATGAGTTTCGATATAGAGCTAATAATTGATGATTCTGATGAAATGAAGTAACAATTAGCACAATTTAAAATATCTAATCATAATGACTAAAGTAAAAGAGTTATTTTTCTTACTTTATAAGTTGTTTTGACTATTCTTTTTCATATAATCTTTTCTATTTATTTATTTTGATTAAAAATTAATTAATTTTGATTTATTTTAGTTGATTTTGATTTTTTTTCACTCCTCTTCTTGAATTTTGTTTCAGCCATTAGTACTAGTCACCAATTATACCAAAAATTCTGTAATCACCTAACAAAATGTTGTCACACGTTACAGCTAAAATTTTAAAAAAGTTGAAACAATATTCAAATTTTATTTGAGCCTTATTATAATAAGATTATTATTATTTTTTCATTTAGCATACTTTGACTGAACTAATGCAGCATATGATTCTGTAACAAGGCTCGAACATACTCTATAATATTTCTAGTTAAGTTTTAAACATATATAAACATGATCTGAATATGTTCAAAATTTGTCCAAATTCTATTCAAATATAGTTTGAATCTTTATTGTAACCTCATCTAATTGAAGGTAGTGGAGTAGAACATAACGGTGATAACACAATTACATATTGATTGGGCTGTTTGATTGCGTGCATTCGGAGTGCACTGCATTCCAAATGCACGCATTTAAATATTCCAGGCATTTGGTTGCAAGTAAAGTAAAATTTCAATATAATGTAATTTATTTTAAATACACTAGAAGCTTTTGGTATTTGAATTACCGATTTGGCGAATTCAAATATACGACAATATAAAGTGACGTGATCACGCCGCCACCGCCGGCCACCGACGCTCGCCCGCCGCCGGCCAATAACGACCACCGCCGCTCGCCGCTCTCACCGCCGCCGCAGCTCTTCACGGGCCACTACTACGCCGCGGTCGCCAGACGTCAAATCCTTCAGATTACTTTACATTATATTTTTTTTCAACCAAACAAAAAAAAGCAAAATCACGAATTTGTAAAACTCTCAACCAAACAACTGTAAAGTAATCCTTTCTGAATTTATTTTAAATGATTCTAAATGCAATCAAACCTTTAGAGAAATTCACAAATTTACATCAATTCATTCAAAATATATTCACAAACAGGTATGACAAAATATTTACATAAAATTATTCCATGTGAGATTACATCTACTCAAAATAAAAAAAAAAACATAAAATAATTTAAAATATACTCACAAACTAAACTAAATAATAATAATTTATAGAACTCAATATCACCAAAATTTTGTTTAATTAGTCGTGTATCTTGATGCAATATATAACTTAGAAACTCCATGAATTAAAATTAGGACCACTCAAAGTTAGATTGTATCAAATTTATAGCCAAAATAATCATTTTAATAGAATGAGTCTAATGATATCCAAAATGTTTCAAATGGAGTTTAAATGAGTTCAAATTTGAGAACTTAAAGGGCAATTTTATGACATTAATGAAGGATCAAATGATCTCTAAATATTGTGTATTTGTTTGATGTAAAGTAATAATGAGAGTTGACCGGTGCTTCTTAAAAGGGCCATTAGATGGCCAACAATTAACAATGATTTTTTTAGATGATAACACCAACATGTTTGTAATGTTACTGCAGTTGAAAGTGCATGAAGTTATAAGTAGCTAAGAGAGGTCATCGGAGTTGTTGCTGGCTACAAGTTTAGATATTTTTCAAAAATCAATCCAAGTTTACATTCATCTAAAATGAATAGAAAGATTTGATGATTATATTTGTGATTGTCTGTCATTGCCATGGTGCGAAGAACTAGCCCATCACTATCTTTTAAGGCTCTCTCATGAAAATTATTAACTAAAATAACTCCAAAATCTATAAACTCTATATTAAAATAATTCGCTTCAGTTTGTATTTACTAGCCAATTTAATAATAATAACTGACAAAGGATAACTATCACATGAGATACGTTTCCTTTAGATACAGGAGGAGAATTTAGAATGTTTTGAGGGTGTTCGTAGTGGTCTCTTCTAACTTCTGTCTTGTCTGACTTCTGAAACTCGAGTTTCTATTCATTTGGAGCAGAGCTGAGTTTAGATTTTTTTGAGGTTCTGAAACTATACTGTTATTTGTGTCATGTTGAAGTAGGAAGGGAGCGATCAACCTATTTGGTTACTCTGAATTTGCCGAGCTTATTTTGCCTGACTTGATTTGATCCTTCTATGTTTCACTCCATACATGTGTATCAAAATATATGATGTAAACTTGATAAAACTATGAAAAGCTCAGTTTAAGAGATATATAGAGTTATTTGTTTTAAAGAATTCTTATAAAAATATTGTGTAAGTAGAATTTTTTATGTGAAGAAATTTTGATATCCATTCAACTTAATATATTTTCATACCAACTTTTAAGCTATATATCATAAATTTTTTATTTTATTTTGGCTAATATCATATAGAAATATTTTTTTTAATTCTCAATGTTTCATATAAATATGTATTAAAAATATATTTTGGTGAATGCTAGAAAATATGTGATGGGGGTAACAAAAGTTTCTTATTCTACAATTGCACAAAATTCATCATACATCATACACATAAATAAGAGATATTTAGAAGGGATATGAGAAATTTATTCCAAGGAAAACCTGAAAAGAAAAAAAAAAGTATGATAATTTGGCCAAATTAAAATAATTCATTATAGAAGAATGATTATAGAAGTTTTCTCATCTTTTCAACTGAAAAATATGGGATTACTATAGATAGAATTACATCTTTTCAACTGAATACAATGGAGAGCATTGGCAAAGCATGAAGTAACGGGACATAATAATAGTTAAGAGGCAAACATCAGTCATTGGTGAATGGTAGTTTTTAGGAAACGATTATCAATGACAATAATTAGATAATAATATTCAGATTGTGATATTAATAATCAAACAAAAATAGTTAGATGATGAATATAGGATGATAATGATTAGATTATGATACAATAACAACAACAACAACATCAACAAGCCTTTATCCCATTAAGTGGGGTCGGCTACATGAATCCTTCGTCTCCATTGTGTCCTATTATGTGTCAAATTCTCATTTAATTCAAGTATACTAAGGTCATTTTTTATACATCTTAACCAAGTCTTTTTAGGTCTACCTCACCTTTCTTAACATAAGGCAAATCTAATGCATATATTCTCCTAATCGGGTCATCGGACGGCCGACGTTTTATGTGGCCAAACCATCTAAGGCGACTCTCTCTAATCTTATCTGCCACTGGAGTTACTCCAACTTTTTCCCCAACATACTCATTTTGCATTTTATCTCTAAGAGTAAAGCCACTCATCCACCTAAGCATCTTCATCCCTGTAACACTTAACTTAGTCTTATGCTTCTCTTTTATTGGCCAACATTCTACACCATAAGTCATTGCAGGTCTTACCACCATCTTATAAAATTTTTCCTTAAGTTTAAGTGAAACTTTTCTATCACACAATAAGCCAGATGCATTCCTCCACTTCAGCCATTCAACTTGAATTCTACTAATAACATCTCCATCTATTTCAGACAATAATAGTTACATGATAATAATCGGACAATAATAGTTAGGTGATAGTTGTCAGATGATAGTAATTGTTAGAGGCGATCTCTAACATTAATTGTTAAGTAAAGCTTGAAAAGTCATTTGATCTCTAAACTTTCTCTAATTTTATGAACTTTTTATCTTAAGAATAGGAGTCTATTTCTAATTTGTGAAGTGGTATTTTTCAAAATTTTAACCCAAATTCGCAAATTCTTTATTGGATGGCTCATGTTGATTTTTTTAATAATAGGCTATTTTGTTGGCAATTAAGTACCTTAATGATATTAGAATTGAGGCATCTTAGGCTCATTGGATTTCTTTCAATTGAATGTCTAATCTAACTATAAGCATATAAGATTCAGAAATCATTTGGTTCATGAAATGGTGTCATAAAATTTTCAACTAAACTTCAAGTGCTTGATTTAGGCTAACTTGAACTTCGATCTTAATATTTTTAGTGTCCTTGAAATTGTTCCATTGTTTCGCTTAACAATAAATTTGTTAGTTCACGTATTACAAAGTGATTTGCTTGTAATCATGTGGATTTCCTAGTGACAAATTATTTGCCCTTTAGTTTTAAATATCAAAATTTATGCCATCTAAAATTAATACCATACAAAAGAACATGTAATGTATATGCCTAATCTTAAGTTACTCTATAGTAACTCTTCGAATCATTATAATTAATGAAGTTTTAGATAATATTATGAGAACTCTTTTAATTATTATTACTATTAGTAAAGTATTAGATCTTATTATTATAACTCTTCTAATCATTATTATTAATAATATATTAGATTATATCATAATGATTATTTATGATCAATTGAGATTGAGTTTAACTCTTATCTTTAAATTTTATGATTTTATTCATCCAATATTTATAACTCTTAATAATAGAGATTGAGTACTGTAAAGATCACTTTTAAATTTTATAACTCTTTTACTCTGATATTTATAACTCCATTTCATTATTCGTCTATAAATACTCTCATTGGTTTAATGGGAAACATTTAGTTCCTCTTTAAAACCTCTAATTCTCTTTTATAAAAAGATTAAATGTCATCTTATATAAATAAAATTACTAATTTTTTACTTTTGGGCTTCAATTCTTTTCCATAAAGAAGTCTAACACCATCTTATATACGTGAAGCTTTGAATGATAACAGGGTTCCACTCTAGAAAAAGGGTTGAATTGTCATATGAGAGATACTGATTAATACAATAATTTCTTATTTTCTAGTGTAGCATTTCAGAGATCATGATGAAAGAAGTCCTCCAAAAATAATAGAATATTATTCATTATCTTAATTTCTTTATTTTTATGTGATTATTTTTAGTCATCTTCTAAGAATTTTGGTCTAATTTTTTCCTCTATATGATCAATTACGTGCTCGTATATATTCCTCTTATAAAGTTTTATTATTAAATTCCTATCATTTAAATATTTATAATAGTTTTTATTTTTTAGAAATCTTGATTGTTAAAATTATGATATATTTAACTTTAAAGAATTTTTGTGATCAATCTAATATAACAAAAATTATGATTTTTTTTTTGTGAATGTAAATAATATCTTGGGTCCTCCTAAAAAATTGTCATATTAAAATAATATTATTTGGTCAAGTTAAAAATTATAATTAAAAATTTTAGGCAAAATTTTAAAAATAAGTACGTTTTAAATTGTAATTAACAAAAATAAGTATCATTAAAAAAATTATTTTACTTATAGTCATCCCTTAAAGGGGTGACTTGGATACAACGTATTGCGTACTGAGATTGTCAAAGACTATTAGTTGCTGCTTAACGCTTAATTAGCGCTATTTGTCTTAGTGCTAGTCTCCCGTTAAATGGGCGACTAGCTTAGGGCATAAGATCGAGGCCAATTGGCCCCCTTCCCGAGCCGACCCGCTACGCGAGACTCCCATCCACGATTTCCTTCTTCTCGAAAGCACTCGAAGCACGGCATCCTAGCCAATCGCCTCCTACCTTCAGCCAGGCCCATTGTCGGACCACCGACGCTATGTTGGTTGACAATCTCCCGACAGTCGTCTGAACAATTTTTCCTTGGCCGACAACCACATCCCCCGCGTCAAGCACCCTTCCTCTTCGTTCGATTGCCCGTGGAACCCAACATTGGCTTCCGACGATGATTCTAGCGGCTTCGTTCCTTTTAGGGAAGTTTCTGACAGCACATTTTGAAGGTTCTTAGTGCACATTGACACCGATCTTCATAAACGTATGGTAAATCTCTAATTTTTTAATGTGTAATTGATTAGGTTGTGTGTATTGCTAGAATTTGGTTTAGGATTTTAGTTTTTGTAGTGAAGTTGTGGTTTAGGATTTAGTGTGTAATTTTGGGTGATCACGTCATTAATTGTGTGTTAATATATGTCGGGCTTAGGTAGAAGATTGATTTAAGTCTTAGAGATAAAATGTAAAATTAATATATTCGTGCCCAACAGGTTTGAGTACCTGCATTTGACATATACGATTAGAACCAACCGCCTTATATGACTTGTTCACATAATATGTTGATTCAGTTAAATATTAGTTGGTTTATGTAGTCTGTACTACATAGAAATTTGTTTGTACAATATTTTCCTAAATTTAGGGTATCCTAATGCGCCTGGTTATACTTTAGATATTTAACTCGTACCAACTCATCTTGTCAAGAATGAGTAGAGAGTTGGTTTTGTTGATCTTATTCTACGGAGGCAAACTAAGTGTTGATGACCAGTTCATTCCCAGATATGTGGGTGGTCGAAATCGTTCAATTAAGATTTTGCGGCACAACACTTTATTGGAATTGAAACAAAGAATTATGAGATCCCTGCACATTGATTCAGAGCGTCACACAGTTAGTTTGATATGTCGTTATCCGGTGGGTAACAGATTTGTAGCATCTGTTCTATCTGATGATGAAGTTTTTGATGTCATACTGGACGAAGCTTCTTGGTAGACCTTTGTGTTGTATGTGGAAGTTGAAGATGCCAATATTGCATCCATATTAGCTGATCCAGTTTTTAGGCCAATAGATATACCATCGACGCATACACAGGATTTCATTACACTTGCTCCTTAGGTGACATAGAGCGGCTCTAATGAATTGATTCCCAGGTAATACCTTATTTATCTTTCCCTACTTATGTTATTAACTTTCAATAGTGATGTGTGTCGTGGTACTGATGTATGTCGTGCAATCATAGATCTAGTGATAACATTATTTATCAATCAGAAAAATCATATGTGCCTCAGAGTGCTGCAGGAGATGATGTGTAGGAGACTATGAGCAGTGGCTCAAGTAGGGACTCTAAGCATGATATCAGTGATTATGATTGTTCACCTAGTTTAGAAATTATGGTTGATAATGCAGCCAGTCAGGATCTGTTAAAGAATCATTCATTCCAGAATATTGAGGGCAAGTATGAAATGTTTTCAAATAATGAGTATGTTTGAATGTGTTAGAGCATGAGAGAATGGGACAGTGAAATTTATTTTGATGATCCATATGATGAAAATGTCCTATCATATGACGTTGAAATTCTAGGTGATCTTGTTGAAGAAATGTGCTTCACAAGTAAAAAGAGCTTTCAGTTTGCTGTTATTGGTTGGTGTATAGTTAATAATATTCAATTTCAATCTGTCACCTTGTTGACCTCACTTTTGGAGTGAGTTCTTAACCTCTTCTTCTTAGACTTAAGACTCTTCTAGATACTAATAACTCTTTAGTCATAAGACACGTCTACTGATTAGGTGAACACTTAACCTAATCTTGGAGACTTAGAAGGGTTAATCATAAGATTAGGCTATGCCTTATGGCTTAATAAAATTACCTATCCTATAGCCTAAACCCAATATAGATACACTTTCTTAAGTCAAACCCATATTCAAATCTCAAATCAAACCTCAAATTCAAATCCAAATTCCAAATCCATATCCCAAATTTGACTCCAAATGATTGAAACCCAAAATCAAATTTAAACCCTAAGACCAAATCCAACATTAAACTAAAATCTAATTTATACCCTTTAAGCCAATTCTTTGATCTTAGCCAAATTCTATCCATCAAGTTAAAATCAATGGATTTTCTCTTGAATGAACCATTCATTCAATTATCTATCAAAATATAAATAAAACCTATATTCATCAAACCAAATTCAAGTCAACCCAAGTCAAGCCTAACATAGCCCTTTTAACTTGAAAATTTCAAATGAGCCAAAAAATATCTTAGACTCCAAATTGATTGTAGTTGAATTTATATTTCAATCCAGAGCTCATATATAAGTTCAAATAAACTTGGATCAAACCAAAACCAAACCAATTGACCCACTTAGGTCCACTTGACCCAAAGTGACCTAAAGAACCCGTTTGAGCTAACTTCCAATCTAACCCAAATTAGATTGAACTAAGCTCACTAAAACCTTCCACCATGATTGTTGATCACCCTAGGATGATCAATTGCAATCAATTTGGTCAAACCAAGTCAACTTAGTCATTTGACCAAATCAACCCTTAGCCCAAATGAATCAAAGCTAGCTAAAACTCATCTTACAAAAAATTGATTGAAACCAATGATTTGAATCAACTCAAAATCAATATTTAAATATGACTTGACCATCAATTGAGCCAAACTAAGCCCAATTGGCCATTCGATCTAAGTTGACCCAAATTAGCCTAAAAGACCAAATTGGGTCAAATCATGATTTTACCCAAATTGATTGCAACCAATAGCTCAAGTTCATTTAAAATTGATTATTGAACTTGACCAAAGCCATAATTGAGCATAATTTGACCAATTGGTCAACTTTACCCAACCTAACCTAAATTGGCCTAAATCCAAATTAAATCCAAATTGATTCAAACCAAAGACCACATTCATCTCCAATTAGCCAATTGAACATTAATCAACCCATAACCCAAGCCAATTTGGCCAATTTTTATCAAATTGATCAACTTGACCCATTTGACCCATTTGATTTCAAATGAGCCAAAATCAATTTTAACCTAAATTAAATCACATTGATCATACCAAAACTCTTCAAATTATTATTTGAACCTAACATAAGCCTTGGTTTGACCCAATTTAACCAATTGGTCAACCTTACCTGATATAACCTAATGTGACTTATGACCCAAATTGAGCCAATTCCCTTGAAACCAAGTCATGACCCATTGGGGGCTGATCAAATCCGACCCAAACCCATTTGAAATTAGCCTAAAATCAACCCAACCCAATTAAATCTCTCATGGGTCCTCCCTCACATAGGATTCCACCCAACTTCTTTTAATTCTCCCCATCACATGCATTCAACTTCTCCCCATCCATGGCATTCAATGGAGCTGATTATATGATAGTAAGAGAGGACTTTGGAGCAAAAATATAAATTTCTCAATCAATCCATCATCCATCCTAATCACCCTAAGCAAAATGACAATACCTTGAAGCCAAAAATTCAAAAAAAAAGAGCATTATCGGCCACTATTAAAGGAAGGGGAAATGAGGTTTCATTCCTCTTCCACCTACCACTATTCAGCCCATAAGAGCTCCCCAAAGTAACAAAAACTACTTCCCCACCTCTTGAGCCAAAAAACATCAAAATGTGGATTCGGTGAGAAGGCAACAAAAAAATACATCATTTCAAAGTGAAGGCGAAAACTACACTCATTCCAAAGCTTTCTCTTGCACCTAGGAGCTCGCTCGGATCTTCACCGCTGCCATAAACTATCCCTGAGGTAAATTTCGCCAAACTTTAGCCGGCCTTAGGATTTCTTGCCTTTTATGTTAATTTTCTTGCAATTTTAGGAATTTCTCTTAGATAAACCCCACATTTTTATTTTTATTTGATCCAAATATGAAGTAAAATTTTTTCGGAGAAAATCGACACAAAAATGAGCTCAATCGGACTTAATTTCGCAATTTTTTGCATTTTTTCCATTGGTTTCGCTTGTCAGTGAGTAGCCGTCCGATCCCACGCTGGATTGAACGACTCATTGCGCGATGCATCCTTCCGACCAAAACACGCGTGATCTACATCTCGACCGTCGATCTGGACGGACGATTCGATCGAACCACGCCATTTTCCAGATCCGCATTTTCCCGCCATCACTACGCCGATCGCAGCCCAACGGCAGACCGCGTCCTAATCACGGCCACATGGCATCAGCGTTGTCGGTGCCATTGCTGGAGGCTATGGGAAAATCACATATTTTCTGATTTTAGAAATTATTTAAGTGTCCTGAAACTTTGAAAATTATTAAAAACTAAAATACCCAACAAAAAAATCACAAGTAAGAGCTCGTTGGATTCGTCTTTTCGAGAGAAATCCAAAGAACCAAAAATTTTTCAAATTGCACTAAATTGTTTAAGCTTAATTTATGTTTTAGTGAAAATAAAGTTTCATTAATTATTCTAAAAATGTAAGTTGGATTGAGTTGAAATTTTCATGGAGTGAAACTAACATTAAATCACACCTATGATAAAAATCTCAAGTAAAAAAAAACTTCTATTTTAGGAGAAATTAAATTTTGAAGTCGATTATCTATTTTAATAAAATATATCAAATAAAAATCTAGAAATTTACAAAAATCTTCAAAATGTATTTAATCACTTTAGTTAACATGTAAGATCCTAAAATAATAATAATTATTATTATTATAATATGATCTTCTGAAGCTTAATGAACCTACAATAAATATTTAGGGTTAATATTTAACAAATTAAGGATTTAATTCATAATAATCTAAATAATAAATTAAAATTAGAAATAAAATAACACTTAAGAAATCATTAATCAAACCCCGAATAAAAAAATATCATTTAATCCTCAGAGGAAATTAAATTAAATATGATTAAACTTATTTAGTTAATAAAACTCAATGAATTGATTAAATCTTAAAATTAAACTTAAAATTAAACAAATCTAGGAAACTTTAACATGGGTCAAACTAGTATAACTAAACCTACACTAAGCATGAAATCTTAATCATGTGAAACTCCTTAATGAATATAAATAAACTCAAATTAATTAATCATTAAGTAAACTCGAAAGTTAAATTAATTATAAATCTAATACATCATAATTGCTTAATATTAATCAAATCAAATTAATAAAACATCTAATTAATGTAAACTTAATGAATTAATCCATCATCTTAATAAATCAAATTAATTTAAATAAATTACATTAAATCTAACTCTAAAATTAAGCATAAATCAAATCCTAAATAAATTTAATAATTAATCACACCCCTCAAGTAAACTAATTAAGTTAATCAAATTAATCATATTAAACCTAAGCTTAATCAAACATAAATGCAATTAAATACTAATCAAATCCTAAATTAAACATAAATCATTAAGACATTAATTACATCATTAATCTAAATAAATATAAAACCAAATCAAGAATTAAATAAATCTTTATTTAATCAATAATTAACTTAAACACACTTCTTAATTAAAATAATTACCCTTAAGCTAATCCAATTGAATAAACACCTAATTAATGCAAACTTAATGAATTAATCCATCATCTTAATAAATCAAATTAACTTTATAAATCACATTAAAATTAATTCAAATCAAACACTTAATTAATCTACTAATTACTTTAATCACACATCTTAAGTTAGCTAATTAAGTCAATCAAATTAATCATATTAAACTTAAACTTATTCAAACATAAATGCAATTAAATACCAATCAAATCCTAAATTAAACATAAATCATTTAGTCATTAATTACATCATTAACCTAAATAAATATAAATCAAATTAAAATTAAACAAATATTTATTTAATTTAGTAATTGATCACACCTCTTAAATAAGCTAGTTAAGTTAATCAAATTAATCATATTAAACTTAAGCTTAAGCAAACATAAATTTAAATATAAGTAAAATGCAATTAAATACTAATCAAAACCTAAATTAAACTTGAATTATTAAGTCATTAATTACTTCATTAATCTAAAGAAATATGAAATCAAATTAAAAATTAAATAAATCTTTATAATTAACCTAAACACACTTCTTAATTAAACTAATAATCACATTGAACCTAAGCAAACTCATAGACAAATAAAGCTAATCAAATCAAATTAAATCAAATTAAGAAAAACTCTCATCAATTAAATATGTAATCAAATCAAATCTCATTCAATCTACTTAAAAAAATAAACTAATTAACTATCCAATGTATGAAATCAAAATACAAACCAAACTTTGATAAACATGACAAATGGATGAGATTAAAAATAAAATCCTAATTACAAAGAATCAAACTCAATTAAAATCAAAATAAAATCTCAATTAATCTAATCCAATCAAACTACAAATAAATGAACCATAATCAAATTAAATAAACATAAACTTAAGTCACATAACCATAATCAAAGAAAAGAATTATATTAATTTAAAGGATATTGAATTATCAAGATTTAATTAAACCAAAACATCTAATCTAAAATTAATCAATCAAAAACACATGGATTTAAACAAACTTAAACTTCATTAGATATTAAGGATATTGAATTATCAAGTTTTAATTAAACCAAAACATCTAATCTAAAATTAATCAATCAAAAACACATGGATTTAAACAAGTTAAACTTCATTAGAGATTAAGGATATTAAATTATCAAGATTTAATAAAACCAAAACATCTAATCTAAAATTAATTAATAAAACACACATGAATTTAAACAAAATTAAACTTCATTAGATATTAAGGATATTAAATTATCAAGATTTAATTAATCTGAAACATCTAATCCAAAATCAATCAATCAAATACTTAAACAAACTCAAAATCTAAATTCTAAATCAAATCAAATAAATCAGATCAAATGAATTACCCAAATTCAAATGGGCTAATTAAGATATTTAAGGACCTTAGTTAGACTCTTTAGGAGTTAGTATGTAGAATATGGTGAGTTCTGTCTATAAATGAAATTCATTCTACTCTTCATTCTTGAAAACTTAAATATCATTTTAACCAAATAAAAGTGAAATAAAAATGAAAAATAAATCATTAAATCATGTAAATTGAAATCACCCAAAGGTAAATTTTAAATAAATTCAAACTCCAAATTAAAACTTAAACTAAAGAAGTAAGAAAGTCTTATCACAGCCTTAATACACATGAATACTAAGTCACCACTTACAGTGCTAAGTTAGGGTGTTGTATGTATGATGTTGTGCTTTATTTTGTGATGTAATATTTTAGATTGGATATTAGGGTGTATGTTTCGTAAACTGGATGTTAGGTCGTTATTAATCTAATCATATTTTCTGCAGAGGGTTGTGCTTAAGGGGCCGCTGTAATAAAAATATAAATGCTTTTGCTGTGAAAGTTGCTTAGCCCCTAAGCATGACCCATGTTAGGACATGCGGGCTTGGTTACCCATGTGTGAGGTGTTAAGTCCAAATTATTCATATAACTGCTTGGGTTGTATGATGTGTTTAGCTAACATTTATTTGGGTAGAGATTTACTTTTCCTATTTTTAATGTAATTTTTATTAGGAATTAGGATTAGTGTTATGGGGATTAGGATGAGGTAGAAGGCTTAGTCCCTGGGGTGCCCTGTGATGCCTTTGGAGCAAATCAAATCAAAAGAAAGAGAAGAAAGAAATGATAAAAAGAAGACCCCCATAGTATGTATTATTTTTGTAATCTGGGTTGTATAAGGGTAGAGCTCGGCTACCCTTTTTTTTTTCTTTTTAGGTGTATGACGGGACGACCAGACAAGCCTTTTATTCTTTCATGGTTGTCTATAAAATTGTTTGATATTGTGTTTAAATTACACACTAGAATTGTATGGTTCTTCTGGTTTCTTCATATTTGATGTTTGAATGTGTGGCCTGGATAAGGTAGGCTCTTAGGATAAAATTAATTTTTCTATCCCAATTAATAACTTATAATTAAAATTTAAAATAACTCATAACCTCACATAAAATCCTAAGAATTAAATCAAGATAATAAAATTTTTAGCAATTCCTTAGCTGGATGAATGAATGTATAATATCATGCATGTTATATTCTTCCACTCTTGTTAAGAGGGGGCTTCCATCTGTGCTAGAGAATAAAGGCTTAACTTGTGAGAGCCTTTGATGAAAGATCACCCCTTTCTCTCTTGATTTGGCTCATAATCAAGTTCTCATGCATTTAGGCATACAAAATCCCATAGCTTGTGTCAAAATAAAGAGTCCAAAGAATCAAATAAATTTGATAAAATTTGCATTAGATTAAGTCATGAATTCATACCATTCATGCTCTAGTCTCTTAGGGGGTGATTTTAAGGACTTGATTTTCTCTCTAAATAAACAACAACCTAGCCATCTTGCAAAGCATAAGACTTGCTTACATGGATTTAAGTGTAGGAGGAGTTTGCTGGCTGCTACTTCAGGCTGTAATAAGTCCAGCAGTCAGGTAGTTTATTCTCTCTCGTAGAGGTAAACCATATACCCATTTTTGCCTTAAATTTAGATTATGCTTTGGCCCTCTCCAAAGATCCCTAAATTTAGGATCTGAGATTGTTGTTTCCCTTTGCAAGCAACATGCATAAGTCCTCACCTCTTAGGTATTTTCACAATCTTATATTGTGGGATTATAAGTCCTCGTATTCTAATAAAATGTCAACTAAAATAATTAACTCTCTTCAATTTCAAAAATATAAAGCCCAACCATAGGATAGGTTAGATTGCTCACTAGGCTTCCTAGTATCATAAGCATTCCCTACTAATCTCCTTTGGCTTCCAAAATAAGTCTCTCCTTTTGATCTATCCCATTTGATTTTCTAAAATAGCCAATCCTTTGATAGTCTTAACCTTGAAATCTTTAGAGACCCTAATTATCTACTTTAATCGAGAGTATTCTTAAGAAATTCTCATTCCTTAGGATGTAATTAACTATGGGGGCTTTCCTTCATAGGGAACTTAACAAACCCAGCTTAAAATAAACCCTACTTACTTTTTTATGTAAAGTAGGGGAAATATCTCTGGTATATTCTAAGACCCATCATGCCTTAGAAGTCCTTATTAAGTGATTAGGTCCATTATAGGGTGGTGATTTCTATCTTTTAAGATAGTACATCATTCCTTAATGTCATACCTGATCACTTCAATAACTACCCCCTAAGATCTACGTGGTCTCCCACATCTCAAAAATAAACACCACACACCATAAACTAAAAGAACTATAATGTGGTATTTGTGCACCACAATAGTCCTAGTAGAGCATGTAATTGGCACCTGCATTGTAGTTGCAGCAAGTGTCTGGGGGGTGCCTGGAGAATCTCTTGAGTTGGAGATGACCACACGTGTATCAATACAGTGATAAATAGTGATCATCGGTAGTGTAGTTCCAAATTCATTTCTTATTTCATTATACTTATAATCAGACATCAAATTGATCTGAAACCAAAAAAGATTATAGGTAGAATGGAATCAAAATTTAATATGAATGTATCTTATATGAAGGCTTGGGATGCTAGGCGCTAAGAAATAAAGGCAATTTTTGGTAGCTGAGAAGAGTCTTGTAGGACTCAACATTTTTATGGAAGCAATGACTTCAACTTTATTTGGTATAGTGTATATAATACAGTCTAGCAGCACACAACAATTTCAGCAACATTTTTAGGCTTTTGGTCCTTTTATTTGGTGTAGTTGTCATCCTGTCCTCAGCTTGGATGGTACATTTTTGTTGGGCAAGTACTGTGGTACATTACTGACTGCTGTTGGAATTGATTGAAATAATGATTTATTTCTGCTTGCCATTACTGTGGTTGAATATGAGTCAAATGACTCATGGATGTGGTTTTTATTATGTTTATAGAAGATGTTACCTGTGGTGTCAGCAAGACACGATTTGTGTATAATATTAGATAAACATGCTGGCTTGTTGCGTGGGTATAGAGAAATTTTTCCTTGGGCTGCTCACAGGCATTGCTTATGACATCTACATGAGAATTTCAAAAAAATCATACGTAGGTTGGGAATTAATGATGTGGAGTTTCTATGCTAAATGGTATATGTCTGAAAACACTGATGACATTCGTGAGTTTAATCGTTGTATGACAGACATAAGAAATGTAAAAGAAGAAGCACACAAATGGCTTGTAGAGCGAGACTATGTAAGGATCGACATCTCTAAGCTCCGAGGAGATCGGATGATGTTGAGAGGATTAAATGAATAAGGTGAGAGGGCTTTAGGCTCCATAGTGTAACCTTTGGAAATAGGTTAATGGAAGATTGAAGCCAAGTTTTATATAATTTATTCGAATACATCATTCACTGCTTTGCTCGGTAGGCCTTGGATACACTAGAATAAGATGGTTCCATCCTCTCTTTATCAATGCATTAACTTTCGAAGAGATGGAATCGAATACTGTGTCAAAGGAGATGAAAAGCCATTTTAAGTTAGAGAGGTTGAGATATATGAATATGTGATCTACTATCTTCCTCAAAATAAAAATTTCTATTCTTGCAAATTTGGCCAAAATTCAAATACAAAAGAAAAAGAAAAAGAAGAAAAAAAAAAGAAAAAGAAAAAGAAAAGAATAAAGAAGGTACAAATGAGCGAGAAAGGGACACCGAGGAAGAGGTAGAGCCGCATGTTACATTTCACCCACAGTTCGTTCCACCGTATGGACATATGGGTAGAATGACTCAACCTCTAATAGGTAAAGGCAAAGGCAGATACAAAGGTAGTTCCAGAGGTGCAAGACCCCCTGGTTGGAGGCCAGCCAATAGGGGTCATGTTCTTGTTCACAAGGATACCCCTGCTATTCACATAGACTTAGAATCTAAAGGATGAGTCTCATGTGATTAACATACCATCCAACCCCTCTCACCTGGTTTCATTGGAGGTAACACTCAAGTCAGACAGTGATAAAGACTAGGCCTCCAAGCAAAGCATGCATGTATTCGAATCAGGTTTTTATAAAATTACTAGGCAACAGTTGGGAACTTTAGCTCTAACCTCACTTTCTTCTCAAAAAGTTGAAGGTTTATTAGTTAAGGAAGCCCCTAGGTCTTCCATGAATGGTAAGCCAAAGAGATTCCTATTGGGGTCATCATCCTCAAGTCCAGAAGCAGATGCAGAACTTGAGAATAATTCATATAAGGATTTAATGGAATTACCTTTTGATTGGTACTCGCCTTATGTTCATAATCTTGCAAAGAAATATTTGATTCCTTATACATGGTCTAGGCACAGTTCGAGTATTTCAAGAAGCTATGGAACAATAAAGGCAGGGATGCACAATCAAGACCAGACTAGGATTCGGTACAGTGGGTCCAGTCGTCAATGATGATTACTACTTAGTTCCAATCATATGGAGTCTGATATGTTCTTCTCAAACCACACTAACTCTTATGAGAATGTGTATTTAAAAACTTCAGATGATCATGATGCTCTTCAAATCAAAGATGCACCTCCAGAATTTGAAGAAGAAATCCATTCAACTATCGACAAGCTCAAAGAAATCAACCTCAGGACAAAAGAAAATCCACACCCCACATACATAAGTTCTCTGCTAAATGAAGAAGAAACTAATGACTTAGTTAAGCTATTGACTGAGTTTACGGACTGCTTTGCATGGAGTTATGAAGAGATTCTCGGATTATCTCCTGACATAGTAATCCATAAGCTAGCAATAGACCCTAACGCTAACTCTATCAAGCAAGCTCCTAGACGCATGCAATTAGAAATCGAACAACAGGTCATTTCTGAAGTCAAGAAATTGATCGATGTTGGTTTCATCAAGGAAGAAAAAATACTCTACCTAGTTAGCCAGTGTCATGCCAGTTAAGAAAAAGAATGGCCAAATTCACATATGTGTCAATTTCAGGGACTTAAATAAGGCATATCCTAAGGATGAATTTCACTTCCTATACCAGAATTAATGGTGGAGATTACCTCATCTCATGTAGTATTCTTCAACATGGATGGGTCATTTGGTTACAACCAAATTAAGATAGCCCCTGAGGATGAAAGAAACATTGCTTTTCAAATCCCGATCAGAATCTATTATTATAAGGTCATGTCTTTTAGCCTTAAAAATGCCGGTGCTACATACCAGTGGGCCATAACTCAGATCTTCAATGAACTCATTCATTATTGAGTTGAATGTTATGTTGATGATCTAGTAGTCAAAAGGAAAGAAAAGGGAGACCATCTTTTTGACTTGAGAGTAATTTTTGAACGATTAAGATAATACAACCTCAAAATGAATTCCCTGAAGTGTGCATTCGAAGTAGCTTCAGGGAAGTTCCTTGGGTTAGTTGTCCAGCACCAGGGAATAGAAATAGACCCAAAAAGATCAAAGCTATCTTAGAAATGCCACCCCCTAAGAGTTTAACTCAACTCAAATTATTCTAAGGGCGGATGGCATATCTGAGGCACTTTATCTTCAATCTATCGGGGAGATGCAAGCCATTTTCAACACTTATCAAAGTGGCAGCATGCTTTTGAAAATATCAAGCAGTATATGGTGAAGCCACCAGTTCTAGCAGCCCCTATCCAGGGCAAGACGCTTATCCTCTACACTGCTGCATTGGACAACTCCCTTGGTGCTTTGTTGGCCCAAACCAATGATGAAGGGAAGGAGAACGCTCTCTATTATTTCAACCATCATCTGATTCCTGCTGAAGCAAATTACCCACCTATTGAGAAACATTGCCTAGTTTTAATCTTCGCATCCCAAAAGCTACGACATTACATGCTCTCTCAAAAGGGAACTTGATCTCCAAGATCAATCCACTGCAGTATCTCATGACACGATCCACGCTATCCATACGGTTGGTGCGTTGATCCATGATTTTGTCACAGTTTGACATCACATTCATATCCCTCCGCGAGATGAAATGACAGGCACTAGCAGATTTTTTAGTAGCACACCCATTTCCTGTTGATTCTCCACTTAGTGATGACCTCCCCGATGAACAAATCATGAACTTAGGGCACACTAGCATCCACCATTAGGAGATGTATTTTGATGGTGCAGCTTCCTTTCAAAAAGGAGAAGAACTACGATCTACTCTTTCAGGAAAGGCAGGGGTAGGAATCATCCTTTTAACTCCAGATCATGATGTGATGAGATTATCATACTATCTCTCCAATACATGCATCAACAACGAAGCAAATATGAGGCTTTGATTGCCGGTCTGAAGTTAGTCATTACACTATGTATTAAAAGCATCAACATCTATGGGGATTTTCAGCTGGTTATTAACTAGATTGTTGAGTCCTATAAGTTTCTAAAACCTAAGCTTCGTCACTACCAAGAGTACACCATGAAGCTGTTGGCCCGAATCTCAGGTCATGATCTACAAGATTCATCGAGGAGAGAATGTAGCAGCAGATATTGTGGCAAAACTCACCAAGGAATTGGCATGTTCGAAGATGAGCCCATTCCAATAAGGGACTAAAATAGACAAGTCTTATCCCTTATTGATGTTGAATTCATCAAAAAATTCTCTCTTGATGGGGGAAGCTGTCGTTTCCAATAAAGATGAGGAGGTGGATTGGAGGAAACCATTCATAGATTACTTGAACATAGGCAAACTAACTCAAGAGAAATCACAAGCCCATCAGATGAAGTATAGAGCTCTCTCCTATGCTCTCGTGGATGGCACCTTGTACCGACAGTCATTTGATCAAATGTGGTTATGCTGTTTAGACAAACACGAAGCCCGTAAGATCGTGACCGAGGTACATTCAGGTCTATGCAGAGCGCATCAATCTGGTCTGAAGATGAAAGCCAAGATCAAGAGACTAGGATACTACTATGCTTTGATGATTACAGATTGCATGGATGTAGCTAAGAGATGCCATCAGTGTCAAGTACACGATGTGGTCTTGTACCAACCACTCAACATTCTACACCCTACATTGACCTCATGTCCATTTGAGTGTTAGGGTACCGACATAGTGGGTTCTATCGATCCTCCTTCTTTCAAGGATCATCGGTTCATCCTAGCTGCCACCGACTATTTTTCCAAGTGGGCAGAGGAAATCCCACTTAGAGAGATCATAGCTCAGCATGTGCTCTAGTTTTTTAGGAACCATATCGTATATAGGTTCAGAGTGCCTTGACGAATTATATCTGATAATGATATTGCATTCAAGAGCACCAAGATCAATAGCTTTGGAGACATAGTATAGATTGGAGATACTCTACCATCTACTATCACAACAAAAATGGCCTAGCAGAAGCATTCAATAGAATTCTTATCCAGATACTAAAAAAAATACTCGACGATAACAAATGATAGTGACATGAGCTACTAGTTGAAGCATTGTGGGCATATCGCACCATATACAGAACTCCAACCCTTAGTGTATGGGTCCAAAGCTGTTCTATCCTTAGAAGTGCAACTCCCATCACTAAGGATAACAATGGGTAGCAAAATCACTATAGAACAGAATTCCAAGTTGCGGTTAGAAGAGCTCAAAGGTTTGGAGGAGAGACGTTTATGGGCATGCCAGAATCTTGAGTTGTACAAAGCCAAAATAATTCAAGCTCACAATAAGCTGGTCTGCCCTAGAACTTTTCATGTAGGAGAGCTTGGCTTAGTTCTAAGGAGACCAATTGTTGCCCGTCGAAAGGTGAGAGGCAAGTTTGAACCTACTTAAGAAGGCCCTTTTGTCATAGAGAAGGCCTACCAAGGAGGACCTTATCGACTTATTGATTGTGAAGGGGAACACCCAATGCTTCTAATCAATGAGCTCTATTTAAAGAAATACTACCCATAAAATCATGTTTGAAAATAATTATCATCAAAATTCTATTCCAATTCATCAAAATATTCTCTTCATTCGAAGCGTTGTTTGCTTGTTTACAAATCCGGCACGACGTGTCTTAGGATAGGTGTGAGAGAACCTAAGAGGCATCCTATCCTTCTTTCACAACACAAATGAAAATCAAACACGATGCTACTAGAGTAGGTGTAAGATAACTCTAGAGACATCCTATTTCGACTAGCATGGCTAAGTTAGGTGTAAGAGAACACAAGCGGTATCCTTTCTTGGTGGGATCATAACTGTCATTAGTGGCACCATTTTATCAACTTTTAAGCGTGTTTTAAGATAGGTGTGAGAGAACCCAAGTGGCATCTTGTCCTCCTCTAACACAAACACAAACACATATATTTTATCTCGAGCTATTTTGATGTGGGAGAAAGCCCCTTATGGCACTCACTCATTAGCTATTCTAGGTCAGGCCAACATGCTACCTTATTAGTGTGTAACCCTAGTGGTCATTTATCTGGCAGATGTGAATCCTCGTGCTTTCTTTCTGACTTGACCATTATAACTAATGAGCACTTTGTTAGTTTGGTAGGCCTCACTGCGTAGCCAGTAAACTTCCCCATGTTGACTTAATTTAAGAGGATGTAAGCCTACATGCTTTCTTCTTGGACTAACCATCATGATTTGACTAGGTCAATTATATTTGAGGCTTAGGATAAGTCCCCTAGTGGCTACTTTCCTCTTGACTACTCTTGAGTTGATATAAATCCCCAGTGGCATTCACTATCCTGATGATAACTCGAACCAAGAGACTATCCCGAATCAGTTGTAGGAGGATGTAAGTCCAATACTTTCTTCCCATTGCAAACCATGGCACAGGTTGGTTGATGTTCGCTATGTTGAAAGCGACTCACCCAGTGGATACACAACTCTTAGCATATGTGAGTCCACGCACTTTCTCCTTGAGTTGGCCACCGAATACCTATAGATATTATCTTATTCAGGGTTTTGGACAAAGCCCTCAATGGCCCCTCCCCTGTGTGCATTCTACTTGGATCACATCCTTTGTGACCCCATTTAGACACTACCCGGGTTAATTTTGGATTGGACAGTCCCCATTTCCTAGTAGCCACCCTGTGATTGGAGAATTTATTTAGCAGATGCATAGATTTTTTTTTAGACTAGTAAATCTGAGATAGGTCTAGGCTGATATAAGCTCCTTCTCAGTATGATCCCTTGCAAACTAACAGGGTCCATGACAAACAAACAAATAAATAAATAAACAAAATAAACAAATTTATTCGCTTGTGGATTAGGAATTAAAGCCCCTAGCAGCCCTTTTCCCAAGCAGGCATCCTATCTTTAGGGTAGTGTCACCAAACCTCCCTAAAGGAATTGCTTGACTACGTTTGAGTTGAGATAAGTCCCCGAGTTGACACTCTCTTCGTAGTCACCCCTAGGTCGGGTTCAATCTATTTTGCCACAAACAGGTTGCCCCGATAGTCATTTCGCTCTGAAAGATGTAAGTCTACTACGTATTCTTTCTAGCATGACCGTCGTAAATCGATGGGCAGCCCTAGGTCGGGTTGGCATGTTACCTGGCTAATGTGTCACCCCAGTGGACTTTTATTTAGGAAAGATGTGAGTCCCCATGCTTTCTTCTCTGAATTGGTCACTATAAACTGAAAGGCACCCCTTTGGTTGGATAGTTCTCCCCTCGGCCTGGAAACTACTCCTTTTGGATCAATAAACCTGAGGTAGGCTAAGACCAACACGACCTACTTAGTGCAGTCCATCACAAACCAACAAGAAATCAAATACAATTAAAAAAATGAAATTAATTTTGACTATCTTTGAGCTGATTTAAGTCCCCCTGCGGCATTCACTCAGTAGTTAGCCTAAGGTTGGGTTCAATCCATGGCCTCGCCAACAGATCACCCCATGATCCCTACTTTGGAGGATATAAGTCTACTATGCTTTCCTCCTAGTATAGCCACTACACACCGAAAGACACCCCTTTGGTTGGATAGTCTTACCATGTGGTTGGTAGACTACCCTTTGTAAAAAGAAAACCATACAACACCCCTACTTGCTCCATCACAAACCAATAGGGTCCATCTAAAAAATTAAAATTTAAAATCTAAAATAAAATCAACCAACCTCTCCCACTATAGTCAAATTAAACAATCAAATCAATCAGCTTCTCCTCAATGAGATGCAAATCTTTCCAATCTCCCTAGTGGAGTCAATTCAGTCCAACCCGATCATGTTCCCCTAGTGAAAGGATCACATCTTTTATCCCCAGTGGTTTCCAAATTCTAATCCCCCAGCGGATTTCACAACCTCTTATCCCTCAGTGGATAACTTTGGTCTTTTCCCCTAGTGGAAAGCTCACATACTAAATCCCTAGTGGATTCCTCCTTTGCTCTCTTATATTTTTGACATAAGTAGAGTCACATTGCACTAAGATCTTGATTTCTTCTGCACCTCAAGTTTAGGAATAAATTATTTAGTGTGTAATCATCAATGTTGATCATCTTCCATATGTGTATGCCTTGTCAGTCACACCACACCTATTGGGCGCTCTTTGTTGACCTCACTTTTGGAGTGAGCTTTCAGCTTCTTCATCTTAGGACTCCTCTAGACACTGAGAGTTCCTTAGTCTTAAAACACTTCTAGTGATTAGGTGAACACTTAACCTAACCCCAGAGACTTAGAAGAGTTTGCCAAAAGAATAGGTTATGCCTTAGGAGTATTAGGAGGACTTGCCTACCCTATTGCTTGAACCCAATCCTTTCTTACTTCTTTTAAACCAACCTTCAAATTCAAATCTCAAATCAATTCCAACTCAATTTATTTTCTCAAATCATAAATCAATTCCAAAATCCAAATCATGAATCAATTCCAAATGATTGAAACCCATGATCAATTCCAAACCCAAAACCTTTCTTAAGCCATTTGATTTCATCTTATGGACTTAGCTCAAATCAAATCCAAATCACTCCAAACTCAAAAGATTTTCTCATAACCCATTTATATTCTCATTTATATTCACAAATATAAATGAAATATAAATTCAAATAACCAAAACTAAATTTAAAACTCAAGTCCAAATCCAACTTAAATCCAACCTTTATCCTTTAAGCCAATTTTTTGGACTTAGCCAAACCATTCTCAAATCAATCCAAACCCTTGGATTTTCTCTTCAAACAATCACTTCTTCAATCACATGCCCAAATATAAACATAAAATTTAATCAGCAAACCAAAATCAAACTAACCCAAATCAAACCCATGTTCATCCTTTGAACTTGAAAATGTCAAATGAGCCAAAACTCATTTGACTCCAAATCACTTGCAATTGGATTTATATTCCATCATAAGTCCATATGTGAGTTCAACCAAACTTGAATCAAGCCTTGATCAAGGAAATTGACCCACTTAGGCTTACTTGACCCAAAGTGACCTAAAGCACATTTTTGAGCCAAATTCTAATCCAACCCAAATTGGATTGAACGAAGCCCATCTAAGTCTCACATTGTGAGCAACAATCATCTTAAGATGATCAATCACTCAAATTGAATCAAACTAAGTCAAACCAAGCCTTTGACTAATTCAACATTTAGCCTAAATGAAATCCAAACTAGCCAAAATCTAATATAAACCAAATTGATCGAAACCATTGATATAAACTAATTCATAATTAATGATTGAACTTGACCAAGCCATCAAGTGAGCTAAACCAAGCCTAATTGGCCACTTGACCTAAAAAGTCAAAACGGGTCAAATCTTGATCTAAGTCAAATTGATTACAACCAACGGATCAAATTCATTCTAAATCATATGTTGAACTTGACCAAAGCTTTAATTGGCCAACTAGACCCAACCTAGCCCAATTGACCATGAACCCAACTTGACCTAAAAGGTCAAATCAACTTAAAATTAAAACAAACTAAAATTGATCAAAACCAAAGCTTGAAATATCTTTCAAATGATCAACCAAGCCTAAACCAACCCATGAACTAACCCAATTAGGTCAAATGGGTCAAATTGGCCAACTTGACCCATTTGACCTAAAGGAACCTAATTGAACCAAAACCAAATCTAAACTAAATTAAACCAAACAAATAATACCCATAGGCTCCAAATGATCATTTAAACTTGACCTAACCCATGGTTTTACCCAATTTGACCAATTAATCAACCTAACTCAATTTGACCCAACTTGACCTAAATGGGTCAAATTGAACCAATTCAAACCAAATGAACTCCAAATAACTTGAAATTTGACCCAACCCATTTTTGAATGATTTCAAATCTGACCAAATCAAAATCATGGCCAAATGACCATTTTACCCTTAGGTCAAAGGGTATCCTATGACCAAATTTACTTAGAATTTGGCCAATTCTTTCTCAAGGCCACTTCGCATCCTCCTAGTGGTCCACATGGGCACCAAGGGAGGTGGTGAACATGACTCAATGACCTTGGTTTTGGCATGACCAAATTGAAGGCCAAACTGACCCCTCTAATGGGAATTGAACACTTGGATCACCAAATGCACTCACCTAGCACATGGACACTCACTCACCTCCACTCCTCTGCCAAAAACAACCCAAACCGATTAACCAATCTCCTCCATTGATCAAAAATGGTAAAATTTCTCTTCACCGTCTGATCCAAGGAGGGGGAGATATACTCCCCCTCATTCTCACTTAAACCATAAGCTCTGAATTCGACTGAGCTCTAGGAATTGAAACCAAACATCCCTAAGCTTCCCAAAGCCATTTCCAAGCTCCCTTGATTTCTCCTTCTTGGTTTTGCCTAAAGTTGAAACAGGGGAGGTCAATTGAAAGCCAAACTCATCCAATTCTCCATCACAACCAAATTAACCTCACAAGCACCATCAAGGTACTTTGTCGAGCTCAATCAAGTTATTTCTCAAGTAACCAAGCCATGGAAGGAGGACTTTGATGAAGGCCGATCACCATTGAAGGGGAACTTGGTCAACCAAATTATCCACTCCAAATCAAGACTTGATACCTTCAACATGGCTTCTTCTCTACTAGATGAAACTACCTCCTCCGTTGGAAGCACCGATGATAGCCTCCGATGACGTATTGCTCAAAACCGTAGCCATAGGATTTTTTGCTTGGTCCTTTGTGAAGAAAATTATAATCCCATCAAATCTTGACCATTGGATACATTGATTGTGCTTCCCCGAAGGTGTGGGTTGAGTTTGAACTCCATCCGAGCTCGGGTGATCTCGGATCAAGGGACGATCGACGGACGACATCCATCTCTTGTCGCTCGGGAGGAGACATATCACACACCATCAGTTCCATGTGATTGGAACGAATGGCTATTATTAGATCAAAATAGATCTCCCTCTAATTTAAGCCTAAACTACGGATTAATCCCGACCGTCCGATCTTAGATCGGACTGGAGAAAGCGCATCCACCGCCGGTTGACTCAGCAAGCAGATGTCACAACTTAAATAACCTATCCCATTGTGCCACTTAGAAAGCGCGTCGTGTCAACTGCCACGTGGCCCGATGAGATTAGGGTTTAATTAGCTCTAATTAATCTGATTTTAATGTAGAAACTTCATAAAATCATAACTAACTGTAGAAAATTCTAAAAAAAATGCAAACTCAAGATCATTTTAAAGATAATTCAGAGAAGAATTATAAAAAATTAAAATTAATTAATTTTGAATAGTAATTTTAACTCAATTTGAGTTTTATTGGAAATTTAATTAGGCTAATTACTCTTAATTACTTTAGTAATTAATTCAAAACTTCCTAAGGTTGATTAGTGGGATGACCTCTACCTCCCATGATGTTTTTGGAATTTATTATTAGATTAATTAGGGGAATTGCTTGTTTCATTCCTAATCACTTTATTAATTAATTATATGATTAATTAACCTATTAAATAATGATAAATTCACTAATTAAGCTTGCTAATCATCATGAAATAGTGAATGGACTTAGGTAATGGATTTGAATTTCTTTTTCAATCTTTTCCCGTAAGTTTATCTCATTTGGATAAACATTTAATTAATTTACAAATTGATTAATGGCTTAATCACCTGATAAATTAATTCACTTAATCAAACTCAAAACTAAATCACTCTAGAACTTAATCATCTAATTCTTGGGTAGATTCTTAAGTGTTCAATAACCTAAGAGAACTTCAAAAGAAATTATAATCAAACTTCATGTGTAGGATGATTATGAAAGTACTTAATTAAACTCTTTAGCTTAGTTAATCAATAATTATGAGCCAATTACATTATACCCCTTTACTTCTTAGGTGCATTGCTTATTTAAATTTCATATGGTTGGATATCATATGTTGGCTCATAATTTCTTAATTAATTATGTTAAAGTATTATAGGTAAGGGGTAATTAATGGATTTAACTTATACCTTAACTAAATAAAATATAAAATCAACCTAGTTGTTCTAAAATTAAACTAAACCAAGTCACACATGGGGGAATGGGTTAGGACCAGCAAACTCTTTTCAGATTTCCTAAGTCAAATCAAATTCAAAGATCAAAATTTTCTCAAAGAACATTTTAAATGATCTTATTTTACAGGATTGTCCTTAGGAAGTAATTAAGGTGAATGAAGTCATGTGCTTATATCCCTTTATTTCTTTCCAAGCATGTTAAATATTATTTGTCATATGAAGTCATGCAATCACGTCTTTCAAAAATCAATTAAATAAAATATTTTGTCAAATTACATGTGTTGGCTAAAATTAAGAATATGAGTGACTATTATCACTATTAAACCAAAAATTATTTTCAAAACCTATAAATCAAAGATTTTGAATGAAGTCATGCTACTTATAAGTACTTATAAGCTTGCATGTAATTATAGCATAAGATGCATTTTATGTTATTTTCTTCTCTTCTTTTAACATTGATTTGAATAGGATTTGTAAAGTGTATAGTTCATTTGAAAAGAACATAACACTTACTTAAATCTATTCTTGTGCATTTTTATGTTATGACTTAAGAAGGATCCTCACATTTATACATGTAAATTATACAACTAAATCAAACACAAAAATCTTTTGCATGATTCTTTATCCATTTGATCTTTTGTGTACATTTACATGTATTTAAGAAAAGCAGTATATTAGTCTGGACATCCCTGGGCTGCGAGGCTTTAAGTAGCCCTAAGTAAATCTTGTACCTTATGCCCCTGGTGTAGAAAATAATTGTGTTGTACTCACTTATATCTTTTATACATATGGATGTGAATTATGTTAATGGATGAAGAATCCTCTTTCTACATAATACAAACATGCATTCATGGAATGCCCAAATTTTCAAAACATATCTCTTAGCATTCATTGTCAAAATGTGCTAAACTTTGCATTGCAGGTATAGATATGCTTAGGATTATTTATATGCATGGTATACCTGGTGGAAAGAAATAAATGTTGTGTGTTATGTGATAGTAATTTGCCTTAACTAATCCTGAGATGTCTTTCTTATTAAATTGGGCTATTTAGAGTAAATATAAACTTAGGGTTAATTAAAACACATAATAAAATATTCATTAAAAAATTATTAATGAATCTACCTTAAAAATTACTTAAGGTAGGGATGAAAGAGAAATTCTCTTCTCTTTTCTTCTCTTCACAACATTTAGTAACTAAGTGTAGGTTCATTTAAATCAAATCAAATCATCAACTAAAATTGACAAATCAACTAAATCACTTAAAATGAAACCACCCTCTAAATTGAATCTTTCACACTTAGAAAATTCTAACCTTAAAGCCTAGCTAAGACATGCCACACAAGCCTTAAATGGTACACACATTAGGCTAAGTCACCATTTCTAGCTCTATGTTAGGGTGGTGCATGGTTTGATGCCTGATTTTATTTTATGATATAATATTTTAGACTGGATATTAAGGTGCATGTGTGTAGTTTAGATGATAGGCCAATTTTAGTTTAATCATGTCTTCTGCAAGGGGTTGTGCTAAAGGGGCTCTGTAATAAAAATATAAAATACTTTGCTATGCAGGTTGCTTATACCCCTAAGCTTAACTAAAATTAGGATAGGTGAACTTGGTTACCGATGTGTGGGGTTCTAAGTCTAAATTATGCATATAACTGCTTAGGTTATGTGGTATATTTAGCTAATCTCTATTTTACAGGTTTAGTTAGATTTATCTGTCCCATTTTGATATAAATTTTGTAATTAAGATTTATAATGAATATTGTGGGGAGATTTAGGATGAACATTGGTCATAAGACCATGTCTTATATACCATGTGAAGTCTTGGAGCAAACTACATCCCAAGTGAAATGAAAAAAGAAAGAAATGAAGAAAGATAGAAAGGAAAAAAAATGAAGAAATAAAGAATGAAGGATGAAGACCCCATAACATGAATTCCTTCCAATTGTAGTTATTCATTTGTAATCCAGGTTGTATAAGGGTAGAGCTCGGCTACTCAAATTTCTTTTCGGGTTGTACGGTGGTACCAGATCGCACCGGCCTTTGATCATTTTGTGCTAATTTTATAAATTGATTGATGTTTTATTTATGATTGAGCAATTAGGATGACATGATTTTCTAGTTTCTTAATTGCTTGATGGTTGTTGAATGGCCTGGATGTAATTAGACTCTTAGAAAAAAAATAAATTTTCTATCCAATTAATCAACTCAAAACTAAACTAAACAACTCATAACCTCACCTAAAGCCTAGGATATAAATCAAGATAATAAAAGATTTAGCAACCCCTTAGCTGGATGTTGTATGTCTCACATCATGCATAAAAATATATTGCTTCACTCTTGTTAATGGAGGGCTTCCATCTTTGCTAGAGAAAATAGCTTGACCTTTGAGAGCCATGGTAGAAACACTCCACATTCTTTCTGATTTTGGCCCATAACCAATTTCTCATGCATTAGGAATATGAAATCTCATGCGTGTCAAATGAAAATGTCCAAAAATAAAATTAAAGCTTAACAAAAGTTGCACTATATTAAGTCATTTATTCATACCTTTCATGATCTAGTCTCTTAGGAAGTATGTTTAAGGACTTAGTCTTCTTTCTAAACAAACAACAACTTAGTCATCTTGCAAAGCATAAGACTTACCTACATGTATTTAAAATTATAGGAGGAGTTAGTTGGTGACCACCCCCAAGTAGTTGTAAGTACAACAGTCGGATGATTTATTCTCTCTTGTGGAGGTAAACCATATACTCATTTTTGCCTTAGATTTAGGTCGTGCTTTGGCTATCAGCAAAGCTCTCTAGATTTAGGATCTAAGGTTGTTGTTTCCTTTTGTGGGCTACAAGCATAGATCCTCACCTCTTAGCATTTTGACGATATTGTGTTGTGGAATTGTAAGCCCTAGATTTCCAATAAAAATTCAACTGAAATATATAATTCTCCTCAAATTTCAAAAATATAAAGCCCAACCATAGGATAGTTTGGGATGCTCGCTAGGTTTTGTAGCATCGTGAGCATCCCCTACTCATCTTCCTTTGGTTTCGATAATAACTCTGTCCTCTTGATTAATCCCACTTGATTTTCTAAAAAATAATCAATTTGTTGATAGTCCTATCTTTGAAATCTTTGGACACACTGATCATTTACCTTAATCGAGAGTATTCTTAAAAAATCTCATTCCATAAGATGTAATTAACTATGTGGGCTTGCCTCTATAGGGAACTTAACGAACCCGATTTAAAATAAACCCTACTTTACTTTTCCATATAAAATAGGTGAAAGATCTCTAGTACATTCGAAGTCCCATTATCCTTAGGAGTCATTATTAGGTGATTAGGTCTATTGTAAGATAGTGACTTCTGTCTCTCGAGATAGTACATCATTTCTCAATGTCGCACCCGATCACTCTAATGAGTACATCTGTGGATCTATATGGTGTCCCAACAATATTTTTTTTTCAAATCCCCAAAATTTGAAAATATAAACACCGCAATATTCTGCTAAATTCAATATGTTACATACCTACTTGAGGCTAATTTTAAACATTATTTTTCATGCAGTTAGAGCATATCCTGGCAACTCAGGACATCTTCGAGTCGTACTTCGGCCACACAGATGAGCACGAGTTATAGGGAGCTTTAGATAGGTACGGGTGCTATGCAGGGAATTGAGATTGCAGATACATATAAGCGACACACTTTATAGACCAGAGCCTGGAGGATATCCCACAGCATGACTGGGGCATCAGACCATGTACATATGCTGATCCAGGTCCTTCTACGTACCAGCCTACCTATAAGTTATAGCCGCCTTTTTTTCCATCACAGGACTATCCTATGTAGACTTCTGAAGATCATGCATTAGAGGGTCACCATTTGCTATGTGATCGTCCACCACGTGCACCTGATCAGTATACACCTAGGAGTGGTGCGATTTCACATAGACAAAGGAGGCGTTAGTTGTTTAGGATAGTGTGGCATATGTGTTTGTACAACATTGATTCATGTATATTGTTTATTGTACTAATCGGATATGTAATATTTTTTTTTGTATTGTAATATTACTTATCTTGGATTTTTATTGCATTGCATTATTTTGGTAATCCTCTATGTGTTTGGACACAAGTAATAGCTCTAGCATACATATCCTTCACGACTATTCCCCTATGTGTTTGGACACAAGTAATAGCTCTAACATACATATCCTTGATGGCTATTCCTCTATGTTTTTGGACACAAGTAATAGCTTTAGGATACATATCCTTGATGACAATCCTAAAAACATATAGATAGCTCAATACTATTCCATCAAACCTCTTAACAAATGTATTGCATACATAGTAACAACATTCATAACATAAAGCAAAAAAAAAGATAATGGCTTAAAACCAATCCTTGATATAATCCAACTGAAATAGGAAAATATAATGTTAATCCTCTATGTGTTGGACCCAAGTAATAGCTCTTGTATACATATCTCTAGTAATATCTACTATTTCCTAAACTCTCCAAAAAACTTATCTTGGAACTTTAACACATGCTTTCCCTAAATCAACAAATACAATATGACAATTATTTTAAAAAAAATTTGTATGCATGCTAGTCGCCCGATTAACGGGTGACTAGCTTGCAGACTTATAGAGCTAGTCGCCCGATTAATGGGCGACTAGCCTGCAGACTTACAGAGCTAGTCTCCCGATTATCAGGCGACTAGCTCTAGTCCATTCAGTGACAACTGCCTTGCCACGTCGGGTTTGATGTGGCATGCAAGTCATCCCTTAAAGGGGCAACTATACCTAAAATAATTTTTTTTAATAATACTTATTTTGTTAATTAAAATTTCAACTGTACTTATTTTTAAAATTTAGCCAAAATTTTATTAGATCTACTTGTTTGTGGATTACTGAATTTAAATTTTTTATGAGACCCAATTCACTTTTCTATGTTAGCTAATATTTTAATAGATGCTTCACTTGATTTGTAAATGCTTTATAAAAAAGTTTCGAATGTTTTCAAAATGATTTTTTTTTCTAGAAAAAATTTTGATTGGCTACTGATCATCACCTCCAACATTGCATCATTGCCGTAAATAAATTTCTTAAAGCATTAAATAGGTTAACTTTTAAACATTTTTGAACTTGTTAAAAAAGAATTTATAAATTTATATAATTTTTATGAGATTTTATAGTTTTATATACTTCAATCAAATATAAATATATGTATATATATTGGGTATCATCAAAGTAAAGCTTAATGTTTAACTTGACATCAATGTTAGGGGTCAATATTAGTGATTGTTGGAATCAATGTTGGAATTAACTTTGCCGGAATCATTCAAAATGAGTTGCAGTTGAGCTTGAAGATACATCTTTGGAGATTTGAAGCAGAGATAAAAGAACGAAGAATTAATATCTTGAAAAATAAATGTTTTCGTGGCTTTGGATTTGTTATAATACCAGATTGAAACAAATGTCAAAAAATTTCTATCAGCTAAATATGCTAGAACTCTTTTTTTGATGATCAATAATGAAGAGTATGTATACCACATAAATAAAATAATTATGTATGTGGCTTTAAAGGAAAGCTCCTTATTTGCTAAGCCCTTAAATGTTTGTTTATTTAAGTATTAATGTACAAGCTTTACTTGTATTCATAATTATGTTATTGAAAATATAGATGATAATTGATAACTCTCAATCTGTAAATAAAAGTAATCAAGATTTTTGAGAATTCGTCCCTCATAAGAGATTAACCTCTTTATGGTCTTGTTAAAATTTTAGATTATTGTGTTTGAATCTTTAAATTAACAACCAAAAAATATTACTTCTTAATTAAAATATAATAGCCTATTGATCGAGAATGACTTTATCTAATCCTATGTGCTTTTTTGGGGGGCTTTTGAATTTTTTATTGTCTTAATGGGCTTTTAAGTAAACTATGTTATTGCACTTTCTAAAACTAATGAGACTAATGCAAGATTTTAGAGAATTTGTGTCTTTGAGATTTTTAGATAAATAAAAATCTATGTATTTTGAGGCTTTCATTTTCTAAGATTTTTTAAATAAAGATAAAAACATATACCTTATTAATCTTAAGCATCTTGAGATATTTAAATAAGTATTAAAATTCGTACTTTCTAAGACTTCTATCATCTAAGATATTTGAATAAATAGAGAAATTAGAATATTCTAAAGCAAATATTTTGAAATTTTTAAATAAAGAATTATTTATCTTTTAAGACTTATATGCCCCCTAAGTTTTTTAATTAAGTTGAGAATTGTGTTCCTTTTAAAGATTTAGTTTTTTAAGGTTTCTGAATAAGCAAATAAACTTGCATAATAAAAAAAAATAGAAAATGATAATTAGTTGTACAAGTAAAAATTTATGCATAATATGATAGGTGAATTTCTTTTGAAATTTAGAGCTAAGCATGCTCATAGAAAAGTACTCCTAGAATGGATATCCTCATTGGAAGTTACATAAAAAAGATAATATCATAAGATTCAACTAAATATAAGATATATATGAGCATTATAGCTGCATATCGTTTAATGCTAGTCATTGCCCAACATTCAATGTTCCTCTCCATCTAAGACTAAATACTAATTATTGCCAATCACTAACATTTGATGTTCTCTAACCAATATCATCATACATATATGATTGATTGATGCATAACTCTTGATGCTCGCTATCACACTTCATTAACATCAAATATCCAATGATCAATGCTATCTTATTTCACAGGCGAATGAAAATTCTTTAATATTTAATTCCTGGTACTCGCTAAAATCTAACTCCCAACTTTTAGTTACACTAAAACTTGTGATGCCCTTCATCACCCCTCATCGACTCTTAGGGATCATAAAACTTAATTTATGCCGACTAATATTTCTCGATTTCATAAACAATCAATATCTATCAATGTCACTTTTTAATATTTTTTATTTCTAAATATGAATATTCACCAACACCTATTTCTTAATACCCTTTGTCATTCTTTATTGATGCTTGTTGGCTCTTAATGTCGAACATCATTAATTAATATTATTTTACTTTTTGTACTCTACTTATGCTTTTCCATGTCCAACACTCAATGCCCTGACAACTAACTCCCGATGCTTGTTATTGCACTTCACTTATGCATGATAGCTTAAAAAATCAAATGCCTGTCAACCAATCTCACCCAATGTTAAATTCACAACTTCCACGAAGATCTAACTTGCCATGCTAATTGACACTTCCTCCTTATGTATTTTGACTCACAACACCATACATCAATTAGCCAACATTTCCTGCAATTTGCAAGTAGTCAATGTGCACTAACATCAAATTCTTCACGCTTGTTATCGCCCCACACTTATATCATTGATCAAGACATAGCATCCCTCATCAATGCCCTCCCACCATGAGACAATCTGCAACAATCAAAATTCATTTAGCATACTCACATCTTCTCTAATTATCAGAAAGGGTGTACCTCCATAACTTCATACATATATTCGTGGATTTGCTTTGACTACGTAAGGCTTGTTGATCTTTTCTGTTAGGATTTTGTAAATACAAACATGTTCCCTTTATGCATGAAATTTTCCTCTTTCAGTGTGCACAATATTCCAAGTTAATGTGTAAATTCTAATCTCTATGACCATAAATCGCTAGCAATGATTATAAAGATTTTTCATAAATTCATCAAGATGAATAGAACATTATCATTGCTTCTGCAGTAAATCTTGTTTTGGATGATTCTATATTACTCATGAGAAAAAAAATTTTATTAACATTTTTGTTTTGTAGAAAAAAGTTATGCTAAAATTATTAATACATTTTGTCTAGAGAACAACTAAGATAAATGATTAAAACAAAATATTAGAAAATATATAATTTTTTCTAGTTTTAAATATTATATTATAGTTATGAAATAAATATTTAATACTCTTTATATAATGTTACTCTATTTTTTTATTAAAAATATATGATAAAGAAAGAGATTCAATGACTGATGTACCCATAAAAGAAAAAAAAATTATAGCGTGTGAAATCGAGATGTTGCTTTTATATTAAGATTTTAATAATATAGCTCTATATGATATTCATTAATATAGAATTATTATATATTAATTGTGAAGTGTTATATATTATTATATATTGATATATATATATATATATATATATATATATATATATATATATATATATATATATATATATATATATATATATATATATATATTATAAATTATCATATAATTAATATTATATTAATATATAATAATATACAATAATTTATAATTAATATATATAATTTATATATTAATTGAATATCATATGATCCTATGTAATTAAAATTGGGACATAAAGTTTGATTCGCACTTCGTACTTAATAATTTCTTTAAAAGAAAGTCACTCTTTATTTGCGTTCCTGTTACAGCATTTTCCGAAAAATCTCCGCAACCAAGAAATTTTTAAATTAAATATTAAATAATAAATAATTTTTATATTAAATATTTATAAAAAAAATTTGAGTTTAGGTACAGTCATATAAGAATAAATTGGTCACCATCATCATCGAGGCTGGGAGAATCATCCACTTACGGTGATTATTATCACGAGCCGCCGATAATCTCGACTTTTTAAGAAATTTAATCGACACTGACTATATCCTAAAAGGCCTGGGTAGACCGTGGCCTTTTCTTTCGATATCGCAACACAACAGCGGCCCCTCCTAGCGACGATGAGTGATTCCAGTTCGATCGCTCGATTCCGTGATAGAATTTGGTCCCCCTACACTCCCACTCTCGGCTCCACCGCAAGTGTCGGCTCCACCCAAAGATTTCGGTCTAGCTTCACCGCAAGTTCGAAGGTATGTGTAAGGTATTTTTTTTGGGGATATAATTATGTTAGCTCATGTCTCAAAAGTTTTGGAAATTAAAGAAATCAATCAGGGATACAAAGTCACATTTTAATTTGCAAATGTATTGTAAAAGAAAACGGGCCTGGGGGAAAGTAAAAGAGAGGACTATGACATAGTATTTATTTGTTTGCCCTAGAATTTCATAATAGCTATTTTTTTCTTTTTGGTTTACGTTGATCACAGTCTTCTCTTACAGATATACTTATTTCCATAGATTCTTTGTTGCTTTTGTTTTACTGTTTTCTAGAATTTCTATACCTTTTACATGTGAATTATTATTATTAGTATTTTTTCATTCATATGAGATGAATAGAGTGAAGATTGAGTGCCCTGCTGTGATGAATTATTATTATTATTATCATTTTTTAAGTTGTATTAGATTTAGATCTATTGCTAGATGTTTTTTTTTATTTTGGTTGATCTGCATTAATGCTACTTACAAGGCTTCATCATCACATTTATGTTACATCATAACCATTACTTATTTTAATGAGTGATGCTAATTTTTTAAGTTACGTTAGAAATTTGGTCGAGTATATATACTGATGGAGCTCATTTTCTTAATTCTCTTCTATGATGAACCGATCATCATTGATGATCGCTAATTCCGTTATGTTGGTGGCAAAAATCATCCAATGCGAGTCTTGCGTCATGCAAGCTTAGAAGATTTAAAACATAAAGTGCTTAGATCTCTGCGTTATGACGTTGATAACTACATAATGGAGAGTACGTGTCATTTTGCTATCGGCGCGGGATACATAGCTTCTACGGTTCGATGATGAAGTCCGATCAGATCTTGGATAAAGCTTCCGCCGACATTAGTTCTTTTATGGAAGTCCATAATGTACAAATGCGGTAAATTGAATCGATCTCATGCAATATAATGTTCTCGCTGAGTTCACTTTGCCAACAACGCGTACCAACAAGACTTATGACGACCTAGAAATAAGGTAAGTATTTACCTCAATAGTAGTATTAGTGTCTTCATTTTTTTGGTTTATATTATCTTTTGTTTTTTAAAAGATTATGACTTTTTTAACACAGAACTTAGCTGCCTGTTCAAGCATGACTGCATGAGCAACATAGTTCATCTTGAGTATTGTTTGATGACAAGTATGAAATGATGAATAGTAAATCAAGCAATGCATCTGATGATAATGATGCTGAGGAGGATTTTTTCCTGGGTAATGCTAATTTATGTGACACCAATATTGGTCGCGAGCTTATTCGGAGTCATTCAATCCAGAATTCTTCAAATGATGATGCTATGATTTGCAATAACGACTATGTCTGCATATGCCAAACCACAAAAGATTGGGATACAGATATTGTATTTTATGGTCCATCTGATAGTTCATCGTTATCTGGGAGGCTCGCAAAGATCACATTGTTGTGGTAGATGACACTTATATAATGGATGTACAAGCTCCAAAGATAGTTTTTGGTCAAGTTGTACTGCATAAGGCACCTATTGATCCACGATTTACTACCCCTGAGCACCCGGAGCATATGTTAAGATAACACTACAATCTACAAACTTACTTAGCTATTGTGTTTGATTTTCATAATAACATTTTAAACTTGTTTCATAAATAGCATAGCTGACGAGTACCTTTTTGCCCTTTCTTTACGCGCCTAGTGACTTCTATGAGCACATGTACACGATCCGAGATCGAGAACTCACATCGACTACAGCTCAAAGACACCAGAGAGCATGTGTCACATGGTTATGATTCAACTCTGACTACACAGGCGACAGACATGGGTGCGAGCCCATCCACTTATGCTGATCTAGGGATATCTACTTTTCAGGAGAGCTCTCAATCTTAATACCATATGGACGTTGCACCGTCACAGGATTAGGTATCTTTAGGAGACTCGCAACCAGAGATGGGGTCAGAAGTTGCAGGCCAGGATTAGGGAACACATGATGTCTCCCATCAGCTACATGATTGTCCATGCAGTACTAGTACCTACTCTGGTTGTATACAAGATATGACACCGTAGCGATAAGATATAGAGAGATATATTTGTATTGTGTATTTGTCACCTGGATATTTATAGTTTTGTATTATCTGATTTGTAATACTTAACATATAAATAAAATTTTTGGTATAATTTGTTTAGTAGTACAACAACTTCATGTAAAATAGTTTAAATTTGAATTTATATGCAAATTGCAGGCAAATCATTGTAAAAAAGACATATCTTTCTTTAAAAAAAACATAGAGGAGTCGCCTACATGCAATCGCAATATCCATAAGTATAAGGCTCCATAAGTGACTCCAAAGACACGACGAGATGGTTATCCACCGCTCAATTTATGCGACTGTACCAAAACTCAATTTTTTTTAATACATATTTAAAATAATAATAATTTATTATTTAATAGTTATTTTAAATATTTCTTCTCTCCGCAAGAGAGTTATTACACTGTACCTTACATTCTCGTCACCAAGCAGAAGCCACAAATTAAAATAAACCAGAGATCCGGCAACAACTGATCGATTAAAACTTACAGAAAAGCTTCTAAACTCGTCAAACCAACAGCATTTTGCTGCGCCATCTCCGACATTCCAATCTCTTGAAACCTCGAACTTTCCCACATCTGATCCGTCTCCAAAGCGCAATAGTTAACGTTAGAATCCATTATCAATCCCCCCATTAATCCTCTTCTTTCAACCTCCATAAACTGATCATCATGCAAAAGTTCATTCTTCTCTCCTATCAACCCCTTCTCAACATAATTGTTGCTCAGTGCTGCTTCGGCTCCAATCTCTGCGCTGCTCTGCTTCTCAAAACTCTTCTGATCAAACGGCGTCATCATAGGCATTGGCACAGCTTCTTCTTGCTGTTCAAGCTCGGGACATTGGTTTAAGAACTTGGCGTATAGTTGGACGTGGTCGATAGACTGATCCATCCAAAGAAAGCTCTCACCTTTTCCACCGGACATGGTTTCAAGTGCATGGTCGGGGCGAAACGAGTTCGGCGGTGAAGAAAGGGAAGAGGAAACGATAGAATTATGCTTGAGTGACTTCCCTCGGCGGCTCTTTTGGCGGCCACCGCCGACGGGAACGTTGCGGAGAGAGCCTCCCTTAGTCCAGTAGCGGCGGCAGCCTTTGCATAAGTAGCGGGGTTGCGAGAGGCAGTAGTTGTTGTAGTAACAGAACTTGGTGTTCGACGAATCGCAGCGCGGGCAATTGGGAGCAAGTTCTTCGACTTTCGGACGCCATGGACGGTCTGCAGTCCGAGGCGAGTGGAAGGAGTAGTAGGGGAGCATTGGAAAGTTTAGGAGAACATAATTAGGGAGTGGAGATGGAAGAGAACAGATGAGGGGGTTTTATTATGAGAAAGAAACTTAGTTTAAGTGACCGTGCATGCACGTGCATATGGGACAAAAATATTGTTGACGAATTTGAGAAAAGATTATTTGGCGTCATAGAAAGGTAAAAAGGTTATTCAAAACAAAAATTATATAATTTTTTTTTGTGAGTGTCGACATGAATCAAATTCAGTCTAGGAAGTAGAAAAATCGTGTAAATACCAATGATATAAGCATCTTTTTTCTAATTCGTTGCTTATAAATATTACATGAAAATATTATCTATCTATTTCTCTCTCTCTCTCCCTCTCTCTGTCTCTCTCTCTCTCTCTCTCTCTCTCTATATATAACTTGGGTTGCTAATAATTTTATGCACCAAACCTTTTTTTTACCATGTGAGGCTGGCAAATTGTGTAAGGCCTCAAACTTGTGAAGGAGATTTAAAACATATGCATAAAAATATTGTAATCAAATTTAGTGAAGATGCATTAAAGTTTTGGGATAATTTTGAAATGTTTATAATTGATATGTCATTAAAAAATATTCTAGTTAAAACATGAATTTTAATATATGTGTTATTAAACATAATTTAAAATCAAAATTTTAATCTTTCAAACTTTATGTTAATCCTATCTCCCTCAACTGTAAGAGGCAAACCCGTTCCCTCTCTTCCCCATCTTGGTACGATCTCTTCAAAATCGCAAGAAACGCTCGCACCCCCTTCACTCTTGCTCGGTCCGTGCAAGCCGAGCAATAGCAAGCAATCCCCTTCTCCCTCTCTCGTTCGAACCGCAAGCCCTATTCCTCTCTTCGGTACTCGCTCGATTCCCGTTTTCTCCTAATCGGTAAGCACTCTCTCTCAGTTTTCCTCCCGTCCTCCTGATTTCCTTAAGACTACAGCCGTCGATTTCCTCTCACCTTCCTTCGCTCGCTTCAGTTTGTGTAAATTCCGTAAATCTGCCTACGAATGCGATTTTCTGGATCTGTGATTTAAGGCAAAATGGAGTAGAAACATGATTTAAAATTATGTGATTTCAAACAAAACAGAGTAGAAACAGGATTTAAAATTCTGTGATTTAAGGCAAAACAGAGGAGAAATGGGTTTTAAAGTTATGTAGGATTTAAAGTAGCCATTTTTTTTTTTGCTGTTTTGTATGATTTAGGTTAGATCCTACAGCCAAATAGCCCCTCTTTCCATCCTTGTACATGACGGAAACCGAGAAAGAACATCGTCATCAGCAGGTTCTCTTCTAGGTTTTTGACATTTCCTTCATTCCTTCCACATTACCTGTGCTTGTTGATCAGTGCGTTATTCGTTACAAATCTGAAAAAAAATGTGTGATTGTGTATATGGTATATGCATTTATTTTTTTATACAGGTTTGAAGACTTTGTCACGCTCATCAGGGCGTGACAAGATGAAAATCGGTGTTTAAAACACCGACGTCACGCCAACGGGTGAGATGGTAGCCCAAAAATTGTTAGATGTATAAATGTTTAAATTTGAAAATTTAGACTTAAAAAAAGGGGAGAAGAATATTTGATATATATTTGCTTTTATGCAGGTGATTGAAGACTTCGTTATGCTCATCAGGACGTAACAGTATTAAAATCCGACCGAGGTGCTTCAAAATACCAACCGTTAGGCTCATCAAAGCGTGACGTGTAGGCCAAAACATTTCTAATATAGCCCCCTATACGGGGATGACACCGGGATACTGTCGAAATTTGGACTAAATTTTATGCTTAAAAAAAAGCTCGCCTAAAAGCACTAAATAAAAAAAAATATTCTAAAGTTAAATTCAAATTAAAAGAATCAAGTAAATATGTAAAATAATATGAATATGAGCATTGAACAAACATAGAAAAAGGCTTATAAGATCCTAAGCAAGTTAAAAACCCATATAGGCTTTGAGCTAGAACCCTTCTACCTATTCATTGCATCTATGAACAATGAGAGCTTTGCAAACTCTTAAAAGGTTTCAAATAACATAATAATAAAAAGCATTCTAGCCTCCAATTTATAGAAATAAAAAGGGAATGTGGAGTTCACATGTAACTTAAAGTAATAATAGATGGTGGTGTGCTTAATAAACATTATTGTCTTATGAAAATGTACTAAGTGAAGGTGAATTTAATCACTTAATTTATTGATAAATGAATGCTTAACCCGTTGTTTCATATGTTCAAACCAATGAGAATACTTAAGTTGAATGTGAGTGAAACTTAAGGAGGCTAATACTACACTCATAAGAGACTTATAATAAGTTTGAAGTCTATTTTTTTTTTTAAATAAATATGAAACTTGATGTGGAGTTAAGGGTAAATCCAGTCTAGATTTGATAACACTTCCATGAACACGAATGTGACTACACTTCTAACCAATAAGCATCATAATGGCTCATGCAATAAACAAGGAGATTACTACGGCTTATTCGTAGTGAACTAAAAATATTTTGAATTGAACACAAACAAATATTTTTTTTTATGAAGCTTAGTAGCTTGCATATTAACATGAGTGGGCTTTGACATCTTATCGAATAACATCGATAAATTTCTTGTTGATTATTCAAGGTGTCAAATTCATAAGCAAGTAATAAGCATAAATAGAATTAATTGAACACTTAAATAGCTACGTTTGGTGTCAAATGAAGTAAGGATCTCAATTGAATATCAAATGATCAATGATTGGTGGTAAATATAAAATATTCAATTTCAAATTGAGAATAAGAGTGTGTAAGGAATTTGATAGCTTTTTTACAGGCATAGGTTCAATTAGGCAACTCATGAACAATCATAAATGTGGCCTTTAAAAGGATCACTTGGATCCTGTATTTGAAGTTGGATTTAAAGCACATGAAAATCATGACGATAATAATAAAAAAGGCCATCATCCTTATAGATTTTAAAATCATTGAATTCAAGCGAAACTCACAAGGGATAGGATAGCTTGCTAATAAACATAAATACAACATTCAATGAATGATTGAAATATGTTGTCGCCTATATTTAACAAATTGAATGAAAATTGAAAGAATCAAAATAGACTTATGAAGATGTGAATGGCTTATCAAAGAATTTGAATAAGAGATTGTGATGAACTCAATGTTTGCTTATAGATACAAGATTAGCTCTCTTGGGCAAGACTAAAAGTTGAAAGTGACGATTCGATAAATATTTAAAAGCTTGTTAACAGCCATAAGTTGATGTTTAAAAAATGCAATAAATAAATTAAGTATAAGCAAAGTTACAATACTTTGAATTGAAAATATAAAGTTAAAAAAATATGCCACAAGATCTGCAATTCTTTGTACAAGAAAATAGAAGGCGATGCTAAACTAAATTCTTCATAAATTATGGAGCTTCTTTCAATACATAAATTAAAGAATTTCATTTTAATTGTGATTTTCAAAATTAATGATTTCATTAATTAGATGAAATTATCTAAGCTATAAATACCTGCATGTGCTCGGACATAGAGATTTAAAGGGTAATCTTTAATGTCTAAAAAAGCTTCACAGGCTAAGTTAGAATTAAATAAAAATATGAAATCAAATTAATAATTCAAAAATAAAAATTACCTAAGTTATTAAACACCCGTATGGGCCCCGACACTATGTTGAATGTTTAAACTTACTATTTGAGGATGTTACGCGGGTTGCTTCCCGGTTTGGTCTTAGGACTGGGTCGGGGTTAACCAAACCTAAAAATTTAATTATTATAAGAATTTCAATCTATTGAGATATTTGAGAAGCTAATTTTTTCATATGATAGTAGATCTGATCCTCTATTATTAAACTAATATAGTCGACAAGATCTGAAATAATAAATTAAATGATCAAATAAATTCATAAACCTAGATGATGGCTGCGTTGAATGGTGATTTTAACCAGAGGGGATACTTCCATCAAAATGTGAATTTAATTTCAAATCATATCAACTCAAATTAAGTATCAATCTAAAAATTCTTAAATGAAATTCTATTTTTAAAAACTTAAAGCAAAATCTAACCCAATCTACCTTCCGTAATAGTTTGTTGAAGGTGACAAATTAAGAAAACTCTAGCTCACAAAGGAGCCAAAGTCAAATAAAGTATTCTACTATGTTCACTCTCAATCAATCTCATGCTACGCTTGTCTTCGACGCGTGGCCAAGAGCTCCACATATGATACTGATACCGTAATCCTCCGACGGTGCCGCTACATAACATCATTATATTACGATCATGACTGTAGCCCGTATGCTCCCAATGGCTCTGACCTTTGAGTTGTGAATCATAGGGTATACTCGATAAGGAAAAAATCCCTCTATCAGCTAAGGTGGACTTAAGCTTGTCTCATTAGACAAACACCACCCCAGGTTTATAAGATTTCCTGATGATGCAACCCATGACTGCTAATAAGGATCCTTCGGTCATGTTGGGTTGACTACCTCCTCTAACTAAGTAGACTAGGGACCACAACAGGCCGGGATGACAGAACCATGAGATCTAGATCAAGCGCATCATCGTTCCCCTAACCATCCACTTTAAGCTAATGATGATGAATTTCATAAATTCTAAATTCTAAAACTCCACATGCTGCTACTATACACTACCCATTTAGCGATATAACGACTAACCTTAATCGAAAGCTCTCTCTCAACATTGGGAGGGGTAATTTACTATAGGTGCTTGCGCCTATAGAAATCCTAGAACCATATCTAAAGTCCTCACAAAATAAGGATGAAATCTCTGGATAGTGTCTTATCTACTATTACATCTGCTTTCTAAAAATTTCACCAACATCAAATCATACTGACCCACCATAAGATTGGAAGAAATTTCAAGCCTTCTTAGGAAGGCCCCTTTTACTTAAGTAGGCAAAATTTTTGGAGCCCACACTCTCTTTTGATTATTATAGAGTTGATATAAAACACATCGATTAGATCAAAATTAATTTGATTTTGAATACAAACTAGCCTAGATCAAGCACTTAAAATATAATTAAAAACTTTGGGATATCATTCAGATCCCTAAATAGCTTCTATATATAAAATATTTATAATCAAATTGAGCGTCTTAACGAGCAGAATCTAAAAAGTTTAAGATCTTTTAATTCTGAATTTATTTGAGTATTCAAATGCTTAAAATATATTAGATGATCAAGTGGATCATTTTGAGCCATCCGATGGAGTGATTTGGATTTTACCAGTATTTATAAGAAATGTCGCTCTCATAATCTATAAATACCTCCACATTCTTAACATGGGAGGATCTAAGCTGAAGAAGAGGGAGAGTTTTAATGCTTAAAAAATCTCAAAGCATAATCGGACCATCATGTTGGAATCATCACCAGCTGCTGGTAATTACCACTGATACACGTTGCTATCACGCTACCGCCATTGGATTACCACGCGGCCGCCACCATCCATCACTACCGCCACCCGCCATCGCGTTGATTATCGCTTATCGCCGTTTCACGCTCACCACTACCGCCGCACCGTCACCACCATCACCGCGGATTGCCGATCACCACTGTCTAACCACCATCATCGAAGTCACCATCGCCACGCCGCTGGCCGACGCCGACTAGTCACCACTGCATTCACCCCCTACCCATTCACCATCGACGCATCACACCGCCACCTAACCATCGCTCGATTGTTATCATCGGATCATTAGACTACCACCTCAAATGAATCCTTCGCTAATCCAGTGAAACTTCTTGTAAAACCTACTCTTGTAAGCTATCATTCTCCAACTCTAGAGATAGCATAATAATTATAACAAATATTAATATAGTGAAATTATTTGTAAGAGGGCTAAGCCCCGTAGTTTTTTTTTTCTTGAGTTTTTCACGTAAAAATTCTAGTATCTCTCAAACTCCATTGCTGTGTGTGCAAAACCTTCGTGGAATACTAAAACATCAAATTCTCTTGCTCTACCGACCCGAATCTTCATGCACACAATAATAATAATAATAATGACTCGATTAATTATACATATATTATGTATATCTCAAGTAAATGTTAAAATTTTGAATCACAGCTTCATTAGTATATCTTAATTTAATTTTTTTTCAAAGTGATAAAAGAGAGAAGGATAAATTAAATTATAAAGAGCTTAAAAATTTTTAGATGTACATTAAAATAAATGTAATATATGAGTTGATTAATTATTTCTGTGTTGCATATTACTCAAAATAACTTTATAAATTTTTAATTCATCTCAACCAAATTTTAATTAAATATACCATAATTGTTTTTCTCCAAGATGATTTCTCTTACCCTCTTCTATTCGAAAGATATGTCAATTGTTGGGTCATAATAAGTTCTCAATTCTTAGTCACCACACCAAGCTTATGTCCTCACATGAATAAGCCTTCTTCACCAGACTCACTATCTTAATGATCCCCTCTCTGTTAGCTTGTTTCTTGTCACTATATTATGCCACCTTCTAGCTACTCAGTTACCTTTACTCTACCTCATATCCCTTCACATCTTTAATATTTCCCTCACATTTGCTCTATTGACTATCATGCCTCTTATATAATTTTGAAATTTAAGCTAGTGCAATGTTGAATTTATGTTAGACTTAATGTCAACATCAAATTAATTAAGTAGAAATTTTATTTGAACAAAAGTTTAACATTAAAGTTAAGTTAGATATAGGCTAACGAATATTCCGTTACATATTTAACACATATATAAGTCTTAAATTCAAAATCTCTTGATTAAAAATCTATGTTTTCAATCATTAAATTAAAATGGCATTTATGTCATAATATAAATTTACAATCTTGTTTTAATAATTGCAATGCTTTTATTATTAATAATCAACTTTATAATGAATCTAGTGGTTATTACAAAAAAAATTTACCCTAAATGCTATAATAATAGCTATCCCAAATAAATCATATTCCTTGGGGGTGGTAGGTCTTGAAGATGGAGAAAAGGGGCTTCTCTCATAGCTCAACATTGTGACCATTTTCTATTGGTGAAATTGGTGAGGGTTATCATACGAAGAAGAGATTCACATAGCCACCTTCCTCTAAAAAGCATGGAACATTTTAATAAGACTCGCATAATTATTTATTTTTTGTTGTAATCAAATTAAAATATTGCATAATTTTTTTTTGTATACTTAATTATCATGTATTCATAAATATATTTTCAGAGATAATAATTTTTTTATTGATTTTGTTTGTGTCAACAAAGTAATCTTTTCTCAAGCATTTTGAATGTATTTCTTTTAAAATTTTAAGTTAATATCAATATTTCAATGATTAAACTTAATAAATTCCCTAGTTTTTTTTAAAAATGTGCTTGCTAATTTGAAGCATCCAATTAATTCATTCACTAAGAATATAAATGTCTATACATGCTAAATTGGAGTTATTATATTTGGAAATTGCTTTTCACTCTTAATAAATTCATACAAACTTGATATTCTTTTTTTTTTACTTTTTAAAATCAACAAAAATTTGTAAAGTATATTGATTATTACAAAAGGACAAAGGGTTGTTTGGTTGCGAGTAATATTGAAAATATTTTGTAATGTTGTTTTGTTGCTTGTAAAATAATTCAGGAGTTTGATTAATTGATGAGAACTTAATGTGGGAGCACAGTGTGCATTATGTTGATGGGTTGACTTATCAAATATATGTCACATGAATCTAGATAGTGCATGTGCATAGCATCTCATGATTTATTTACCTGGCATATGATTTAAAATAGAGTTTATTTATTTTAGGTGATATTGTTTCTCATGGATGCAAGATCCTATAATAAATTACACTTTGGATAAGAAATATAGAATAATTCATAATTAGGATATTTACACATATTCCCCTAGAATTCAACATAATAAGATTTCTAAGGTAGACTTTTACATCCTAGAAGGTAGAATAGCTAAAGTATCTCAACAACATATGGGGTAAGCATAATCAAGCAAAATAGCAAAGACATGAGATTAAGAAAATTAGATCATGCAAATCAATCACGTAATAAGAACAATGATAAAAGAATGAATAGTGTGCATGTTTTATAGTCCACAAAAAGTAATGACAACTCAATAATAAAGACCAAGACATAACAAAAAAAAATGTTAATCTCATATATTTAAGGTAAGGACCTGATGCACCATTTTAATACATCCCTCACTCTAAATGTATTACAGGCTAACATGTGATGCAAGATAAATGTAATCTAGTATGAGATAAAACACAATTAGATGATTACATCCACAATTTTTAAAATACTTATGAGTGAATAATGATAATCATACAATTACTATTGAGTACAAACATAATAGTAAGAATTTGGTGAGAATGAGATGATTCAAGCTACCATAATATGAACTACAATAAATGTCTAGCTTTTATAAAAATAATTGAGAAATAAAAATCTATGAATGTTCTAATTTGTGGATAAATTGAAATTGATATCTATGAACAACTTATTATCACACAGATCTTATTCCTTTCTTAGAATTTTATCTTTGAATGTATGGACTAACACATCCAAATAATATTTCACTTGAGAATAATAGATATATCATAATTCTTAATGACTTTTGGAGGATATTTAGCTTAGCCTTTTAATAAAAACTTAGATAAATTAAGCTTAATTTTGATTCAATTGACTAAGAAAGATCAAGGATTGGCCTAATCTAAAATTATGAGGTTGTAGCTAAGCTAATTAGACCATACTCAAACTAATTTAGGTAACTAGGAACATTTGACTCGATGGGCCATATGATCAAACAAAGGCTTAGAGTGGGCTAGATTTAACATAATGAGTTCTTAATTCTCTTAGGCACACTAGAGTAGCTAAATGTCCTAAGAGTCTAAGTGACCTAGATTGGATCAATTGGTCCAAGGAACTAAAATTTACAAAGATAGGTCCTTATACTAACCATGAAGTTAGCTAGACCCATTAATCTCTAGGCCTCTTAAGAGCTAGGATATATTTGGACCATTAGCGAGCTAATGAAAGACTTAAATTGACTTAAGACAAGACCATTAGACAAATGAGTTCTCATTGAGAACATATAGACTATCCATTAACTATCTTGGGTTAGACATGAACTTGGCCAACCCTAAGAATTTCTAAGTGTACATAGGTTATCCAAGAAGAGAATTCTAAATTGAGTACCTCATCCTTACTATTTTTTTTTCTTTCTAATTGTCCAATGACCCTATTGTGCTAAAGCTCATTTAAATACATTGAGAAGAAGCTTCTTTGAATAGTAAAAATAACTCAACTAAACTAGTCCTTCTAATTATTTTCCTTCAATAATTTTTTTTTGTATTAAAAGAATACTATGCCCCATTGTTCTCTATTTAATGTTTGTATTATTAAAGAAAGTCAGCAATCAAAATCAAATCTCACTCTAATGACAATTTTTTTCATACATAAATTGATATATGTGTGCATCTTGATTATCATCTAAAATCTTAAGAAAAGCTTAGTTCAATCCAAATCTTACTAAATCAACATTTAACTTGAGCATGGTTTGACTTGTTTGTTAGTCCATTTAGTTTGATAAGTGCATAACATCAATTCAATTTTTGAACAATTAAATTCTCTAATCCAATATTCACAATCACCACCCTAAGATCAATATAAGAATAAAATGCTATACTTAAAAAAAAAAAAAATCTACACAAAAGCTCATGTCACAACATTAATTAATTAGTTGGAATAAGAAAAACCCTTCTCAGGCTACATACAAAAACACACTGTTTTGATTAAGCCCACCCAAAAAAAAAGTGAACCACAAATAATCTTTTATATAAAGTTATTTGGAGAGTCTAGCAATACTATATAAGTTACATTAGGTAGAAAATCTCCATCAAAGAAAGTGATAGTACGAGTTCATGGATGTAAATATCAAATTATTTCTCAACACATCAACTGTATTGGAACAGTTCATTGCCCCCTTTCCAACCCACCAACGATTACCCGCACAAACCCAGATATCTTCCTACTGCCAATGCCTCGATCAGAAAACCATAGCTTTCTTAACCTTCTCTAACTTTCTTAAAATATCCACTTATGAATGAATGTCATCATCTATCGACACAATATATCAAGTCATGATTTCAAGAATAATGATAATATTTCGCCGCATTCCTTCTGGCCATTCAGAGCCCTCCTATTCCTTGACCAATTGAAACCCCTAATTAACTCTGTATGGAAACCATAACTTACTGTGTCGAACACAAATACAACAATCATCATGTTGTTTTAATTATATTAGTTCTGTTTGTCCATATTTTCCTTTTACAAACTCCTAAAATTTATCTATTTCTGAGCATTCTCCAACAGTTTAAACCACTGGATTTTTTCCAATGATAAACGAAGGCTGCATCTCATGAACCTCAAACATGAATAGATTTTGAGTTCGCATTTTAACAGAACTAACTAGATCTGTAAGACTTAGAAGCTGATCTGTCATTAGTAATTGAAGGCATGAAAATCCTGACCAGGTAAAGAAAATTCACTCTGAAAAACTTCAATAATAATTTTGCTGTGTTAATCATCAACATATAAAATACAGTTTTGAACTTGAATCTTCTTTACCAACCGTTGCACTTACAACTCAAGAAATTTTATGCAAGCTTGGGTGATTTTGTAGATTATTAAATTCTAAAACAAACTTCAATACAAGGAATCAAATGGGATGCATAAAAGCACAGAATTGCTTATATTTCAGCCACAGAATACAGTTGGATCTGGAGAGAGAGAAAGAGTGGGGCTAAGGATCCCAGTGGTCCTAACTGTAGTCCTAATCATAAGCCGGGAACCATGGTGGGGATGCTGAACAGTCAACATCGAAGTGGCCCTTACTTGGGACCATTAGTGGAGGGAATCCATGGCGGATGCACATGTGAAGAATAATGATGTCATATTATCCAATCTTAGACTACTTCCAGCTTACAAACCTCACCAAGGAGGGAAAAAAAAAAGAAATTTTATTATAGCAAACCTTTTTTACCGTAGAGAACATAATTGATTTTTAATTGTATGATAAAAAGAGGAACTCATGAAAATCAGGACGCTTCAAATTGGTTTAAAAGAAACAACAATACAAAATCCAACCTATAATTTGATTTCTTCTATACAGTATTCCAGATTCTATACACTGAAAGCTAGATTATAAGAGTTCAGCTTTGACAAAATCTAACTGAACCAACTAAACAAAAGTTTAATATGCTTGGTTCAATTCTGGGCAGGAGTTCGGCATGTTCGATTTCAAGACCAACAAAACAAAAAACAATTGGTTCAATCAGTCCAATGAATTGAACCAATCAAATTGGCTGAATCCACACTCCTGGAATTCCCCACTCATGACGGGTGGGGGAAGAAATACTTGAGGTTATTTCCAGCTGAATTATTATCAACATTGTCAACCATTTGAATAAATGGTGATAATGAGCTGAAACTGGATGCAAACTGCAGAAAGATGACTGGTAATTTGAACTAATAAATATAAATTTGTGTATATTTAGGTTATAGTTTTGTAACACATTCTAATGGATTTACATAAAAAATTTTGCATTGTAATATATGTGTGTTACTTAAATTATGACAAAATTCTTTGGGAAATCTTTGTGCCAGCCATTGATCCTAACGGGGTGTGGCTTGCTGTATGGGCTTTTAATATTTTTGCGCCTCTACAAGAGCACAGATGAACGTACACAAATAATTAAATTTTATTGTGGTTATGTTTCAACATTGTAAATCTTTATTCTTTGCTTATGATTTTTAATCTATTTTGAATGTTTTCATGTAAACCTCTATGTTTTTATTTGTGTTTTATAGCTCATCTCTTAATTATTCTTATAGTAAACATGAATCAAGTCATAGCAAACACATGATGAGAGAAAAATAAAGAATTTAACGTAGGTTATGCTGAGCGGAAAGAAAAAGAAGTATTGAAGGCTAATCCTGAAAAAGAAAGTGTTAGAAAAATTGGAAAAAATATGAAGAAAGAGAAAATAAAGAAAACTAATAAGATAAAAGTGAAAATAAGAACAACAACAACAACAATAATAATAACAATAACAACAATAATAATAATAATAATAATAATAATAATAATAATAATAATAATAATAATAATAATAATAATAATAATAATAATAATAATAAAACAATCACATTGGACAACAAAATCTAAAATTTTAAAAAAAAAAAATTTGTAACTTTGGTGCAAGGGAGAGATACCTTACAGCATGAGATCCTCTATGCCAATAGTAGGAGGCAAATATCACAGAAAGAACAAAAAAAAAAAAAAAAAAAAAAAACTGAAACACATGTATTATTGTAGCAATGGAGAATAAAGAACAATTATTTGTTGCCACCGTCCCCATCAAATGTCTTCTCAAAATCAATTATTTTGAAATAACAAGAAGCAATATGTGAATGAAGAGAAGCGATTGATTGGCACATGTTGTATGCAAGCCAAGATTAGCAACAGTGCACGTGGGAAGTAACGGGAAATACGCTAAATAAAGAGTCCAAATTGTTAAGGCCTTAACGGTGGGTGTTAGAAATTAAGCCAAAATTAGTCTATATATATATATATATATATATATGTCATCATGGAGTTTAGTCATGGATACAAAGATTTATCATGAAAAATTCAAGGCTTTTTCATGAGATTTAGAAGACAAAAAATCTATTTTATGCTTAAGTCAGTCAAATTTATAATTAAGATTTAAATATAAATAGTAAGATGCATTCATTGTTCTTCATGGCGTAGAAAAGAAGGTTAAGGAAGAAATCAAAGCCACCTCGTTGTCCACTCCAAGGCCACGGTCCACGTTTAGTCCTGTAAAAAACTTATTCAACAAATCCGCTGATTTTACTTATCCTACATCTTGGCTTGTTTTACCTTCTAATTCATCAGTACCATAGTGCTTTCCACCTAAGATTTTTCTTACTTTTAAAAGACTCAGCACTAACAGTTATGGATCTGTACTCTCTCAATTCAGTTACAGCACATTCAGCGTGCATTACTCGTGGCTGAAAACGATGTTGCCGAAAACTAATAATCACGCTTACTTGCAAACTCAAGTGTGAATTGCTCAGTGTGGTTAAGATGAAAACGAAAGGTCTCTTCCCAATGAAGGCCCTTAAATTCCCCATGTGCTTCGGAACGCCTTTCACACATAAGAAATGAATGTTTGAGATTTTGTTTATACTCACCCACAAAACAAAATTTGGCTGTAGAGTATAAGAGATGCTGGATATGGACAACAATGCATACATGAAAGAGAAAATAATGGCCTTTAGATGGTGTAGACGTGTGACCCACTGACCAATGAACTAATAAACGATGTACTGGTGTGCAGAAACTGCTCCAGTACTATATTCTAACCCAGTGAGCATGAGAGGACAATGTTCGGTTCTCCATTAAGTATCCCTTGACTTATTCTAGTGGTAATAGTCCTTGTACCTCAGTCATCATTCCTCTTCACCATCCCCGTAATCTTACTGCATCAAACGCTGAAACCACTCAAAGTAATATGACTATGACAATTTTTAAAATAGATTTAATTCTAATCTTAATTAGTAGTTTAAGTACGAAATTTTTTTTTTTAACAAAATACTAATCGTCAGTCGTCATCCGGCCGAACGAAACGACTCTTTTTATTTATTTATTTATTTTAAAAAAATTTGAGCAGTGATTTTGGCTTATCGGAGTTATATGACGTAATGATGAATTACGACTTTAGTATCGTAATGAAATTTTCTACAACTTTCACGGTCAAAATTTAAGATTGTCTGATACACGTTTTAATGCACGAAACCGCGGCAATGAAATTTGAAAGAACATTTTGCTTTCGAGTCATGCGTCGACCGGCAAACTTAGTATCGTTGGAATCGTAATGAAATTTTCTATAACTTTCATGTTGGTTGAAATTTACGATTGTGACTCGATGCATAACAGTTTTCTTATTACAAGTATTTTTTAATATATATATTTTTTTCTGTTAATTATAGCACAATTATTCTATTTTTTTATATTAACTATTAATATAATTATTTGAGCTTTCTTTCTTCATTGTAAATACTAATTATGGCATGATTAGTTAAAAATATATATTTTAATCTCTTTAAGGATGAATAAGATAAAGATGTTATGTACAAAGATTCATTGAAGTAAGAGAGACTAAAACATTTTTTATTTCTTGTTATAGCATATATATATATATATATATATATATAATAGGATGAAAATGTTATGAGATGAAGTAAGAAAGCTGCTCCAAAGTACAAAAGTTGCTCTATAATTTCGGCTCGGCGTAACAGTTTTTGCACGTATTCGCAAAAATTGCTGTGTATCGGGCCACAATTATAAATTTTAACTAACATAAAAGTTGTAGAAAATTTTGTTAAGATTTCAATGATACCAAGCTCACTTGATTCCAACACCGTATGACTCCGATACGCACAAAATATGCCTTTTAAATTTCAATACAGCTTTTGCGCGATTCAAAACCGCCAGCTCACAATCTTAAATTTCAAAAAACATGAAAGTTGTAAAAAATTTTATTATGACTCCAACGATACTAAGTTCGCTCAATTCTGACATCATATGACTCGATAAGCCCAAAATACGAAAGCTGCCCCAATTTTTTTTTTTAAAAATAAATAAATAAAAAGAGTGAGTCGTCCGTTCAACGGAAGATTAGGCCTATTTTATTAAAAAAAAGATTTTTTTTGTGCCTAAATTACTAATTAAGATTAAGATTTAGCCTATTTTAAAAATTTTGCCTATAACCATCCACCACAAAAGAGAGGAAATAACAGTAAAAGGGAAGAAGCAGGAGTCACTTATGAGGTATTTAGATAGATAATCATTTATATTTATATCTAATACCTAAATTTTAATATTTATATAAATAACTTCTAAATATTTAATATTACATCAAAAATGACACCATCATTCACATCTTAAGAGTAAAATGCACCTTCTCATGCATACTTTTCTATATTTATAAACATTAAATTTTATGTGTTAGATATACAAATCTATATGAATTATGCTATGTAAATCTTTCATTTAATTAATGGTAAGAAATAATTTTGATAAGCATAAAGTAATATTCAACACACAATACGTTATTTTTGTTAAACAGATTGCTTTAAAATAGTAAAATTTGTTTAGAGATCAAAGTGTATGTGTGGAAAACTAGTTTGAGTATTTCAGAGCATTCACAGAATAAACGAAATCAAAGTAAAAGCAATCACATAGAGGAGCACCATATTTAATGTGAAAAAACTCGAGAATAGAAAAAAATTAGGAAGCCACACCACTAAAAATATACTATGAAAAAAAATGGAGGAGAATAGTATAGATTATACTTATCTTGAGCCTTTCCACACTTCATTCACTCTAAGTCACTTCACTCTCACTCACAAGGGAATTTGAAAAAGTTCTAGAAAAACTGCAAAAAAATTGCCTAAATATAAAATTTCTCGACTCGTTGTATCGTAACACCATGACCTGTGTAGACTCTAGCACCGCTATCCTCTAGACTTTTTTTGCACAGGTTCAAGCATTGCGATGCTACTCCTACAGTGCCATGATGCTGACCTCTCTATCATTTCTTCACTTAGTGCTCAATTCTAGTGCCACGGTGCTGACTTTTGTCTTCCTGATATAAATTCATAAATCTTAGCACCTGGCCCTGCTTTTTCTATCCCCGAAGACTACTCCTTTTGTTCTAGCACTGAGATATTACATATCAGAAAATTTTTTTGAGGATTACCTCCCAGCGAGCTCACCCTAAGCTCAACCGACGTAAATGACATAAGTAATAAAATAAGGCGGCACAAAATAACAAAATTAGCATAATTTTCCATAAGAATAACCTAGTTTATGTCAGAACTTACTAGGTGGCCGAGGAGTCATAGTGTTGGCTTTGCTAGTGATAATTTGTCAGGGGAGTACATCGTGGCTGCGATGCATCATAGACACATGCTGTGTTAGTGGACATGTGAAAACAAAGCATTAATAGGAGATTATGCTAAGCTCGTGAAAAGCATGCAATTGGCTAACTTACGCACTTAACGTAAATATTTCTGCATTCTTGCTTTCCCCACTTTTCCTAATTTTAACAACTGGACAAAATCTTCTTTGCCCCCAAAAAATGAAAAAAAAAAAAGAAGATTTTGAATGAATGATACAAATGTACAAGATATCTTAATCTAATAGTTGAGAATCTTAACATTCAATTTGAAGATCTTGAATTTAAATCCTTATACATATATTATTATACATGAATTTATAATTAAATTTACTCATTTATTAAAAAATAAAATAAAATAAAAGAATGATGAGAATAACAGAGTGAATTATAATGGCTTAAAAAAAGAGGGTGACAAGGCATATATATTTCAAACATTATAGTTCAAAAGACCATCAAAGATGAAAAACGTCACCTCATGAGGATCTGGCAAGTAAATCCTATTGCTTTCAAACAAAAAAAAATATCATTTACCGTATTCTAAGCATTGGAAATAAGGCAATTGCTGAAAGTTTTTTTTGTGCATGATTACATCTTGGGGTTGTACAAGAACATCAAGAACTAGAATACAAGTGATAACTTTAGGAGTTAACCTTGGAAATGTACGAATACTTATGAAGTACACCTCTAAATTTTTCTCCCATATTGTTTATGAACTATGCATCGTTCATACAACCATCCACTTCATTCCAAACCATGAAAGCTATTAAATATGATCCATGCAAGCTACTTGTCAAAATAGGTCACATCATACGCTTCATTCTCTTTGGGCAATCAAATGTTGATCAAGATTAAATTTTCAAGCAACTTCCCATATCACTAAAGGTTCATACAAGAAGATTATTCAAGAAAGCACAAAATTCTAAAATGTGTGCATGTAGAGAGTGCTTCACCCCTTTTATTTCTTAAGAATAGCCTACTTTAGTATATAATCATAACTTTTAATGTTCTTTGTAATGTAATGCTTATATATGGTCGAAGTACAATGTGATGAATATAATATATGTTGGAATAAAATATTGAAAAGTTATATTCTTGTTTGGAGGGAGCATAGTGGTTGAATCCTTAGTGTTGGTTTAGCAACCTAATCCACCACAACTCTTAGGTGAAGATTGGTTTATCTCACATTCTTTACATTCTTAAGTTGATTTCAAAGATAATAAGGCACAACAATGGTATATGTATAAGTAAATAATCTAAGAAAGAAAGACACAACTTAATCATATATAATTTTATGAATCAATTATCTTTATTATTAGAATCTTAATGTAATTAGCTAAGAAAGTAGTCGACCCATCTTATTAGAAGCTCTTTAATAATAACCATAAATTATATCATTTAAAAATTGATAGACTATGAGCCAAGAAAAATATATAGATTTCTAAATTTAGTACGATCGAAGTAATGAGTGTAGAATTTTTCTCTTTTAATATAGAAGAAGATACATATAAGATATCAAGAAAGAAAATTTTTGAATATAAAAATAAAAAAATAAAAAAACTTGAAGATTGGTCTTACAATCATCCTTAAACTATGAATGCCATTAAACTCATTTAAGCATATTAAATTTTCACTTAAGCTTTAAGAATTATGATGTCAAGTTGATTTTCAAATGAGATAAGGATAACATATGGAATACATATAAATTGCACATTACCTATCCGTGAATGAAGGTTCTTATGTATATACAATGTCAACTATATTATGCATGTGCATCAACTAGATCTAAACTAACTAATATATATTTATATCCACATCATCCAAGCTGAAAATACTTGACCATTAGCCATTGGCTATTGACAAACTCTAAGTTAATCTAGTAAGATATAAATATAATAATATTTAATTTATTTTTAAAGATTATGCATTTAATAGTATGCAATTTTTTTTATTTGAAACTTATTGCCTTATGATTGATTCTTGGTTACTTAAATTTTCATTAACTTTATAAAGATATTAAATTTTCTTAGAAGCCCAGTAAAAGGCATAAAATCTAAGCAAACACTATATCATCAATAAAGAAAAAATCAACCACTTATAAATAAATACTTAGAAAAATTATCAAAAATTGCAAGAGAGTTTTAAAAAGGCTAGATGCAACTAAGTTTGATAAATCACATTATAAAATAAAGGCAGTATAGTTTCACTTAGTATAATAGAACATTTGCTAAAAATATTTTGATGTATAGAAATATGATAAGTAATAAGTATAAGTTTTAGATGAACTCCTAGCCTTTTTGGTTCTTGGTTTGCTAAGGCTAATTGTGCTTATATCATGTGCTTTTTAATTATGCAATATATAGGACTTGTTATGGATAAACAAGAATGAGGACAACTAGCTATTAAATGTTATGTGTACAACTTAGATATAATTGTTGGCTTAATAATATATAATGACAAATGTCATGTGAAACAAAATGCACTAATATATATAATGATTGCTTAATGATATATGTTGAGCTCATTTTTAGAATGAGCTCTCAACCTTTCCATCTTAGACATAGGACTCCTCTTAGACACTAAGGGTTTCCTTAGTCTTAAGATACTTCTAGTGATTAGGTGAACACTCAAGCTAACCCTAGAGACTTAGAAGAGTTAGCCATAGGAATAGATCATGTCTTAGGGGGTGTTAGGAAAATTTGTCTACCCTATAGCTTGAAATCAACTTATTTTCTCAAATCAAATTTAAATCAAATTCAAATTCAAGAAATTTTCTCATAACTCATTTATATTCTCATTTATATTCATAAATATAAAGGAAATATAAATTCAAATATCCAAAACTAAATTCAAAATTCAAACCCAAATTCAACCAAAATCCAACCTAAGCCTTTCAAGTCAAATTCTTGAACTTAGCCAAATCAAACTCAAATCAAGCCAAACCCTTGATTTTTCTTCATGGTTCAATCAATCATTCAATCATGAAACCAAATATAAACATAAACTTCAATCATCAAATCACAACCAACTTCAAAATTCAAACCCAAATTCAACCAAAATCCAACCTAAGCTTTTCAAGTCAAATTCTTGAAGTTAGCCAAATCGAACTCAAATCAAGCCAAACCCTTGATTTTTCTTCATGATTTAATCAATCCTTCAATCATAAAATCAAATATAAACATAAATTTCAATCATCAAACCAAAACTAAATTTAAAAAAAAAAAAATCTAAGTCAAACTCATGTTCACCCTTTAAACTTGAAATTGTCAAATGAATCAAAACTCATTTGACTCCAAATCACTTGCAAATGGATTTATATTTCAATCATAAGTTCATATATGAGTTCAATCAAACTTGATTCAAGCCATGATCAAGTCAATTGACCCACTTAGGCTCACTTGACCCAAAATAACCTAAAGTACCCTTTTGAGCCAAATTCTAATCCTACCCAAATTGGATTGAACTAAGCTCACTTAAGCCTCACATTATGAGCAACAATCATCATGAGAGGATCAATCACTCAAACTGGGTCAAACCAAGTCAAACCTAAGGGTTGACCAAGTCAACACTTAGCCAAAATGAAACTTAAACTAGCCAAAATACACCATAGGCCAAATTGATTAAAACCATTGATCAAAACTAATTCATGATCAGTGTTTGAACTTGACCAAGCCATCATTTGAGCCTAACCTAGCCCAATTGACCACTTGACCCAAGTTGACCCAACTTGACCTAAAAAGTTAAAATATGTCAAATCTTGATCTAATTCAAATTGATTGCAACCAATGTGTCAAATTCATTCTAAACCACTTGTTGAACTTGACCAGAGCCTCAATTGGCCAACTAGACCCAACCTAGCCCAATTGACCATGAACCCAACTTGACCTAAAAGGTCAAATTGAGTCAATATTAAAACCAAACTAAAATTGATTGAAACCAAAGCTTGTAAAACATTTCAAATGACCAACCAAAGCTAAACCAACCCATGACTTAGCCCAATTGGGTCAGATGGTTCAAATTGGTCAAGTTGACCCATTTGACCTAAAAGACTTCAAATGAACCAAAATCAAATATAAATCAAATTGAATCAAACCAATGATGCTAACACATTTCAAATGGTAATATGAACTTGACCCAACCCTTGGTTTGACCCAATTTGACCAATTGGTCAACTTGACCCAAGTTGACCCATTTTAACCTAAATTGGTCAACATGAGCCAAATGACATCAAATCAACTCCAAATTCATTGAAATTTGGACCAACCTAATTTCAAAATATTCTAAATCTATCCAAAGTGAAATCAGAGCCAAATAATCATTTTACCCTTAGGTCAAAGAGTAACCTATGGCCAATTCCACTTGGAATTTGGTCATATCTTTTTCATACCCACTTGGCACCCTCTTAGTGGACTAACTGGACACTAGTGGGTGTGCTGCACATGACCCAATGGGTTTGGGTCAGCCTAGCCCAGCCCAAACCCAAAACCAACCACCCCACTCAAAATAAGCACATGGGATCACTTCCCACACTCTCTTTGGCACAAAGAAACTTCTCACCTCCCTTGCCAAAATTGAACCATGTGCCACCTCAAACGACCAAAAAAACTCATTCAAGGTGATCAATTTGATCAAAATGGCATCTACACTCTCGGTCATTCGATCCTTCTAGGGGAGATATACTCCCCCTAATTTCATTTCATTTGCAGAGATTCACATTCGATTGAAGCATAAGAACTCAGAGGAAGTAATTCCAAGCTCCCCAAGGTCTCCTAGGCTACTTTGATTTCTCCATTCTCAATTTTCTTAAGTCAAAAATAGGGGAACTCAAGGATTTTTCCAACTCATCCATCACTCAATTTCAGCTCAATTCCTCCTTCAAGCACCTTAAGGGGACCCAATCGAGCTCACCCAACTCTTATCCCAAGTGTTCAAGCCACAGGAAGAGGGGTCTAGACCAAGGCCGCAAGCATTTGAAGAGAACTTTGGTCAATAGGAAGATCTACTCAACCTCAACCTCTTAAATCTTCAACAGGGCTTCATCTCCACTAGGCGAAGCTACCTCGACCGTTAGGAGCACCGGTGGTAGCCTCCGGTGAGGTACTATTCAAAACCGAGCTTGCATTAAATTTTCTTTGGTCTTTTGTGAAAGAAAGTTTCACCTTAAATGATTTCCACCGTTAGATCTTCATCTCCTTGCATGATGATGGTGTGGGTTCAACTTTAGCTCAATTCGAGCTCAATCAACCTTGGATCAAGCCTTAATGGATGAAGAGTTGCCCTCTCTAGCAGGCGAGCTCAGGGATGAATCATGGACCGTCCATCTCGCATGTTTTGGATGGACGATCCTGATTAATCCACGTTAAATCCGCATTTTAATCCCTTTAATATCGTCGGCTTGATCTTAACCATCCGATCTTTGATCAGACGGTCCATGGGAAAGTGTGTAGCACTGCCGGTTAACTATGTAGCTGATGTGATAACTTAAATAACCAATCGCCTCATGCCATGTGGAAAGCATGTGTCGCGTCAGCGGTCCATGTGGCGCCGACGGGATTAGTTATAAATTTAGGGATTTAATTAAGTTTTAATCACTAAGTCATCAAAATTACATAACAAATTGTAGAAAAGTTAGAAAAATACAAATTCAAATGCATTTTGAAGATATTTCAAAGAGGAATAATATATAATTAAATTTAATTAATTTTGAATAGTAAATTTTATGTAATTTGAGTTTTATTGGGAATGTAATTATATTAATTACTCTATAATTATTTTGTTGATTAATTCTAAACTTCTCATGTATGTTTAGAGGGATGACTTCTGCCTCCCTTAATTTTTTTAGAATTATTAATAGTTTAATTAGGGTATTTGCTTGATTCACTCCTAATTACACTCTTAATTAATTAAATGGTTAATTAACTTATTAAATAGTGATAAATTCATTAATTAAGTTTGCTAATTACCTTAGAATAGTGAATGGACTTAGGGAATGAGATTAGGAGTTTCTCCCAAATCTTTTCCCCTAAGTTTATTTCATTTTGGATAAAAATCTAATTAAGGTGCAAATTAATTAAATAGTTTTAAAATTTTAAAACCAAATCAATCTGAATTTAAATCATTTCCTTCTTGGGTAGATATTTAGGTGTTCAATAACCTAAGTAGCTTAAGGAAATAAAACCTAACTCATATGTGTGGGAATGGTTGTAAAAGTACTTATATTAAACCATTTAGCTTAATTAATCATTATGCCCCTTTCTTTTTTAGGTGCATTGCTGATTTAAATTCCTTGTGGTTTTATATTATACATTGGATCATAATTATTTGGTTAAATATGCTAAAGTGGTCTAGGTAAGGGGTAATTAATGGACTTAATGTACATCTTAAACTAAACAAAAAAATAATAAAATCAATCTAATGGTTCTAAAATTAAACTAAAACAACATGAACATGTGGGAGATGGGTTAGGACCTGCAAACTTTTTCTCATTTCTTAAATTCAAATCAAACTCAAAACAAAACAAAATTTTTTTTTAACAATCTTAATTCCTTTAAATAGTCTTATTCTATAGGATTGTCTTTACAAATTAATTTGGGTGAATGAATTTACATGCTTTAATCACTTTATTTATTTCCTAGCATGCTAAATGTGTATGTCATATGAAAATCATGGATTCATATCTTTTGGAAAATCAAATTAAAATGAAATGTTTCCTTTATGTCAAATTGCATATTTTGGCTAAAGTAAGAATATGAATGGCTATTATCATTACTAAATCTAAAATTATTTTCAAAATTCATAAATCAAACATTACAATGAAAGGTGCTACTTATAATTGTTTATAAGCTTGCATGTGAGTATAATATAAGGTGTGCATTGTGTGACTTTCCTTCTCTTCTCTTTTAACATAGTTTTGAAAAGGATTTGCAAAGTGTATAGTTCATTTGAAAAGAACACAACACTTGCTTAAATCCATTCTTATTCATTCCTATGTTACCAATTAAGAAGGATATTCATATTTACACTTGTAAATTGTATAAATAAATCAAACAAACAAACATAAACTTTTTTTCATGACTCTTTTTCCATCAATTTGGTTTTGTACATGTAAATATATTTAAGAAAAGTGGTATATTAGTCTGGACATCCCAGAGTTATCAGACTTTAATTAGCCCCAAGTAGGTCTTGTACCTTACACCCCTGGTGTAGAAAATAATGGCGCCGTACTCACTTATATCTTTCATACATGTAAATGTGCATATGAATAATGGATAAAAGAACCCCTCTTCTACTTAACAAATCATGCATCATAAAAACATCCAATCTATTAAACAAGCTCTCTTAGCATTCATCATCAAACATTTCCATTTGCATGTATACATGTGCTAGGATCCATCCATATGCATGTTACACATTTTGGAAAGAAATAAAGTATTGTGTGTTTTGTGATAGTAATTCACTTTACTTAATCTTAATATGCCTTTCTTTTTGAATAAGTTTCTTTTAGGGAAAGTCCAAACTTAGGATTAATTAAAACACATAATAAAAATTCATTAAAAAAATTTTTAATGAATCTATCTTAGAAATTACTTAAGGTAGGGAAGAAAGAGAAGTTCTCATCTCTTTTCCTTTCTTTACAACACTTTATAATTAATTATAGGTTCATCCAAACCAAATCAAATCATTAAGTAAAATCAACCAAATTAACTAAATCACTTAAATGAAACCACCCTCTAAGTTTAATATTTTCATACTTAGAAAACTTTAAACATAAAACCTAGTTAAGATATACCACACAGATCTTAAATGGCACACACATTAGGCTAAGTCATCATTTATAACTTTAGGTTAGGGTGGTGCATGGTTTGATGTTTGCTTTTATTTTATTATGTAATATTTTAGTTGGATGGTGTGTATGTGAATGGTGAGAATCTTAGTCTAATCATTTTCTTTTGCAGGGGATTGTGTTTAAGGGGGACTGTAATAAAAATATAAATACTTTTATTTTGCAAGTTGCTTATACTCCTAATCATAATCAAAAATAGGCTAGGTGGACTTGGTTACCCATGTGTAGAGTAGTAAGTCCAATTTATTCATATACATGCTTGGAATTGTGTGGTTTGTTTAGCTAATCTCTATTTTGCAGGTTCTAGTTAGGTTTCCTTTTTCCCATTTTTATGTAATTTTGCAATTAGGATTTGGAATGATTATTATGGGGGATTAGAATGAACATTGGTCATAAGACTATGTCTTATGTACCATATGAAGCCTTTGAAGTATTCACATTCCAACCAACCAAAAGAAAGAAAGAATAAAGAAGAAAGAAAGAAGAAAGAAGAAAAGAAGAATGAAGAATGAAGACCCCCATAACAATGAATTCCTTCTTGATTGTAATTTATTCATTTGTAATCTGGGTTATATTAGGGTGGAGCTCAGCTACCCAATTTATTTTCAGGTTTATGCGGTAGTTCCTGACCACAAATGACCTCTTATTCTTTTGTGTCAGCCTTATAAATTGATTGATATTTGTTTAGCTTGTGCATTAAGATGACATATTTTTTTAGTTTCTTGCTTGCTTTGATGTATGGCATGGATGATGATTAGGCTCTTAGAAAAATAAATTTTTTTATCCAATTAATCAACTCAAAACTAAAAATTAATAACTCATAACCTCACTTAAATCCTAGGTTATAATATCAAGATAACAGAATTAGCAACCCCTTAGTTGGATGTTATATTTTCTTTCTCACATCATGTATAAAAAGCATATTATTTCACTCTTGATTCAGAGGGCTTCCACCCATGCTAGGGAACTTGGCTTGACCTTTGAGAGCCATGGTGGAAACACACCTCCTTTCTTGTTAATTTTGGCCCATAATTCAATTTTTGATGCATTAAGCATATGAATCCTATAATCCTATGTCAAATGAATTGTCCAAAAATAAAATAAAATGTAACAAAATTTGCATTAGATTTAAGTCATTAAATCATGCCCAACATGATCTAGTCTCTTAGAGAGTGCGTTTAAGGACTTAGTCTCTTTCTAAATAAATAACAAGCATAACTATCTTGCAAAAGCATATGACTTGCCTACATGTATTTAAAATCATAGGAGTTAGTTGGTGGCCACTCCCAGACAGTTGTAAGTCCAAACAGTCAGGTGGTTTATCCTCTCTTGTGGAGGTAAACCAAATGCCCATTTTCACCTTAGATTTAGGTAGTGCTTTGGCCCTCTTCAAAGCTCCCTAGATTTAGGTTTAGAAATAATTATTTTCCTTTCTGGGCTATGGGCATAAATTCTCGCCTCTTAGGCATTTTCACGATCTTGTGTCATGGAATTATATGTCCTAGATTTCTAATCAAAAATTTTACTCAATCAAATAAATCACCTCAATTTCAAAAATATAAAGCTCAATCATATGATAGTTTGGGATGTTTACTAGGCTTCCTAGTATCACAAGTACCCCCTACTTATCTTCTTATTGGCTTCGATAATAATTCCCTCCTCTTGATCAATCTAAGTTGACCTTCCAAAAATAAATCAATTGATTGATAGTCTTAGCTTTGAAATCTTTGCAAACCACGATCATTTACCTTAATCAAGAGTATTCCTAAGGAATCCTGTTTCTTAGAATGTAATTAATTATGGGAGCTTGCCTCTATAGGGAACTTAACGAACCCGATTTAAAACAAACCTTACTTTACTTTTTCATGTAAAGTAGGGGAAGAATCTCTGGTACATACGAAGACCCATAGTTCTTAGGAGTCCTTATTGAGGTGATTAGGTCCATTATAGGGTGGTGACTTCTATCTTTTGAGATAGTACACCTCTGCACAATGTCGTACTTGATCACCCTAATAAGAACATTTATGGATCTACACGGTGTCCTGATAAGGTGTAATTTTCTTGTTTTCATCCCTCCTTTTCAAAGAGGATAAATGAAGATGAGAAAATAATTCACCACCAATTTTTCTGGCAACTTCGCTGGGATGGTTCATCACTCCATCTTTGGTAAATGATCATTGTCTCCAAGTATCGATAGTGGATTTGTATTTCATATAAACCTAAGACTATCCTTCATTTTCGTTGGCACTTAGTTTATTTCATCCTTAAGCTAGCCAACATTCTTTAGATTTTAAGACCTCACTCTGAGTAGGTCTTAAAACCCCCATTGGGTTCCCCAATAGATGAAAATAAAAATAAAAATTTTTTGAAAAAGAAATAACTACAAACTTCCCTCTTACCATTTTCATTGTAAGGTAAGGTTCATTCAAAAAAAGAAGAAGAAAAATGAATCCTTTATGAAAACAACCATCTCCAAAAAGCACTTTTTTGATATGCACATAATAAAATGTTTGCACTAAATTTTTTTTTCTAAATCACCCTCATCTAACAATCTTCATGATTGTTATATGTTGGATCATTCCAAAATTAAAATCAACAATCATATTTTTTAAAAATACAAATGAACATCTTCACTAAATTCATTTTGATGAAGATTTCATTTTAAAAAATAAAATCCATATTCATCCTTTTTGAAAAGCACAAGTGAACTTCCTCATTCAATTTATTGAATGAGCATTTCACTTTCCAAAATAAAATTAACAATCATATTTTCTAAAAATAGAAATGAACATCTTCACTCAATTCATTTTGATGAAGACTTCATTTTCAAAATTAAAATTCCAACAATCATATTTTCCAAAAGCACAAACGAACTTCTTCACTCAATTCATTTTGATGAAGACTTCATTTTCAAAATTAAAATCCCAAAATCATATTTTCCAAAAGCACCAATTGAACATCTTCATTCAGTTTATTGAATGAAGATTTCATTTTCAAAAATCAAAATCAACAATCATTTTTAAAAATTAAAATCAACAATCATATTTTTAAAAAGCATAAATGAACATCCCCATTCAATTTATTGAATGAAGATTTCATTTTCAAGACAAAATCATTAACCATCTTTTCAAAAAAGAAACACATTTGGATCTTTCATTTAGCATACCCAAATTTGCTAAGTGAAGATCCACTTTTCAAAATCAAAAATTCAAACAACATTTGGATCTCTCATTTAGTTTCAAAATCAAAAATCCAAACAACATTTGGATATCTCATTTAGCATACCAAAATTTGCTAAGGGAAAATCCACTTTTCAAAATCAAAAATTGAAACAACATTTGGATCGCTAATTTAGTGAAGATCCACTTTTCAAAAACAAAAATTCAAACAACATTTGGATATTTCATTTAGCGCCCAAATTTGCTATGTGAAGATCCACTTTTCAAAATCAAAATCACAAAAATATGAAACACATTTGGATTTTCTTAGCATACTTAAATTTGCTAAGAATCATCTTTTCAAAATCATCAAAATACAAAACACATGGATCCTTTATTTAGTATAAATAAATTTTTTAAGTAAAAATCTTCTTTTCAAAAACAACAAAATATTTGGATTTTTCATTTAGCATACCCAAATTTGCTAAAGTGGAGATTCTATTTTCAAATCCAAAGATGATTCAAAAATAAGCAAAAGAAGAAAATTATTTTCAAACACCTCAATTAGCATACTTAAATTTTTTAAGTGAGTAAATTCCAAAAATCACAAATCAAAACAAAATCAATTGACCCTTTACTTTAACATACTCAAATTTCTTAAATAAAGGGTCCTCAAAATCAAAAATCAAAATCAAATATGAACCTATGGAAGCATCTCTCCAAAAATACTTGAAACCATATTCAACATACCCAAGTTAAAAAAATCAAAATCAAAATCAAAATCAAATACTTGAACCCATTTGTTGAAAATGGATTTTGCATTAAAAAAATCTCCTTTCCAATCAATTAAAAAAATCCCTCTTCTAAATTCATTTGAGCCCCACTTAACACTTTCAAGTTGTTAAGTGTGGGTTCAAATTCAAAAAAATTAGCAGAAAAAAAATCTGATTCAAACTTGTTTTTCAACATTGCAGACTTTTAGTCAGCTTTAGTTAGTTTCAGTTTCAGTTCAGTTCATTTCAATGGTAGCAAAAAAAATAAGTGTTCACATTTCCTTTCTGGATGGACTTGGCCTTAGATCGGGCCAGCCTCCCACAGTCTAACTTTGCCCACCTCATCCACTTTGGCCGAGGCTTTGAGGAGGCTAGGATTACATGTGAGGGGACCACCCTCACCACTCAGAGAGGCAGGACCGGTAATCATCGTCAGACATGCCATCTGATTCAGAGACTCCCTCACTAAAGAGGAAGGTTGTGGTGGTTCCTATAGATGTAGTAGCAGTTACAGCGATAGTGCACCCCATTGTTCCCCTTGGTGCCCTAGTTAGGGATAACACCCACTCCTTGGCACCTTCCAAGGGGAAGGCTCCCCTGATTCTAGGAATTGTCTCCTCCGATTGGGTGTCTAGTTCCCACCGCTCTACCAAGACTGACCAAATAATAATTGCATGATCAAGTGATCACACCGCATAGAGGAGTTGGAGGTTTTCTCACTGGAGGAGTCACCTAGGGTAGTGTCTCCTCTCATTATAGAGAATAGGTTTCACCCTCTCTCTGGATCTGATAGAGAGGATGTTATGGAGTTTAGCTTCACCTCCACTAGTAGCTCATTTTGAAGCTCCTACCAGTGAGAGGATGAGGTCGTACGCCAGCCTGAGGTAAGTTCTTCACCGAGTCGGCGGAGCCTATGGACGATCAAAGTCCGAGGCTCAATTTGATTTGAGATTAGATATCCCCCACAGTGTGGGTAGATAGATTAGACAGGAGAGACTAGAGAGGCCTATACATCAGTGCATATTACCAGCCTAAAGTGATAGATGTACAACCAACAGTTAGTAGCCTCTGCACTTGTGGACTTTCCTGATCGGTGAGCTACCCTCATCGATCATACTGACAGTATCTTATTGATGGGGACTACCCATCATAGGAGAGGAGCTCCTATTCAGAGAGAGAGTCGGTGGTGCCTCCACCACACCGCCTACCCACCCCTCTCCTATGCATGTTCCAAAGATCTACATTCCACCAAAGGCCATGCATCCGGGAGAAGAGGGCCCCACTGGTGATCTAGCTTCATCCAAGAGATCCCATCCACACCACACATATTGTGGCTGACTCAGCCGACTTCGCCTTTGGTGGGTGAGGATGGAATGGTTACCTTAGAGTATCATAATCATCCCGTCACCACCACCACCTCAACAGGCTATGTAGATTGCATCAATAGAGGGAGGAGGAGATAGTTCAATCATCCCCATGGCTATAGATCCTCCTAGGAGCACTACTCCATCCAGATCCAGTGATAGCTAGGAGCATCTTTCTTCTAGTGAGCATAGCCCTCATAAGGTTAGCTCTTCAACAACAATAGAGGTTAGATGCATTTCTATTCTTGACAGTGATCCTACTACCGATCAGCCTTGATCTTTTGTACCTATTTAGTTAGACCGATCCCTAGATGACATTGTGGCTCAGTATCTAGTGGAGAAGAAGGAAATCTTAAGATATGCCTGGTCTGATTTAGAGGATGAAAATGTTAATTTTGATCATAATGAAGATGATCTGTTAGAGGATTCAATAGGAGTCCACATGGTAGACACCAGGGGTTCTCTTCTATGTGATCAGCAGACTTTCAAAGGTAATATGGTCAAGAAAGAAGACACCGCCTACTCAACTCAACACCTCTACCAATAATTAAAGAAAAAGGATGAACAAATAGATAGGATGGGGAAGCAGCTCGAGGATTTTCTAGCAGCTATTTTAGCACTTCAGAACCAAGTCCCGATAGTTCAACCTACCATAGTAGAGACTAATCAGCTAGAGTTGTTGCATGTCTTGGATCCAGCCAAGACTTTACCTCTAGTAGAGCAGGGCAGCACCAGTTTGTATAAGAAGGTAGTGGATAGTACCTCCATGCAGGAAAAGGATATTAAAACCATGGTTGAGCAGCAGGTGAGAGAAGCATTGGCTTAAGCCTGAGGAAGATCATCAGTTCCAAAGGTAGACCCTACCCAGAAGAATTTGATGTCATCCAATATCCTAAGGGTTTCATGCCACCTTCTTTCAAGATCTTCGATGACAGCGAAAACCCAAAGTAGCACATAGCGCATTTCATGGCCAGTTGTTGCAACTCTGGTGGCAGTGATGCTCTCCTATTTTGACTTTTTGTTAGTAGCTGAGAATAGCCTTCAATTGGTATGCTAAACTCCCTAACAGTTCAGTGAAGATTTTTGCTAAGTTAGAGTAACTCTTCATTAAGAGATTTGCTAGAGCTCAGCAAAGGGTGACTGTTGGCAATCTCATTATGGCTCAACAAAACCTTGGTGAGTCTCTCATTGATTATATTCTCAGATGGAGCAATCTGAGTATGAAATGTGAACCGTAGCTATCTGAACAACACACCATTGAAATTCTGTTGAAGAATATTCATGGCCCGATCACTTTCATGCCCAAAGTTTTTACCATCAAAATATTTGAGAAACTAATCACCAAGGCGGCTAGCTTACAAGGAAAAGCCAAACAATTGCATTTTTGGATCAATCAGCAAAGCCAAAACCACATAAAGCTTATGAGAGGAAACCAGGGGCAGTGACAGCAGTAGACAAGGGGAAACAGCCGATTAGAGAGCAGAATGAGAGACCTCATGCTCCATAGCCATCACTTTCACCTCCTCTACCACCATCGAGGTAATTCTATCAACCTCCATAGCAGCCTCCTCCTCAGCCATATCCGCAGCAGCAGCAGTACACATACCCATCACCAGGTAGCTATAGTCCACATACTCTTATTGAAAAACTAAACAAACAATATTCTTTTAAGAGGGAAGTAATCAGGAAAATCTTTAAGAATCTTTTAAAGAAACCTAATTTCCAGCTACCCGAACCTAGAAGGCCAAAGGAAGTGGGCAAAAGTAATGATCCTAACTTTTGCCCATACCACCGCATGCTAGGTCATGTTTTGAAAGAATGCTTTAAATTCAAGGATTGGCTTGAGCATAGCTTCAAGACTCGTGCTATAGTTATCTTGAAGGAATACCTTGTGGAACAACCATCCAGTTCCATTAGGGTAATCCTTGGGGATACTTGCGATCCTTCCAAAACCAAAGAAGGTTGGGATATCTCCTTATCCCATACCTCTAAGAAAATTATTTCCAAAATTAATAAACTTTATTTGCAGGTGCCTGAGGTAGCTCGAACATGCAACATCAAGGAAGGTTTGTAAGTTGTTCAGGACAACTTAGGGAAAGGATGAGCTCAGATACCGGTAGGGATAGCCAAGTAGTGCAACCACCAACCGAGTCAGCCTCGGCCCCATTCTTGCATTAGCGCCTCTACTTCAGCTAGCTCTTCCTCTAGTAGGCATCTTATATTGTCAGATAAGGGGAATCAAATTCCTCACCCCACTTACTTTACTTGACTTCTACTATGTAACGCCTCTAAAATCCAAGAAATCAAGGAATAAAGCTAGCTTGAATTATATCTGTATCACATTTGATGGGTTGTCTAACTCTATTCTTTTAGAAAACTCTTCAAGTCTAAATAATAATTATAACAACTCTAATCTTCCTCTTTCTGATTCAGAGTTGGACTTTCCTTCTATGAATAATGTTCACCTCTTGAGATAGACTTGGAAACGTCCGATTCCAAGGGTCCTATAGGAGAAGCTGTATGTGAGCCTGATGAGTAGGTAGAACCTTTGACTAACCTTCTATAAGAGATCACCAAAGTCAACCTCCATAGTGGCAAGGTTCTACCCCCTAGGGCAGCACCTCAAGATAGAGTGATATAATTCATTGGTTCAGATGATCGAGAATCCCCTCCACAGGATGCTCCACCCTTGGATATGCTTATGGAGGATTAGTTCAAAGTGGATTACAATGTTCTCTCACCTAAGAAAGTTATCATCTAAGTTAAGCATATATGATGCCCTTGTGTTATCCAAAGAGATGAGGGAATCATTAATCAAGGCTCAGCTGACTGCTGTTGGAGAGGAGACACATTATTCTAGAGAAGCCTAGGGAATCATTTCATAGATGAAGACCTTCTTCCGGGGACATGGAGCACAACCGTCCCCTCTACATTATAATGGATATGGGTAGATTCAGACTTGCTAGAGTTCTCATTGATCTATGTGCATCGATCAACATTATGAGTATAAAGACCATTGCCTATTTGAGGATCGACATCTCCACACTTCAAGGAGATCAGATGATGTTGAGAGGATTCAATGAACAAGGTGAGAGGGATTTAGGTTTCATTGTGTACCTTTGGAGATAGGTGACTGGAAGATTGAAGCCAAGTTTTATATCATTGATATGAATACTTTATTCACCGCTTTGCTTAGTAGGCCTTGGATTCATCAGAATAAGATGATTCCATCCTCCCTCCATTAGTGCATTAAGTTCAGGAAGGATGAGATTGAGTACTGTGCCAAAGGAGATGGAAAACCATTTTCAGTCAGAGAGGTTGAGATATACGAGGATGCGACCTACTATCTTCCTCAAAATACCTTTTCTCATGAACTTGGTCAAAATTCAAATTCAAATGCAAAAGAAAAGAAGAAAAGAAAAGAAAAGAAAGAAAAAGAAAAGAAAAGAAAAGAAAAGAAAAAGGAAAGAAAAATTGTCACATTCCACATTCCTCCATCATCTGGACATATAGGTGATGACTCGACTTCCACTGAAGAAGCAAAGCAGTCTGAGATGGAAGACCCATGGAAAGTATGTGTATTCCAGTTCTGAGTACCCCACTATTCACAGACTTGGCTTGGAGGATGAATCTAATGTAGCATACCACCAACCCCTCTCAGCAGGTTTCATTGGAGGTGACACTGGTGACACCAAGAGGCCTCCACAAGGAGCATTCAAATCAAATGTATATGAAACTATCAGCGATTAGGAACCTTAGCTCTAATCTCACTTTCATCTCAAAAGTTGAAGATTTAGTAGTTAAGCCCCTCGCCTTCTTCAGAGATCAACAAGAGATTCCTTTTGGGATCATCATCCTCAAGTCTAAAACTGATGTATGACTTAAGGATATTTCAAACAAAGAATTAATAGAATTACCTTTTGATTTGTACTCGCCTTGTGTTCTTAATCTTACAAAGAAAGGTTTTATTCCTTATACATGACCTAAGCACAGGTTAGAATACTTTGACAAGCTATGGAACAATAGAGGCAGGGATGCAATCAAGATCAAGACTATGATTTGGTACAATGTGTCTAGTGGATGGCGATGATTATTGCTTAGTTGTCACCAATCATTTGGAGTCTAATAGATTCTTTTCACACTACACTAACTCTTTTGAGGATGTGTGTTTAGAAACTTTAGATGATCTCCAAATCAAAGATGCACCCCAAGAATTTGAAGAGGAGATTCATTCAATAATTGACAAGCTTAAAGATATAAACCTCAGGACAGAGAAAAATCCACACCTGACATACATCAGTTTGTTGCTGAATGAAGAATAAACCAATGACTTAGTTAAGCTTTTGATTGAGTTTAAGGACTGCTTTGCATGGAGTTATGAAGAGATGTCCAGATTATCTCCTGACGTAGTAGTCCACAAACTAGCAGTAGACCCTAATGCTAACCCTATCAAGCAAGCTCCTAGACTCATGCGATTAGAAATCGAACAACATGTCATTTTTGAAGTCAAAAAATTGATCGATGCTGATTTCACTAGGGAAGAAAAATACCCTACCTGGTTAGCCAGTGTCGTACTAGTTAAAAAGATGAATGGCAAAATTTGCATATATGTCGATATCAGGGACTTAAACAAGGCATGTCCTAAGGATGAGTTTCCTCTTCATATATTAGAACTAATGGTGGACATCACCTCATCTCATGCAGTATTCTCCTTCATGGATGAGTCATCTTGCTATAACCAAACCAAGATGGCCCCCGAGGATAAAAGAAACACTACTTTTTGAACCCCAATCAGAATCTATTGTTATAAGGTCATGCCTTTCGGCCTTAAAAATGCTGGTGCTACATACCAACGGGCCCTTCAATGAACTCATCCATCATTAGATTGAGTGCTCTGTTGATGTTCTAGAAGTCAAAATCAAAGAAAAGGAAGGCCACCTCTTTGACTTGAGAGTAGTTTTCGAATGGTTAAGAAAATACAACCTCAAAATGAATCCCCTGAAGTGTGCATTCGGAGTAGCTTCAAGGAAGTTCCTTGGGTTTATTATCCGATTGGGAATAGAAATAGAAATAGAAAAGATCAAAGCTATCTTAGAAATGCCACCTCCTAAAAGTTTAACTCAACTCAGATCTTTCCAAGGATGGTTGGCGTATCTAAGATGCTTTATTTCCAACTTATCGGGGGAGATGCAAACCATTCTTAGCACTTGTTAAAAAGGATTCTAAGTTCAAGTGGGATGATAAGTGTCATCATGCCTTCGAATATATCAAGCAATATTTGGTGAAGCCACCAATTCTAGCACTCCCGGTGCACTCATCCTCTACCTTTGGGTTGGACTCCATGGTGCTTTGTTGGCCCAAGCCAATGATGAAGGGAAGGAGAGTGCTCTTTACTATCTCAGCCATTGTCTGATCTCTGCTAAAGTGAACTACCCACCAATTGAGAAATATTGCCAAGCTTTAATATTTGCACCCCAAAAGCTATGACACTATATGCTTTCTCATAAGGTGAACTTGATTTTCAGAACCAATCCATAACTGTATCTCATGACACGACTAATATTATCTGGACATTTGGCACGTTGGTCCATGATTCTCACAATTTGATATCACATTCATACCCCTCAGTGAGGTGAAAGGATAAGCACTAGCAGATTTCTTAGTAGCACACCCACTTCCTATTGATTCTCCACTTAATGATAATCTCCCTGATGAACAAATCATGAACTTAGGGGAGGTTGAAAATCAATGATGGGAGATGCATTTTTATAGTGCAACTTCCTTTCATAAAAGAGAAGCACAAAAATCTACTCTTCCAGGAAAGGCAGGGGTAGGAATAGTTCTTCTAACTCTAGACCCCGACGTGATGAGATTCTCATACTATCTCTCTAATCCATGCACCAATAAAGAAGCTGATTATGAGGCTTTGATTGGTAGTTTGGAATTAGACATTACAGTGTGTGTCAAGAACATCAACATCTATGGATATTCTCAGTTGGTCATCAACCAGCAGAGAACGTAGTAGTAGATGCTTTGGCCAAACTTGCGAAAGAATTGGCATGTCCAGAAGATGAGTCTATTCCAATAAAGGTCCAAAACAGACAATTTCTACCCCTTATTGATGCTGAACTTATTGAGAGACTTTCTCTTGAAAGGGAGGATATTGTTACCAATATAGATGAGGAGCTAGATTGGAGGCAACGTTCATATATTATTTGAACACTGGTAAACTGCCTGAATAAAAGTCACAATCCCATTAGATGAAATAGAGTTCTCTCCTACGCTTCGTGGATGGCACCTTATACCGACGGTCTTTCGATTAAATGTGGTTACATTATTTAGCCAAACATGAAGTTGATAGGATTATGACTGAGGTACACTCAGGTCTATGTAAAGTGCATCAATTCGGTCCAAAGATGAAGATAAAGATCAAGAGACTAGGATACTACTGGCCTTCAATGATTACAGACTACATGGATGCAGCTAGGAGATACCATCAGTGTCAGGTACACGGTGTGGCCCTACATCAACCACCCAATATTCTACATCCTACTTTGGCCCCATGGCCATTTGAGTGTTGGGATACTGACATTCCAGGTCTATTCAATCCTCCTTCCTCCAAGGGTCATTGGTTCATCTTAGCTGCCACCGACTACTTTTCTAAGTGGGCGGAGGCAATCCCACTTAGAGAGGTCACAACTCAGCATGTGCTTAAATTTTTCAGGAACCATATTGCATATAGGTTCTGGGTGCCTTGACAAATTATATATGATAATGGTATTGTATTCAAAAGCACCAAGATCAACAGCTTCGCCAGAAGACATGGTATAGATTAGAGATACTCTACCATCTACTACCTCAAAGAAAATGGCTTAGCAAAAGCATTCAACAAAACTCTCATCTAGATACTAAAGAAAATGCTCGATGATAATAAGAGAGACAGTGGCATAAGTAGTTGGTTGAAGCCTTGTGGGCCTACCACACCACATATACAAAACTCTAACTAAATATACCCGGTTCTTCTTAATGTATGGGTCCAAAGTCGTTGTACCTTTAGAAGTTCAACTCCCATCACTAAGGATAGCATTGAGTAACAAAATCACTACAGAGCAAAATGCAAAGTTTTAGTTAGAAGAGCTTGAAGGTTTGGAGGAGAGACACCTACAGGCATGTTAGAATCTTGAGTTATACAAAGCCAAAATGATTGAAGCTCATAACAAACTGGTCTGCCCTAGGGCTTTCCAAGTAGGAGAACTTGTATAAGTCCTAAGGAGACCAATTGTTTCCCGTTGAAAGATGGGAGGCAAGTTTGAACCCACTTGGGAAGGCTTTTATGTTATAGATAAGGCCTACCAAAGAGGATCTTATCAGCTCATTGATTGTAAAGGGGATCACTCAATGCTTCCAATTAATGGGCCCCATTTAAAGAAATAATACCCTTAAAACATGTTTTAAAATAATTATCAACAAAAGAACAAAAATTTCTTTCCAATTCATCAAAATCTTCTCTTCTTTCAAAGTGTTGTTTGCTTATCTTGCGAATCTGCCATGACTTGTCTAGGATAGTTGTAAGAGAACCCAAGAGGCATCCTATCCCTCTTTCATAATACAAACATAATCAAACACAATCCCCTGATGTGTCTAAGATAGATGTGAGAGAACTCAAGAGATATCCTATTTCGATTAGCGTAATTAAGTTAGGTGTTAGAGAACCCAAGCGACAATCTTTCTTGGTGGAATCCTGTTTGCCATTCGTGGCACCGTTTCATCAAATTACCCAAGCGTGTTTAGGGTAGGTGTGAGATAGCCCAAGAATCATCCTATTCCCTTTAACACAAGTACAAAAATAAATAAATCTTTTGTCTCAAGCTATTTTGATGTGGGAGAAAGCCCCCTGTGGCACTCACTCATTAGCTGCTCTAGGTCGGGTTGACATGCTACCTTGTTAGTCTATCACCCTAGTTGTTCCTTATTTTGGAATATATGAGTCCCTGTGCTTTCTTCCTAGCTTGAACATTGTAAACCGATGAGGGCCTTGTTAGTTTGGTAAGCTTCACTGGATAGCTAGTAAGCTACCTCATGTTGACTTTGTTTAAGAAGATGTGAGTCCCCACACTTTGTTCTCAAATTAATTATCATGTACTAACTAGGTTGAGTATATTTGAGGTTTAGGGTAAGTCCCTAGAGGCTCCTTTCCTCTTGACTACATTCGAGTTGATATAAGTCCTCCACTAGCATTCACTAAGTAGTCACCTAAGTCGGATGGCACCTATCGAGCTGAAGACAGACTATCCCAGCAATCAATTCTATTGTAGGAGGATGTGAGTCCCCGAGCTTTCTTCCTAAGATGATTGTTGCAAATAGATAGGCACCTTAGGTTGGTTGATGTTCACTATGAAGACAGAAACTCACCCAGTGGATACACCACTCTTAGCAGATGTGAGTCCCCACGCTCTCTCCTTGAGTTGGCCACCAAAAATCTATTGATATTATCTTCTCCAAGATTTTGGATCAAGCCTTTGGCAGGCCCCTCTCCCTAAGAACTCTATTTGGATCACATCCTTTGCGACCCCATTTAGACACTACTCAGGTTACTTTTGGATTGGATAGTCCCCCTTCCCTAGTAGGCACCCCTTTGGTTGGAGAATTTGTTCATTGAATGCGCAGATTCTCCCTTGGTTCAGTAAACCTGAGACAGGTCTAGGCTAATACAAGCTCCTTCTCAGTTTGATCCCTCACAAACTAACAGTGTACATGATAAATAAACTAAACAAACAAAAAAGTATTTGCTTGTGGATTAGGAATTCAAGCCCCCAAAGGGCCCCTTCCAAACAGCATCCTATCTTTAGGCAATGTCAGAACTCCCTATAATTGTCTACTGAGATAAGTCCCCAGGTCGACACTCTCTCTGTAGTCTCTCTTAGGCCAGCTTCAATCTATTTTTCCACAAATAGGTTGCCTCGACAGTCATTCGCTTTGGAAGATGTAAGTCTACTATGCATTCTTTCTAGCATGACTGTCATAAACTGACGGGCAGCCCTAGGTCGGGTTCGATTTATTGCTCAAAGCAATCAATCACCCTAGTGGTCTTTTGTAGTGAAAGATATGAGTCATCATGCTTTCTTCCTTGAATTGACCATTGTAAACTGAAAGGCACTCCTTTGGTTGGATAATTCTCCTCTGGGAAGCTACTCCTTTGGTTCAGTAAATGTGAGATATGTTTAGGCTGATATAAGTTCATTCTCAGTGTGATCCATCACAAACTAATAGAATCCATCAAGAACAACTAAAAAATGAAATTAATCTTGACTATCTTTGAGCTGATTTAAGTCCCCCAATAACATTCACTCAATAGTCAACCCGAGGTTAGGTTCGATTTGTCGCCCAAAGCAATCGATCACCCCATTGGTTTCTTGTTTAGAAAGATGTGAGTCCTCATGCTTTCTTCTTAAACTTGACCATTACAAAACAAAAGGCAATCCCTTTGGTTGGATAGTCATACTATGTGGTTGGCACACTACTGCCTTTGGATTGATAAATCTATGTTAGACCAAGGCCCATGGTCCCTACTCAGTGCAGTCCATCGCAAACCGATGGGATCCATCAAAAATAACTAAAAAATGAAATTAATCTTTAACTATCTTCAAGTTGATTTAAGTCCCCCAGTGGCATTCACTCAAGAGTCAGCCCTAGGTTGGGTTCAATCCATTGCCTCGCCAATGGATCACCCCAACAATTGATCCCTTGGAAGATGTAAGTCTACTATGCTTTCTTCCTGTGCATAATTTGGCTAGTCTACCATATGTTTGGTAGACTACCCATTTGGATTGGTAAGTTAGGCCTAATACTCATCGACCCATTAAACCCAGGTCCATCTCAAAATCAAAAATCTAAAAATCTGAAACAAACTCAACCCTTCTCCTCAGTGGAGTCAAACTAAACAATCAAATAAATCAAATCAAAACAACAACAAACAAAATAAATCAATCAATCTCTCTCAGTGGAGTCAAATAAAATCAAAATAATAACAAATAAAACAAATCCAGTCAACCTCCCTTAGGGGAGTCAAATCAAATCAAAATAACTAAATAATCAAACAAATCAAATCAATTTCTTCCTAGTGAGACTCAACTCAAATCAAACCTCTCAACCCCTTGTGGATGACTTGAACCTGTTTCCCTTGTAGAAGGTTCACATAATCACTTCCTAGTGGATTCCTCCTTCACTCTCTTATGACCTTGACATGAGTAGAGTCACATTGCACTAAACTCTTGATTCCTTTTGCACCTTAGGTTGGGAGTGGATCATTTTTGTTAGTGCTTCTAACTGTTCAATGTTGTTGATCATTTTGGTCAACTAAAATGTGCGGTGTACCTTGTCAGTCACACCACACTTATTGGCCTTTGTTGACCTCATTTTTAGAATGAGCTCTCAACTTTTCCATCTTAGACATAAGACTCCTCTTAGACACTAATGATTTCCTTAGTTTTAAGACACTTCTAGTGATTAGGTGAACACTCAACCTAACCCTAAAGACTTAAAAGAGTTAGCCATAGGAATAGGTCATGACTTAGGGGTGTTAGGAAAATTTACCTACCCTATAGCTTGAACCAAATCCTCACTTCCTTCCTTCAAGTCAAATTTCAAAACTCCAAATTCAAATCAACCTCAAACTCAAATCAACTTCAACTCCAAAAACAAACCTTAAATCAATCCCAATAGATTTTCTCAAATCATGAATCAATTTAAATGATTGAAGTCCATGATTTAAATCTAAATCCAAAATCTTTTCTAAGTCACTTTGATTCTATCTGATAGACTTAGCCTTAATCAAATTCAAGAAATTTTCTCATAACCAATTTATATTCTCATTTATATTCACAAATATAAATGAAATATAAATTCAAATAACTAAATCTCAATTCTAATTTCAAAAAAATCTTTCATAAGGCCCTTCGATTCTACCTTATGGACTTAGCTCTAATCAAATCCAAATCAATTCAAATTCAAGAAATTTTCTCATAACCCATTTATATTTTCATTTATATTCACAAATATAAATTCAAATATCTAAAACTAAATTCTAAATTCAAACCCAAATTCAATCAAAATTCAACCTAAGCCTTTCAAGTCAAATTCTTAAACTTAGCCAAACAAAACTCAAATCAAGACAAACCTTTGATTTTTCTTCATGATTCAATCAATCCTTCAATCATGAAACCAAATATAAACACAAACTTCAATCATCAAATCAAAACCAACTTCAAAATTTAAACCCAAATTCAACCAAAATCCAACCTAAGCTTTTAAGTCAAATTCTTATACTTAGCCAAATCAAACTCAAATCAAGCCAAACCCTTAATTTTTCTTCATGATTTAATCAATCCCTCAATCATGAAACTAAATATAAGCATAAACTTCAATCATCAAACCAAAACTAAATTAAAAAAGAAAATCAACCCCAAGTCAAACTCATGTTCACCCTTTGAACTTGAAATTATCAAATGAATCAAAACCCATTTGACTCTAAATCACGTGCAAATGGATTTATATTTTAATCATAAGTCCATATGTGAGTTCAATAAAACTTGATTCAAGCCTTGATCAAGTCAATTGACCCAGTTAGACTCACTTGACCTAAAGTGACCTCAAGTCCCTTTTGACCAAATTCTAGTTCTACCCAAATTAGATTGAACTAAACCTACCTAAGCATCACATTGTGAGCAGCAATCATCATGAGATGATCAATCACTCAAATTTGATCAAACCAAGTCAAATTTAAGGGTTGATTAAGTCAACACTTAGCCAAAATGAAACTTAAACTAGCCAAAATCTACCATAGGCCAAATTGATTGAAACTATTGATCAAAACCAATTCATGATCGATTTTTTAACTTGACCAAGTCATCATTTGAGCCTAACCTAGCCCAAATTGGCCACTTGACCTAAGTTGACCCAACGTGACCAAAAAAGTCAAAATATGTCAAATCTTGATCTAAGCCAAATTGATTGCAACCAATGGGTCAAATTCATTCTAAACCACTTGTTGAACTTGACCAAAGCCTTAATTGACCAACTAGACCCAACCTAGCCTAATTGATCATGAACCTAATTTGACCTAAAAGGTCAAATTGAGCCAAAATTAAACCAAACCAAAATTGATTGAAACCAAAGCTTGTAAAACATATTAAATGACCAACCAAACCTAAACCAACCCATGTGATTGGGTCAAATGGGTTAAAAATTGAAACATTTGACCTAAATGAAATCAAATGAACCAAAATCAAATGTAAAAAATTGAACCAAACCAATGATGCCAACACATTCCAAATGGTCATACGAACTTGACCCAGCCCTTGGTTTGACCCAATTTGACCAATTGGTCAACTTGGCTCAAGTTGACCCAGTTTGACCTAAATGGGTCAACATGAGCCAAATGACATCAAATCAACTCCAAATTCATTAAAATTTGGACCAACCTAATTTCAAACTATTCTGAATCTGTCCAAAGTGAATTCAGAGCCAAATGATCATTTTACCCCTAGGTCAAAGAGTAATCTATGGCCAATTCCATTTGGAATTTCATCATATCCTTTTCATGGCCACTTGGCACCCTCTTAGTGGACCAAGTGGACATTAGTGGGTGTGGTGAACATGACCCAATGGGTTTGGGTTAGCCTAACCCAACTCAAACCCAAAATTGACCACCCCACTCAAAATAAGCACATGGGATCACCTCTCACACTCTCTTTGGCACATGGAAACTTCTCCACTACCTCCATCTGCCAAAATTGAACCATGCGCCACCTCAAACTACCAAAACAACCCACTCAAGGTGATCAATTTGATCAAAATGGCATCTACACGCTCGACCATCCGATCCTTCTAGGGGGAGATATACTACCCCTAATTTCATTTCATTTGCATAAACTCACATTCGATTGAAGCATAGAACTCAGAGGAAGCAATTTCAAGCTCCCCCAAGGTCTCCTAAGCTACTTTGATTTCTCCATTCTAGATTTTATTAAGCCAAAAATAGGGGAGCTTGTGGATTTTTCCAATTCATCCATCACTCAATTTCAGCTCAATTCCTCCTTCAAGCACCTTGAGGGGACCCAATCGAGCTCACCCAACTCTTCTCCCAAGTGTTCAAGCCATGGGTAGAGGGGTCTAGACCAAGGCCACTAGCAGTTGAATTGGACTTTGGTCAATAAGAAGATCTACTCAACATCAACCCTCAAATCTTCAACAGGGTGCTGATTGAACCAACTCCTCACTTCCTTCCTTCAAGTCAAATACCAAATCAAATCAACTCCAAACTTCAAATCAAATCAACATCAAAATTTAAATATATTTCCAACTTAATTGATTTTCTCAAACTCAAACCAATTCCCAATGATTGAAGCTCATGATTGAAATTCCAAGTTCAAAATTCTTTCCTAAGTCACTTTGATTCTAGCTTATGGACTTAGCCTAAATCAATTCAAATTCAAAGAATTTTCTCATAACCCAATTATATTCTCATTTATATTCACAAATATAAATGAAATATAAATTCAAATATCCAAACTAAATCCAAAAATCAAATCCAAATTCAATAAAAATTTCAACCTAAGCCTTTCAAGTCAAATTCTTGAACTTAGCCAAATCAATTTTAAATCAAGCTAAAACCTTGATTTCTCTTCATGATTCAATCAATCTTTCAATCATGAACCCAAATTTAAACATAAATTTCAATCATCAAACCAAAAGTAAATTCAAAATTCAAATCCAAATTTGACTAAAATTCAACCTAAACCTTTCAAGTCATATTCTTGAACTTAGCCAAATTAAATTCAAATCAAGCCAAACCCCTGATTTTTCTTCATGATTCAATCAATCCTTCAATCATGAATCTAAATATAAACATAAACTTCAATCATCAAATCAAAACTAAATCCAAAAATCAAACCCAAATCAAACTCATGTTCACCCTTTTGAACTTGAAATTATCAAATGAATCAAAACCCGTTTAATTCCAAATCACTTGCAAATGGAATTATATTTCAATCATAAGTCCATATGTGAGTTCAACCAAACTTCATTCAAGCCTTGATCAAGTCAATTGACCCACTTAGGCTCACTTGACCCAAACTGACCTAAAATATCCCTTATGAGCCAAATTCTAATCCTACCAAAATTGGATTGAACTAAACCCACTTAAGCGTCACATTGTGAGCAACAATCATCATGAGATGATCAATCACTCAAATTGGGTCAAACCAAGTCAACACTTAGCTAAAATGAAACATAAAATAGATAAAATCCATCATAGGCTAAATTGATTGAAACCATTAATCAAAACTCATTCAAAACCAATGTTTGAACTTGACCAAGTCATCATTTGAGTCAAACCTAGCCCAATTAGCCACTTGACCTAAGTTGACCTAACTTGACCTAAAAAGCCAAAATGTGTCAAAAGTTGATCTAAGCCTAATTAATTGAAACCAATGGGTCAAGTTCATTCCAAATCACTAATTGAACTTGACCAAAGACTCAATTGGCCAAGTAGACCCAACCTAGCCCAATTAACCTTGAACCCCACTTGACCTAAAAGGTCAAATTGAGCCAAAATCAAACTAAATTAAAATTGATTGGAAACTAAGGTACCAATACATTTCATGTGACCAATGAAGCCTAAACCAACCCATGAACTAACCTAAATAGGTCAAATGGGTCAAATTGATCAACTTGACCCAAATGAAATCAAATGAACCAAATCAAAATATAAATCAAATTGAACCAAAAAAATGATGCCAAAACATTTTAAATGGTCAAATAAACTTGACCCAATCTTTGGTTTTACCCAATTTGACCAATTGGTCAACTTTACCCAAGTTGACCCATTTTGACCTAAATGGGTCAACTTGAGCTAAATCATATCAAACCAACTCCAAATTCATTGAACCAACCCATTTTTCAATCATACCAAACATACCCAAATTGAAATCCAAGCCAAAGGACTATTTTATACCTAGGCCATAGAGCAACCTAAAATCAAAATCACTTGGAATTTGGTCAATTTCTTTTCATAGACACTTGACATCCTCTTAGTGGACCAAATGGTCACTAATGAGGATGGTGCACATGACCTAATGGGTTTGGGTCAGCCAAACCCAACCCAATGGTCAAACTGACCACCTCACTAGACATGAGCACATGGGAATCATTCCTCCACCCATTTCAAGCACATGACACTCCACCACTACCTCTCTCTAGCCAAACTGAATGCCATGCCACCCTAAACGGCTTAACAAACCCATTGCATAGGGTGAATTGGATCAAAATGAAATGAAAGCTTGTGGTTGCCCGATCCTTCAAGGGGGAGATATACTCCCTTAATTCCAGTTGATTCCAACACTCTCACACTCGATTGAAGCTATGAAACTCAGAGCTAGCAGTCTAAGGTTCCTCTAAGCTTCTAGAACCCATTTCCATTTCTCTTCTTCTCAGTTTCTTCAAGCTGAAAATAGGGGAGCTCCACCATTTTTTCATCTCTCAATACTTCAAATCAAGCCAATTCCTCTTATAAGCTTCTTCAGAAGACTCAATCGATCTTTCCTAAAGTATAATCCAAGTTCTCAAGGATGGGAAAGGGGAGCTAGACCAAGGTCGAACCCAATTGAAGAGGAGCTTAGTCCGTAGGAAGATCCACTTCATCCCAAGGCTTGAAACTTTCAACAGAGCTTTGTCTCAACTAGACGAAGCTACCTCGATGATTGGGAGCACTGGTGATAGCCTTCGACGAGGTACGGATCAAAATTGAGCTTAGAATAAGGAGTGTGTGGTCTTTTGTGAAAGAAATTTTCATCTCAAGTAAAATTGGTCATTGGATGTCTTCTCCTTTGCATGATGATGGTGTGGGTTGAGTTTGAGCTCAATCTGTGCTCAATTGGGCTCGGATCTTGCCCTAGAAGATTGATGGTGGCCATCTCCCGTGCGAGCTCAGGGATGAATCATGGTTTGTTCATCTACACATTTTGGATGGACGACCATGATCAAGTCATAGGATCCCTTGATTCATCCTTTAAGAACCGCCGGCTTGATCTCAACCATCCGATCTTTGATCGTACGGATGAGCGTGTAGTGTACTAATGTGCACCCGATGATAACATAAGTGACAAATCCACATGGAAAGCGTCGCATCGGCGTCCATGTGGCGATTAGTCATTTAATTAGGCTATTTAATTAATGGGTAATCATGGAAACGTCAAAATAACATAACTAAATTTAGAAAAATAAAAAAATATAAAATAAAAAGCATTATGAAGATAATTCAAAGAGGAATAATCTAAAATTAACTTCAATTGATTTTGAATAGTGATATTTTTCAAATTTGGGTTTTATTAGAAATTTAATTATGTTAATTACTCTCTAATTATCCCACAGATTTATTCCAAACTTCTCATGTTCATTTAGTTGGATGACTTCTATCTCCCCTAATTTTTTTGGGATTTATTAATAGTTTAATTAGGATAATTTCTTAGTTTATTCCTAATTATCCTCTTAATCAATTAAATGATTAAATAACCTATTAAATAGTGATAAATCCATTAATTAAATTTGCTAATCACCTTAGAACAGTTAGTGGACTTAGGGAATGAGATTAGGGTTCTTTCCAATATCTTCTTTTCTAAGTTTATTTCATTTATATTAAAATCTAATTAATGTACAAAATTAATTAAATAATCTAATCACTTAATTAAATAGCTTAATCAATCAAAATTTTAAAATTAAAACATTCCATAACTTAACCAATTCATCTTGGGTAAGTGCTTAGGTGTTCAATAGCCTAAGTAGCTTAAGGAAATCAAAATCCAACTCACATGTGTGGGAAGGGTTATGAAAGTACTTAAATTAAACCCTTTAGCTTAATTAATCACTAATTATGAACCAATTGTATTAGGCCCCTTTTTTTTCTAGGTGCATTACTGATTTAAATTCCTTGTGTGATTTTATGTCATATATTGGCTCATAATTATTTGATTAAATATGCTAAAGTGGTGTATGTAAGGGGTAATTAAGACACTTAGTTCACACCTTAACCTAACCAAAGCATAAAATTGATCTAATCACCTAAAAATTGAACTAAAACATCATAAAAATGTGAGAATAGGTTAGGACCAACAAACCTTCTCACATTTCTCAAATTGAAATCAAACTCAAAACAAATTCAAACGTTCCTTTAATCAAATTTGATTTACTTTAAATAATCTTATTCCATAAGATTGTATTCATGAATTAATTATGGTGAATGAATTTACATGCTTTCAACACTTTATTTCTTTCCTAGCATGCTAAGTGTGTATGCCATATAAAATTCATGTATTCATGCCTTTTAAAAATCAAATTATAAAAATGAAATGTTTCCTTTATGTTAAATTGCATGTTTTGGCTAAAGTAAGAATATAAATGGTTATTATCACTATTAATCCTAAAATTATTTTTTAAATTCATAAATCAAATATCAAAATTGAAAGGTATGCTACTTATAATTATTTGTAAGCTTGCATGTGAGGATAAACATAAAGATGTGCATTGTGTGACTTTCCTTCTCTTCTATTTTAGTATAGTTTTGAATAGGATTTGAAAGTGTATAGTTCATTTGAAAAGAACATAACACTTTCTTAAATCCATTCCTATTTATTTCTATGCTATTAATTAAGAATGGTATTTACACTTACACTTGTAAATTATATAAATAAATTAAATAAACAAACATAAACTTTTGCATCTTTCTTTTTCCATTCATTTCTTTTGTGCATGCATATGTATTTAAGGAAAGTGGTATATTAGTTTGGACATCCCCGGGGTTGCGAGGCTTTAAGTAGCCCTAAGTAGGTCTTGTACCTTATACCCCTGGTTCTAACAATGGCATCGTACTCACTTATGCCTTTCATACATATAAATGTGTATGTGAAAATGCATAAAAGAATCACCCTATTCTACTTAACAAAATCATGCATACATGAAACATTCCAAATTTCCATAAGCAACCTCTCTTAGAATTCATCATTAAGGTGTGCTAAATACTTACATTGCATGTATATATATATATATATATATATATATATATATATGTATATATATATATATATATATATATATATATATATATATATATATATATATATATATATATATATATATATATATATATATATATATATATATATGCTTAATTATTCATGTGCATGTTACACATGTTGGTAAATAAATAAACTGATGTGTGTTTTGAAAGTATTTCACTTTACTTCATCTTAAAATATCTTTCTTCTTGAATAGGTTTGTTTCAAGAAAATCTAAACTTAAGATTAATTAAAAAAAAGATAATAAAATATTCACTAAACAAAAATTAAATATGAATCAACCTTAGAAATTACTTATGGTAAGGAGGAAAGAGAAGTTTTCTTCTCTTTTCCTCTCTTTACAACTTTTAGTAATTAATTACTAGGTTCATTCAAATCCATTCAAATCACAAAATAAAATCAACCCAAAGCAACTAAATCACTTAAATGAAATCACTCCTCTAAGTTGAACATTTTCATACTTATAAAACCTTAACCTTAAGCATACCACCTAAACCTTAAATAGCACACACATTAGGCTGAGTCACCACTTCTAGCTTTAGGTTAGGGTGGTGCATGATTTGATGTTTACTTTTATTTTATAATATTTTATTTTAGTCTGAATGTTAGGGTGTATGTGCGTAGACTAAATGGTAGGACTATTTAGTCTAACTATTTGGATTATGCTTAAGGGGCGGTATAATAAAAATATAACTTCGTTTGTTATGTAGGTGCTTATACCCCTATACATAATCCAAAATAGGCCAGGTGTGCTTGGTTACCCATGTGTGGGGTGCTAAGTCCAATTTATACATATGCATGCTTGGGATTATATGGTTTATTTAGCTAATTTCTATTTTGCAGGTTTTAGTTAGATTTCTTTTTCCCATTTTCATGTAATTTTGTAATTATGATTTTGGAATGATTATTATGAGGTATTAGGATGAACATTGGTCATAAGAAGAAAGAAGAAAGGAGAAAGAAGAAAGGAGAAGAAGAAAGAAGAAATGAAGAATGAAGAATGAAGACCCCCATAACATGAATTCCTTGCTTAATTGAAATTAATAAATTTATAATTCAGGTTGCATAATGGTAAAGCTCGACTACCCAATTTTTTTTGGGTTTGTGTGATGGAACCCGACGATAAATGACCTCTTATTCTTTTGCGGCTTTATAAATTGATTGATGTTTGTTTAGCCTGTGCATTAAGATGACATCCTTTTCCTAGTTTATTTCTTGCTTTGATGTATGACATGGATGATGATTAGGCTCTTAGGGAAATAAATTTTCTATCAAACTAACTAATTCAAACTAAAAATTAAATAACTAATAACCTCACCTAAAGCTTATGTTATAAATCAAGATAAAAGAATTAACAACCCCTTAGCTGGATGTCATATTACTTTTCTAACTTTATGCATAAAAAGTATATTATTTCACTCTTGATTGGAGAGCTTCCACCTTTGCTAGAGAACTTGGCTTGACCTTTGAGGGCCATGGTGGAAACACACCTCCTTATCTTGCTAATTTTTGGCCCATAATCTAATTTCTTATGTATTAGACATATGAATCCTAAAGCCGTGTCAGATTGATTGTCCAAAAAAAATATAATAAAATTTACATTAGATTTAAGTCATGAACTCATGCCCAACATGATATAGTCTCTTAGGGAGTGTGTTTAAGGACTTAGTTTCTTTCTAAATAAACATTAGCCTTGTTATCTTGCATAAACATATGACTTGCCTACATGTATTTAAAATCGTAGGGGGAGTTAGTTGGCGGCCACCCCCAGGCGGTTGTAAGTCTAACAGTCGAGTGGTTTATCCTCTCCTGTGGAGGTAAACCAAATACTCATTTTTGCCTTAGATTTAGGTCGTGCTTTTGGCCCTCGCCAAAGCTCCCTAGATTTAGGTTCTGAGATTTCTTCTCCCCTTTGCTTTATAAATCTCTAAGGAATTTTTATGACTTTGTATCATGGAATTGTGAGCCTAACTTTTTAATAAAGATTCAACTCAAACAAATTAATTCAATTTCAAAAATATAAAGCCCAACCATAAGATAGTTTGGGGTGCTTACTAAGCTTCTAGTATCCTAAGTATCCCCTACTTGTCTTCATTTGTCTTCAATAAGAACTCCCTCCTCTCGATCGATCCCACTTGACTTTTCTAAAAATAAACTAATCGATTAATAGTCCTACCTTTCAAAATCTTTTGGAGATAATGATCATTTACCTTAATCGAGAGTATTCCTACGAAAGCCTGTTCCTTAGGATGTAATTAACTATGAGGGCTTGCCCCTGTAGGGAACTTAATGAACCCGATTTAAATAAACCCTATTTTACTTTTTCATGTAAAGTAGGGGAAGAATCTCTAGTACATTCTGAAAACCCATAGTCCTTAGGAGTCCTTATTAAGGTGATTAGGTCCATTGTAGGGTGGTGACTTCTATCTTTTGAGATAGTACACCTCTCCTCAATGTTACATCAAATAAATACATCTGTGATCTCATTGGCATCCCAACAAGCCAAGTTTTATATATTCCTATTTTCATTTATCCTTCTTTTCTGAAAGGGATGGGGATAGATGAAGGTAGGGATATATATAAATTTTCACCACACCAGGTTGTATAATGGTAGAGCTCGGCTACCCAATTTATTTTTGGATTTATGCAGTGGAGCCCGACCATAAATGACCTCTTATTCTTTTGCGCTAGCTTTATAAATTGATTGATGTTTATTTAGTTTGTGCATTAATATGGCATATTTTCTTAGTTTCTTTCTTGCTTTGATGTATGGCTTGGATGACGATTAGACTCTTAGAAAAATAAATTTTCTATCCAATTAATAAACTCAAAACTAAAAATTAATAACTCATAACCTCACTTAAAGCCTAGGTTATAAAATCAAGATAAAAGAATTAGCAACCCTTTAGCTGGATGTTATATTTTCTTTCTTGCATTATGCATAAAAAGCATATTATTTCACTCTTGATTTGGAGGGCTCCCACCCGTGCCAGGGAACTTGGCTTTACCTTTGAGAGCCATGGTGGAAACACACCTCCTTTCTTGCTGATTTTGGCCCACAATCCAATTTCTCATTTATTTGGCATATGAATCCTATAAGCCTGTGTCAAATGACTTGTCCAAAATAAAAATAAAATGTAACAAAATTTATATTAGATTTAAGTCATTAAAGCATGCTTTACATGATCTAGTCTCTTAGGGAGTGTATTTAAGGACTTAGGCTCTTTCAAAACAAGCAACAAGCTTAGCTATCTTGAGCATATGACTTGCCTACATGTATTTAAAATCATAGGAGGAGTTAGTTGGCGGCCACCCCCAGGCGATTGTAAGTCCAAATAGTCGAGTGGTTTATCCTCTTTGTGGAGGTAAACCAAATACCCATTTTCACCTTAGATTTAGGTTATGCTTTGGCCCTCGCCAAAGCTCCTTAGATTTAAGTTCAGAGGATGCTATTTCTCTTTATGGGATATGAGCATAAATCCTCACCTCTTAAGTATTTCACAATCTTTTGTCATGAAATTATAAGTCATATATTTCTAATAAAATTCAACTCAAATAAATAAATCACCTCAATTTCAAAAATATAAAGCCCAATCATAGAATAGTTTGGGATGCTTACTAGGCTTCCAGTATCACAGATACTCCCTACTTATCTTCCTATTGGCTTCGATAATAATTTTCTCCTCTTAATCAATCCCACTTGATCTTCCAAAAATAAATCAATTGATTGATAGTCCTATCTTTGAAATCTTTGGAGACCATGATCATTTACCTTAATAGAGAGTATTCCTAAGAAATCATGTTCCTTAGGATGTAATTAACTATGAGAGCTTGCCTCCATAGGGAAATTAATGAACTCAATTTAAAATAAACCCTGCTTTACTTTTCCATGTAAAGTTGGGGAAGAATCTATGGTACATACGAAGACCCATAGTCCTTAAGAGTCCTTATTGAGGTGATTAGGTCCATTGTATGATGGTGGCTTCTATCTTTTGAGATAGTACACCTCTCCTTAATATCGTATTCAACCACCCTAATAAGAACATCTGCGGATCTACGTGGTGTCCCGACAAGATATAATTTTCTTGTTTTCATCCCTCATTTTCAAAAGAGGATACATGAAGATGAGAAAATAATTCACCACAATATACACATGAGGTAATTCTATAAATACTAATTAAAAATGTATTTTAATGTTTATTTGGTTAGTATTAACCTTATAATAATTTTTCTATGTATGCTTTATTTAATTATTATTAATATAAGAATATTCAATGTTTTAAGATATATATTCAAAATCTTTTATTAGAAAATAGAATCAAACTAATTTTAATAGGTTTAAATTGTCCTCGTATTAGTTATATCAAATTTTATAATTTTAAGTAATCTCAATAAATTTATTTTAATTTACATAAAATTTATAATGACTAAGAATATATAATATGATTAATTTCCCAAAATTCTATTAAATTTTGTAATAATTATAATTAATTTATTATAATTTAGATTTTATTTGAATTATTTATGTATGTTCAATGTTCATATATTTTTTTATTAAACATAATTACCTAAATTTTCTGACAAAGATAGAACCCAATGTGTTTTACACATGATATTTATTAGTTGGGGAGTGTATATGTAAGTCAATAGGTCAATCATGGTTATTTGGATTAATATTTAATTACCAACAAACCATCTCAAAATTTGAATGCAAAAATTACCTATTATAGAATGGGGAGAGGCCATAACCCCATTCTTTATTTTTAAGGTCAAATTAGAAAATTAAAAGTGTTGAATTCATCAACTCAATGAGATGACTAGCAATATAATAAATAATTAAGGCCATGATATGTGTGCTTCCATCAAGTATTACAATGGATAAAGCTAGGGTTTATTAAGTTAAACCTAATCCATATAACTTAAAAGTTTTTTTAAACACCTTCCTTAGAAATTTAAGGGATTAAACTAAGTATTTGGGTTGAGTTGGTGTACTCTCATTATGTGTACTAACCAAACTCCAATAAGTGCTTTGGTTGGTGGTTTGACATGTTCTAGAGCATGGAAAAGGCTATGGAGCTCTAATTAATATATATATATATATATATATATATATATATATATATATATATATATATATATATATATATATATATATATATATATAGAGAGAGAGAGAGAGAGAGAGATGAGAGAAGTGAATTAAGTGAAGGACCTATCAATTAAGCCATTACTATGTTCTATGTGCATTGTCTTATTCACCATACAAAATCTAATAGTTGAACCATCTATGCTCATTTTATTGGCTAAAGATCAATCTTATATATGTCTAGAGTTAATTTCAATAGCATGTGGTTGGTGAGAGGGAACAATTATACTTAGAAGCTAGGGAATTGGCTTATTAGACTATGCTAATTAGACTTAATTAGGTTAACTAGGGATAAGCTAAGTTGGGTTACATCTATTAGCAACTTAGGGTGGGGCAAGTCTATGTAAACTCAATGCTAGTACTGATTAGATCCAATTGTGATTAGAATTAACATATGGCTTATTTTATCCATTTGGATCAACTCGGGATAAGTTAGCTTCAATGATAAACTAGGTTAGCTTTACAATTAATTTAAGTCAATTATAATATAATTAACCCATAAGAATTTAAATTAAGTAAATAAAACTCTTAATCAAATCATTAGTTTAATATGAAATATCTTAAAAGTTAGGATTTAGTCTAAGTTAGGTCTATATTTAACCTTGGTGAACTATGAATTGTGAAGAATTATAGTAATCTTTATATTTTAGTAAGGCTCAATGAAGCATAATTAGATGACCTAGAATGAAATCTAAAGCATGGAGTTCATCAGGTGGTTCATCTTATGCTTAGGTTATGTTTGGACTAAGTTAAATTTAGTATTATTAAATATATGTCAGGGTTAACATTCAGTTAATCCCATATGTCCATAGATTAATTTTGGGTTTAAAATGGCAATTCTGTATTAGTATGAATCAAGGAAGTTAGATGTTAAGTTAGAGTTAAACCCTGCACACTTAATGAATATGTTTGATTAGAGTTTGACCAAATTGGATAAAAATGGGCATTAGTGGATTATTATTGACCTCACTTTTGGAGTGAATTCTCAATCTTCCATTTTAGATTTAGGAGTCTTCTAGACACTAAGACTACCTTAGTGATAAGACACTTCTAGAAATTATGTGAATGCCTAACCTAAGCTTAGATACATAGAAGGGTTAATCATAAGATTAGGTTATGCCTTAGGGATTAGGTTGATCTACCTATCCCATGACCCAACCTATGTTCACATTCTTAAACCACAACCAAATTTAATTCATATCAAATCAAAACCCAAATCCAAATCCAAATCAAATAATTAAAACTTATAATCAAATAAATTTAGACTCAATTGATTTTCCCCTACATCAAGTCTATAATCAGATCAATTTGCCAAAATCTACAATCATACCAAAACTAAAATATTAAATCCAAATCCAAATCAAATGATTAAAACTTATAATCAAACCAATCTAGACTCAATTGATTTTCTCCTAAATCAAGTCTATAATCAAATCAATTTGCCAAAATCTACAATCATACCAAAACTAAATATCAAATCTAAACCAAATCCTTCCTAAGCCATGTGATCTAATTCCTTGAACTTAGCCAAATCTCCATTCAAATCAAACTCAAATCAATTGATTTTCTCATAAATCAATCATATCTTCAATCATCTTCATAAATATAGATGAACCACACATCAAAATGATCAAAACTAAATCAAACTAATCAAACCCTTCCCTAAGCCCTATGACCTACCATCATGAGCTTAGCTAAATTTGCCTTCAAATCACTTCAAAATAAATTAATTTTTCATGAATCAATCATATCTTTAATCATATTACCAAATATAAATCAAATATACATTTAAATGACTAAATCCAAATATCAAATCAAACCAAGACCCAAGCTTAAGCCATATGAACCAATTCCATGGACTTAGCCCAATTCCTCTAATCTAAACTTTAAAATCAATTGATTTTCTCATGAATCAATCATATCTTTAATCATCTTCCCAAATATAAATCAAACCTACATTCAAATGACCAAATCAAAATATCAAATCAAACCAAGACCCATGTTTAAGCCATGTGATATAATTTCATGGACTTAGCCAAATTCCTCTAATCTAAACTATAAAATCAATTGATTTTCTCATGAATCAATCATTCCTTCAATCATCATTCTAATGAAATCTACAATCATCAAGCTAAACCAAAATCAATCCAAGTCAAACCCAACTTATCCATTTTGACTTGAAATATCCACATGAACCAAAACTCATCCAAACCCAAACCAATTACAATTGAATTTATATATCAATCCTAAACCCATATATAAACTCAACTAAATCCAATTCAACCCAAAATCAAGCCAATTGACCTACTTAGGTTCACTTGACCCAAAGTGACCTAAAGGATCCATTTGAGCCAAATTTCAATTCAACCCAAATTGGATTGAACCAAGCCAACCAAGACTGCCTATCATGATTGTTGATCACCTTAGGTTGATCAATTGTCATAAATTGGGTCAAACTAAGTCAACCCTCTTAACCCATATGAACCTAAACTAGCCAAATTGTAACCTAACCCAAAGTAATTAAAACCATTAATTCATACCAACCCAAAATCAATATTTGAATATGACTTGACCTTCAATTGAGCCAAACCAAACCCAATTGGCCCTCTTGACCCAAGTTGACCTAAATTAACCTAAAAGGCCAAATTGGGTCAAATCAAAATATAAACTAAATTGATTGCAACTAATGGCTCAAGTTCATTCCAAATTGATTGTTAGACTTAACCAAAGCCATAATTGAACCCAATTTGACCAATTGAACCCAATCGACCCACTTAGCCCAAATTGACCAAAAGTGTCAAATTGGTCTAAATCAAATCCAAATCTAAATTAATTTAAACCAAAGCCTACAATCATCTTCAATTGGTCAACTAAACCTTAATTAACACCTAAACCAAGCCAGCTTGGCCAATTTAGTAAAATTGGTCAACTTGACCCATTTAATCCAAATGAACTTAAATAAGCCAAAATCAAATCTAAGCCAAACTAAACCAAACAAATTGAACCAAAATATCCAAAATGATCATACAAACTTGATCAACTCTTGGTTTGACCCAATTTGACCAATTGGTTAACTTGACCCAACCTAACCCAATTTGGCCCATTTGAGCCAAATTGAGCCAAACCTAATCAAATCAACTCCAAATCTCTTGAAATTTGGGTTGACCCACTTTTGACTCATTTTAAATTTTCCAAATCAAATTCAAAGCCATTTGACCATTATACCCATGGGTCAAGGGTATCACATGAGACAAATCACCCATGTAAGTGATCATTTTTATTCCTTAGCCACTTTACACTCTCCCAATGCTCAACCTAGGCACCTAGGACACTGCCCAACCTGACCCAAGGGGTGGTTGGGTAGGCCAGGACCAATGGGGAGGTGAACTCACCTCACCTCCTCATAGTGGCACATTTAAAACCCAAGAACAACCAACATGCCACCTTGGTAGCCACTCCCTTACCCTTGGCCACTCCAACCTGTTGACCTATAAGTAATTTCCATATGCTTAATTAAGCAGATATGTTGAAATCAGCAAAAATTAGATGCATTGTTGTAAAAATGAGAGTTAGAAGCATATGGATCGTGATCAAAATTAATTGAGATGTCCTCCGATCATGAAATCAACTACACCAAGCATTCGAAATATCAAAATCAATTAAAATTGATATTTTACATTAATCAATTGCCATCCAATGAAGAAAAATAATTAAAATAGGCAATTTCACATATACTAAAGTCGAGAGGCCTCGACACTATCCAAATGAGCTCATTTCATGAAATAGATTGCATTGTTGTCATCAAAATGTTGAAAACTATAAGACAAGGCCTTTCACGATCGATACGATCAAGTGTGGAGAAAATGGAAAGCCTCGGAGTGCGACAATGCCTAAATTAACCTCAAATTTATCTCGATCTATCTTGACATTGCTCAAATGACCTCTAATCATAAAATGGATTATGCCATTGAATCCAGAATGTTGAATTTACCTAGAAATGACACTCATATTATATTGGTTTGATTTCGACAAGTTTAAAATAATTTTGATATGATAATGTTAAAATTGTACATCCAATTTAATTAAATACAATTCAATTTAATCTTAATAATTAAATCATAATATGATTAAATCAGAAATTTTTATATGAATTGAAATTTAATCAGATTAGATATTTTTCATAAATATCTCTTAATCACATTCAAAATTTCATTCAAATTTTCTTGAAAATCCAGCCTAAACTCATAAGGAAAGTAATTAATCTGCAATTAAGAGCCTTAATCCCTAATTGTTTTTCCTCTTGGTTGGGAGCATAGAGGATCGCCTCATTAACTCAGCAGCCAATGCCTATTTTTTGCTGACTACAAACCGAAACACTGAGCTCCATCTTTTCTCATCTGCCTTTATCTCTTATAGATTTTGCACGAGACAAATCATCCCTCCATCTCTTTCTTTCTCACCCAGATCACCTAGTTTGGAATGAATCGTAAGCCGTAAGTTTCCCCCTCTCTCTCCCTCTCTCTCTCTCTCTCTCTCTCTCTCTCTCTCTCTCTCTCTCTCTCTCTCTCTCTCATTTTTTCCCAATCGAACTAAATCCACTCATAAATCCACGATTCCACTGTCTGTGGCATTCCTTGTCAAAACCCCATCCCTTTCACATAAGAGAAGGAAAATTGAACACTATGTTTTGTGCTTGAGCAGCAGAATTTGGTTGTTGAAGCCTCTAGGCCCATCTTCATCTTTGATTCTTCTTGATTTGCTTATTGCTTCTAATCCCACCATCTCTTAATCACATATGCCCTCGCAACCTGCTACCTCGTATTACCTTTTTTATATAGCCGTTCATCCTCCAAAAAAAAATTTGAATCTCGATCAGCCAATCTTGTCGATATTATAGTACGTGAGTACTGTAGTGATTCACATCAATTTTTTCTGTCGATGTGTCTAGGTATTTTCTCTTGCCGTCTCCTCCCTTCCCTCTTCTCCTCCCCCTGGTTTCATCCATGTCTGTTCTCCTCTAAGCTACTTTTCCTCTCCTTCCCTGCTTCTGACCTCCAGTCCTAACCGGAGGTTGGATCCTTTTGGGTTGTCATGGGCCTCTGCGCTGCTAACCAAACATTCAATGCCTCTTTTCCTCCCCTTGCTTCGTCCTCCCCAAGCTCCTCCATTCTTGAACAGCCGAACCTTTCTACTTCCAGACCTAATATTTGGAAGGGCCTGCTGCTAGCATAGAATGATAAATGTCAGCAAATCCCCCTCTCTTTCATTCCCTCCGATTCTCAGGTTGTCTCCTTTTCAGCAGAAGAGGTTGCTGAAGGGAAGAAAGAGTGGAACCTCTCTCTGATTGGTCACGCCATTGGTAAAAGGCCCTACTATGGCTCTCTTCTCACTGCCATAAGAAAGAAATGGAAGTTCAAAAGAAGTTTGGAGCTCCTTACCCTTGAAGGTGACTTCTTTCTTTTTAAATTTACTTGTTTGGAAGATTTTAATCAAGTTTGGGACAATGGACCTTGCTTCCTCAATGACCGGCCCTTTATTTTCCAAAAATGAGAGTGGAATTTTCGACCTTCCAAAGAACTCATATCTGAACTGCCTATCTGGATCAAATTACCTAACTTCCCGCTCTGTCTGTGGAACGAAGCTGGTTTCTCTAAAGTTGCTAGCCATATTGGAACCCCTCTGGCTATGGACAACCTCACGGCTGCTAAGTCAAGGATCACCTTCGTACATATTTGTGTGAAAATTAACACCTCTTCCCCCCTTCCAGACTCTTTACCAATCAACCTTAATGGTATGGAATTCAACCAGGAAATCCTCTATGACTAGAAACCCTCCTCATGTTCCAAATGCAATACTTTCTCACATGATGATAACAACTGTCCTGCTAATCCCACCCCCCGTGTGACAAATCATGATAGGAGTCGAAGTTAGGCTCCTCTAAAAGGGCCTAGACAGATCTCTTCCTTCACCAATCTTAACACACAAACCCAAGAAGTGCAACTTAATGCAGAAACCCCTATTCCTTCCCTTGAAGTTCCTATCCTTCAAGAGGTCATTTTGGAGGAACGACCTGATATCCCCTCTTCTTCTAAGACCATTAATGATCGCAACCAACCTCCAATTCAATCCCTTGATAAGATAGTGCAGTTGAGGAATGCACCTCAATTTGGATCATGATCTCCCGATAGATGTGTGGCTCTTCAACAACAGGTGTTATCACTCGTTCTACTGCTACCTCACCGATCCGTGGTAATCAACAGAAACTGATTGATAAAGTCCCTAAAACTCCTGGTAAAACCTCATTGGAGGAAAATTCCTCCAAAGCATCGTCAAACCCCTCCCCTACTCCGCATAAGGGAAATAAAAAGAAGGGCAAAAATCCCTCCTCATCTTCCTCTCAATGACTCAGTCCAGCTTGGCATGTTGGAACGTGCGTGGTCTTTCTGCAGATGGTAGGAAGCACGACTGTCTCCGAATTATCAAGGAAACACATATCGACCTTTTGTGCCTGCTGAAAACTAAACTCCAGTGTGCTCTCCTCACCCCTCCCCTTTATTTCATAATCTTATTATGTTTAAACCAGAGGATAGCATATCCAATTTTGACTGCTCTTATGGTGGAAGAATCTGGATAAAGTGGAATTCTGATTAGCTCTCTTTCAATCCTATTATAAGAAATCACCAACTCATTCATGGTTCCATCTCGAGCTCGGGTAACTCTCCTTTTCTCCTCACCTGTGTCTATGCTGATAATGATGCCAGTGTCAGGGTCTCTTTGTGGAACTCTCTTAGAGATATAGCGCTTCACATCAATCTCCCATGGATCATCTTGGGTGATTTCAACTATACCCTTTCTGGGAATGAAAAAGGTGGTGGCAATCCTGTCTCTCTCAATAATTTCTCGACTTTAAGACTTGTATCAATGACTGTGAGCTTCTAGAACTATCTAGCTCGGGATTATTTTTTACCTGGTCCAATCAATAGACTGAACGACCAATTTTTTCCAAACTAGATAGAGTTCTCTACAACACAAGTTGGCTGGATCTTTTCCCTTCTTCTCACTATAAAGTCTTAACCCTCTCATTTGATCACTCCCCTAGTGATTATTCCTCAGTTTCCTATTATTCCTTCTCATGAATTCCTCTTTAAAAATTTCTAGACTAAAACTTCTGGATTTAAAGATGCTATTTCTTTTGCTTGGAGGTGCTACATCCAAGGGGATCCCCTATATGTCCTTTCCTACAAACTCAAGCATGTGAAATGGGCCCTTAGAGGAATGTCCAGGGAATCTACTTCTCTTGAATAACAAATTGAGAATACAAAACAAGATCAGCAGCTCATCTTATCTAAACTTGATATGGATCCTGAAAACTCCTCCCTCATTGTTGATGCCAAGGACATAAAATTGAGATATCTTGACCTTCTACATAGGAGAGCTTATGGATCAAGCAAAGGGCCAAAGAGCATTGGTTATCTCATGCTGATGATGATCTGAAATACCTATACTATTCTATCAAAGAAAGAAAGAACTTAAACCTCATTAGAAAAATTCAAACCCCAAATGGAGTGGTGTCTGACCAGAGCCTGATTGCTGAGGAATTATGTAAGCATTTCTCTACTCTATTTAATAGTAACAACTCTTTTATCCTCCCCCTGCAGAATATTCCTAAGGGAGATTGTCTTTCTCCCTCTCAAGTGGCTGAGCTATCTGCTGATGCGAGAGATCAAGAAATTATAGATGCTCTTCACAGTTTCAGTGACAACAAAACCCCGGGACTAGACGGTTTTAACTCCAAATTCTTTACAGCAACATGGAATATAACAAGAAATCTCTTCCTTAAAGCTATTCCCTACTTCTTCAAAACCAGCAAGATGCCTTATCAATTTAAGCACACCCTACTTACTTTGATTCCAAAGGTTAAACACTCTAATTTGATTAATGACTACCGGCCAATTTCCCTTTGTAACACCATCTACAAGGTCACTGCTAAGGTCTTAGCCAATAGAATGAAGACCTTACTTCCTGTCCTCATTAACCAAGCTCAGTCTGCATTTATTCACGGGAGAGACATAGCTGAAAACCTTTCTTTGGCCTATGAGATTTGCAATGAGTTTTCTTCTCCTAAGTGTAATGGTTATTTCCTTGCTAAATTTGATCTCAGGAAAGCCTTTGACAAAGTAAATCAATTCTCACTTATGCATAGACTCCTTGCTAAAGGCTTTCCTATCAAATTCACTAAGTGGGTGGAAGCCTGTATCATGGATGTTCCATTCTCCATTGTGCTGAACGGTAGTATTAAAGGCTACTTCTCCTCTACAAATGGGTTGTGACAGGGTTATCCTCTCTCTCCCTTTCTTTTTACTATTGCCATGGACACCTTTTCTAGTCTCATTGATAGGGAAGTTAACCTTCTTCACTACTTACCTTGCTCCAATGGGAACTGCAACATTTTCCACCTTCTATATGCAGATGATCTCCTAGCCATGGGGATAGCTTCTCAGGATACCTTACACTCTCTTAAATCCTCCCTTAATACTCTTGAATCTTACCTTGGGTTGGAGGTTAACTCTGAAAAATCATCTATTTGTTTCTCAAAAAATTGTAAAAGGATGAGTGAATGCTCTCAAATACTCAACATTGGCCAAGGTACCTTTCCTCTCAAATATTTGGGCTTACCTTTAGTCACTGGCACTATTAAATTGGCTTACTTTAATGGTCTCTTTGATAAGCTACAAACTTGGTTGGCTGGTTGGAAATGCAAGTTCCTATCATTGGGTGGTAGATACCAACTAATTCGATCTTCGGTTAACAATTATCTTGCTTATTGGTTTCGTGCCATTACCATTCCCAAAGGCATATTAAAACGCATTAGCTCTTTTACGGCCAATTTCTTTTATCATGCTGGGGAGTCCAAGAAACTTCATACAATATCTTGGGAATGTACGACGCTTCCAAGAAAGAAAGGTGGTGCTGGTCTCATTTCTGCCTCAGATCTTAACTTAATTTGCAAACTTAAGATCTCTTGGAAGGTTAGCTTGGGGGTTTCATTATTTGCTAAATGGTGTCTTCCAAATATATATCAATCTGGTATCCCTCCCCCTATAAAGCCTCTCCTCTCTGGAAATCCATCGTATCTACTGCAATCAGGTTTAGAGATAAATTTATTTACCATGTTAGGAATGGTAAGGTATTTTCTCTTTTTTATGACCCTTGGTGCAATGCCTCCTCTCTAGTTAATATTTTGGGGTCTGATTCCCCCAACTGTTGAATTTGTTGGGTAATGCTAGGCTGTACTCTCTCATTGATAATGGATTTTGGAGTCTACCTCCTCATTTCACTGCTACATATCCCATTCTAACTAGCAAAATCCGGTCCATTCCTATAAGAGGAGGAATTGATGTCACGGCATGGTATAATTGCAGTTCTCCTTCCAATATGAATTTTAGGTTTGCTGTATATGATCACCTCCCTGATGTGAACTGGTTTGATGAAATATGGTTTAAGGGTCATGCAATTAACTATGCTCTATCTTGGCTTGCATATTTGGGCTTAAAACCTCGATATCTTGGCAAAGAGGGGCATTGGCTCAAACTCCTATGCTGGGGATTAAAACCTCTGATATATTGGCAAAGAGGGGCATTGGCTCTACTGTAAACTGCTGTCTATGCAATTCTTCCATCGAATCTCACAACCATTTATTCTTTGAATGTCCCATCTCTATGGAACTGGTTAGATCCCTGCTCCCAAATGGCCATTTCTTCTTTCTGCAGGCTTCCTCACATCAGGTACTATGCACTAAGGATGATATCTCAAACAAGGTGATTATTAGATTGCATTATTTGATTATAGCTATTATGGTTTACTCTATTTGGAGAGAAAGGAATAATCGGCTATTCTTAGCTACTTTCTTACCTTTTATGGATCTTGTCTCCTTAATTAAGGAAAGGGTATCTACTAAACTAGAACGATGGAAAATCAAAACTACATGGCCTCGGCATGTTCTAGATATTTTGAAGCAGTGGAGGAACTTCGATCCTCCTTAATTTCAGTTTCACTTTTGGCTCTTTTTTTCTGTCTCCCTTCTGCTGTGGTGTTTTTGCCTTTGGTTGGACAATGATGACCAGAAGGGGTTTTATTTTTGTGTTTGTTCTCTGGGAAGGACCTTCACGCAACTGGACCGTCTCTTCTCTTTCCGGTGTTTATTGGGAGAATTTTTGTGGTTCCAATGGACGGCTTTGAAGGCAACCGCAGATACGATTTGCTCACTAGCAATGCCTTTGATGAAATTTCACTAGCTTGATAACTCTAGCTTTTTGTGGTCTGAGTCCTTATCTTATCTTTGCTTTTTTTCTTCTAATAGTTTTGTAAGGGAAGTTCTTGTTTGTAATTCTGATGTGAAATGGACTCTGATTATCCATTTTGTCTTCTTAGCTGCTAGTCTCTTCCTTTAATTTACACATGTAAGCTTCTTCATTTTTGGATTTATAATACTGGGCAATGCCCTCAATTTTTCCAAAAAAAAAAGAGTAAAAGGTAATTTGTATAAATTATCAGAACCAAAAAAATTATTCTTCTATCATGCCTAGTACAGTGCCCACAGTAGCATTCCTAAATAACTCATGACTGTCCCGTCACACTACAGCAAACTCGAAACTCACTCGGTCACCTCTGTTCGCCCTCCCACATACTTTGCATGAATTCCAACCTAGCTAAATCCAATGAATTCACTTATCATGTATTTTGTAAATCCGTATTTTGTAAATCCATATTTTATAATGCAAAATCGGCTTTAGAGGTTACCATCAGCTCGATTTAAGTTAAATCTAGTCTAAATCCTGGTCCTTCTAGTATGTTATCTCCTCCTCCAATCTCCTACTTCCCTTTTCATAACTCAGAGGCAACTCTGTCATCAGGCGAGTTCCTCTCGTCATTCCCTCTCTTTCTCTTGCAACCTTATTTACTCCCTCAAATCTTCCTCCTCCAACCTTCCCTTTTCACAAATGATAGAAAATGAGAGACAACTCTACCATCATGTAGGTTACTCTTAGCTTCCTTTCCTATCTTTTGCACACTGATCTCTTCTTTCACCCAGTAAAGTCACGAGCCCCAAAACTTGGGCATCCCCCGTGTCGAGAGATAACTTCATCATCGGTTCCTCTGCTCGTGGTTGCTTCTTCACCTAGTTATCGCAACACGCCTACTTCCCCTCTCATGGCTTTCTTTCTATTCTATCTCTTTAGGATAAAAGAAATATTAGATTTAAATATTATTGCTCTTAAGTTGCAAATCAATCGCATTATCATGCAAGTTTATTATTATCGATGATTTGTGGATGTATAGAAATGTGTGAATGTGTATAGAATATATGTATTTATTTATTTATGCAAGTTAAAGGCCTCATTATGCTCACCACGGTGTGACAGATAGGCCAAAATAGTTTCGATGTAGCCCCTATACAGAGATGATGCCGGAATATTTTTGAAATGCTATTGAAATTTTATCCAAAATTCATACTTGTAAATAAAATTCAAGCTAAAAAAATAGCATTGCCTAAGCTCACTAAAATAAAATTGATATCGAATTGAATTTTAAATTATAAATGAGAATGAATTTAAAATGAATTTGAAGATTATATTTCAAATTAAGAAAGATGGATTGAACTCAAACAGATTTATGAACTTAAAATGAATTGAATATTTTGGCAATAAATATAAATTTAGCAATTCAATATATCATTTCAATTGATTTAGAAGATGATCTAGACTGAATATCCAATTAGAGCACAAAAGATCTTATTAAAACTAGAATATAGTTTTCAAATCATAATTCACTGCAAATGAATTGGAGAAATTCAAAGAATTCATAAGACTTTTTTTTAATGAGATTGAATGATTGCTAATAAGCATAATCAATGAATCCTTGGAAAATATTTGAAGCATATTATTCATCTTATTAAATACTCAAATTAGATCAAGGAGAATTTGAATAGAAATTGTGATGAGTTTGAGAATTATTAATAGATATAAATGAGAGTCTATTGAACATTCAAAGACTAATCAACTCTAAATAAAAGAAAGTAATTCAATGTTATTCTAGAGGGTCTAATAAGTTATTAGAATAATTTAAAATGTTTTCAATGCCATAGGATTCACAACACATCTTACATGCGAACAGAAGGTGATATTAAGTCCAGGCATGGATCATATTGGGGGAGAATAGAAGGTGATATTAATGCTTAAAGAAAATAATTTATCCACTCATCCACCATCATTTGTTGGGGATGACAGATTAAGAAAATTCTAACTCACAAAAGAGCCTATGTCAAGTCAAACAAATTACTATATTGACACTCAAATAATCTCATGCCAGTAAGGATGTGGCTCATGTCCTCTATCCGCGTAGTTTAGCCAGTAGGCTCCACATATGATGTGGTTATGACCAGAGTCATCTGATCAGGTGGTTGCCGCCAAATGATACCATTATATTATGATCACGACTGTAGCTCGTATGTTCCCTGATGGCTCAGCCCTTTATGTTATGACTCTAGGATATATTTGATAGGCACAAAGCCCTTTTGTCAGCTAAGGTAAACTTAAGATTATCTCCATAGACAAACACCACCCCAGGTCTACAAGGTTCTCTTGGATGATGCAACCCATGGCTACTAATAAGGACCCTTTGGTTAGGTTGGCTCGACTACCTCCTCTGACTAATAGACTAGGCACCACGAGAGCTGGGATGACGGAACCATGGGATCTTGACCAGGCACGTCATCATTCCCCACCATCCCCTTTAACTTAAACTGATGAATTTCATAAATTTACAATCATATACTCCACATGTTGCTACTATATGCTACACATTTAATGATCTAATGACTAGCCTTAATCAAAGTTTTTTTCAGCATTAGGAGGGATAATTAACTATAGGTGTTTATGCCTATAGGAAACCTAGAACCAGATCTAAAGTCCTTGCAAAATAAGGATGAAATCTCTGGGAAGTGTCTTATTTATTATTTCATCCGCCTTCTGAAAATTTGAATGACTTTAAATCAAACTCTCTTCATCAAGAGGTCGGTGATGAATTTTTAGAGCCCACAGATTTCTAGCAACTCCGCTAGGGACTAATTTCTCTTTCCATCTCTAACTAGTCAAATTTGGAGTATAGTAGCAGTGGAGTATAATAAATAAAATTTGAAATTTAGTTATAAAATAAAATATTAAATAAACATAATGATTTATTGACTATGATTTTATTTGTTTAAAATTTTATTTTGAACTTGTTGTTTTATTTTTGTTCTGTTGTATCTCTGCATTTATGGTATAATATTTATTTTTGATTATTGATCTTCATCTTTCATTTGTGCATTTAGATCTTCAAAATACACTCGTTTATTGTGAAGTTGAGCCATGGGTCTAACAACCATCTGGCAAATGCTATCATCAACACTGGAGACACTAGAGCTACCATTCAATTTGGTAGTGTGGACTTTTCAGCAATCGTAGTTAGAGCTAATGTCACATCAATTCAGGATACATTTGCACATCATGCACATCAGCCCATGCAATAGAGAAACTTCATCAAAGAAGTTACTATTGAGGCTCCCCAGAAGAGGGCTTCTGTGTTTTAAATATTGGGACACTCTGACACTCTAACTATGAAGAGAACCATTATTGGGCAAAAAGTTTCAATTATCCTATAAACATCACTCTGCCAATTGAGCCTTTCATACTAGAGAAGCATGATCATGAAGCTTCCTCGTATGGAGGAAAATTAATAAGAAGGCAGAGGAGGAGGATGAATAACAAACTATGAGCTCAACAACTACTGTTTGAACAACATACTATGTCGTTAGCCTCAGAACCAGAAGTGAGTATTGCCACCCAGAATAAATTTGAGAACCTAAAATGGGTAAAGAGGAATAGCTCTAATAGTGAGCTGAAGTAATCTTTTTGGGACAGACCACTGCATCAAGCTCCGATTCCCCAAAAGAAAATTCTTGAAACCTTATCTGCTTGAGTGCATAGAGTGCTGAAGGTTGCCAAGGAAATAAGCCTAATGAAAAAAAGAGTCCAAAGGCATGTGATAATCAAAGCTAATAATGTTTCATCTGGTAGACTACCACCTGTTGTGAGAGCTCATGATCGATTCAAGAAAATATCATACAATGAGCATCGAAGCGTGGCACCATATATATCCGGGAGAGCCGAAAAACAGGCATAAGCTTAGAGGCCAAGGCCCTGAAGAGAAACTATTGAAAATAAAGGAAAAGGCATGACATCTGATTCGCATTCTTGAAAATCCACGAATGATAAGAATTGACAAAATGGGTTCAAAAGAAGAAATCTTCTGATGATGAATAGCAGGATGGTTGACACCTAGGTAAACATTCCAGGGAATTCCATCATCGTTCAACTGAATCTCCATGAAAGAAAGTTGACTTTGATCATAGCCCTCTGGTTAAAGAGAGGTTTGTCTCGAATCCAGAGCTAGAAATTCATTGAAAGTGATGTTCTGAAGTCAGATTACAAGAAGATGAAGAATATGATGAGGATACTATTGGAAGGAAGTGTGGTATGTAAGATATCGAGAACCATCTGGTGCATGATAGCACCAACATAGATGGCATGGAGCTGCACCTTCTATTCACATTGAAGAACCAGCTCTTGAGCAAGCAGAAGGTGGAGCTAAAAGTGCATCCTCAGGTAATGAAGAGGAAGAAGAACTAGAAAGAGAAGAGGATAACTCTTTCTTTACCGGCACTACCATGTTAGCTCAAATGCAAAAATGAATGAAACGACAGATGAAGGCAAAGGATAAGGAGAAAATGCAAAGATGAATCAAATGATGGCACAAATGAATGTGATGCTACAGATGATGCAGAGAAATACAAAAGTAGTGCCATCATCTATTTCGCTTGTCAACCATTCGACATCTAATGCTACACCTGCTGATCCACCAGTTGACTCGGTGCCTCAAGCTTTCGGAGCACATAATGCACTAGAGCAAAGAAATGAAGTCAATCAACTAGCTCCTTAACCCATCCCTCAAGATGTGCATAATATATCTGAGCTCGTGACAACATTTCAGTTGGAAACAATCATAAGTGAAAAGATCAAAGCTATCATTGTAGCTGACCAGCAAAAAAATTGGTAAGCAAAGGTCATCCATACCTAGTAGAGTACGATCAAGTGCCATACCCTAAGGGTTATTCGGTGCCTAAATTCAATACATTCAATGGCACTAGAAACCCTAGACAACACTTAGCATGATTTAAAGCAACATGTGATAATACAAGAGGACATGATGCACTACTATAACGCTAGTTCGATAGTAGCTTACCTCAATTGCTTTTGAATGATACGCTAAATTTCCTAATGACTCGGTCAAGACTTTTGTTGAAGTAGAGATGATGTTTGTCAAGAGATTCCCCAGTGTAATTGAGAGGATTATAATTGCTGACCTCACCTTAGAACGAAGAAGGAATGACGAGTAAGTGACTAAATATTTTTCATGTTGGCAAAATATGAGCATGAAATGTGAACAACAGCTAGAAGAGGAACATGCAATCCAATTATTGATGGGTAACATCGACGATAAGATGACACCATATCTATGCATGGCCTCTATCTCAACATTTTAAGAGTTATTGGACCGAGTGGTAAAGTTTGAAAAGCTTAATCGCTCAAAACCTTAGGGTCACTCAGAAAAGGTAAAGAAGAATAAATTCTCATACTCAAGGAGGAATGAGTCTCACATAACCTCCTATAGCTCGAGCAATGGAAAGTAAGAAACTTACAATGTTGATAAAAAATAGCCCGCTTATGTAGATGAAGGGGGAAAGCAATCAGTTAACTCCCAATCAAAGCAATCAATGAGAGATGATGAGCTAGTGCACTCATCTCTAAAGACAAGATGAGTAAGGAATACTCTTTCAAGAGGGAGAGTGTGGCTAAGTTATTCTGCCAAACTCTTAAAGCAAGATTTGAATTACCATAATCCAAAATATTCAATGAGTTAAGTTAAACTAATAATCCAAAATATTATCCATATCATCAAGAAATTAGCCACCTAATTGAAGATTGCTATGTTTTTAAGGGTTGGTTGGAAAGAAAATATAGAAAGGGTGAATTCACACTATCTGATAGTGTTTTCATTCATCCTAAAAGAGAATTTGTCAGGGTGGTTATGTCCACTTCAATACCATTGATGAAAGAGAAGGAAAAAAAGAAAAGCAATATAAGATGAGCAATGAGTGATAGTAGTCTTTAAGAAGACTGTGAAAATGTTGAAGTAGCTAAAAGATGTCCCTAGTGCTAAGTAGAAATCATCACTTGAACCTATATTGGACTTAAAAGAAATGCCTAAACCAAGCATTTTAGCTTCTCAGTGATATTTTGATAAGGCTACTTCATCACCCCATGAGGAGCAGTTGCTAAACGTAGGCCTCATAAGTTAAAGAAGTCAGCTAAGAAAAAGAAGATCATGAAGAAAACTATAATTCAAAAGATCATCAATAATCTAGAGGAGTATCATCAACCGATGAGACAGACTATCAGGCTTGTTGATTACATGTCAGGACTTCAGATCACTGAGTTAAATGAAGAAGAAAATAATGATAAAGACTTACTTCCTAGAGAGACGTGAGCTATTTCGGTGGTGTCACTCTTCCTACCTGATGAGTCAATAAAAATAAATTAGGTCAACTCTTATATGGTCAACTAGTGTACAACAAACATGGTCCACTTCATATGTGCACCATATTTTTTGGAGAGTATTTGTTGACCTATAAGTAATTTTCATACTCTTAATTAATCATATTAGTTGAAATCAGCAAGAATTATATGCATCGTCATGAAAAATGAGAGTTGAAAGCGTATGGATCGTGATGAAAATTAATCAAGATATCCTCCGATCATGAAATCAACTACACCAATGCATTCAGAATATCAAAACCAATTAAAATTGATATTTCACATCAATCAATTGCTGTCTAATAAAGGAAAATAAATAGAATAGGCAATTTCATGCATATTAAAGTCGAGGCTTCCTCGACGCTATCCAAATGAGCGCCTTTCACGAAACGACTACACTGTCAATGCTGAAATGTCAAAAACTATCAAACAAGGCCTTTCGCAATCGATTCAGTCAAGTGTGAAGAAAATGGCAAGCCTCGAAGTGCGACAAAGCCTAAATTAACCACAAATTTACCGCGATCAACCTCAACATTGCTCAAATGACCTCCGATCATAAATGTGGGTTTGATTTACATCGTTGAATCCAGAACATTGCTCAAATGACCTCCGATCACAAATTTACATCGTTGAATCCAGAACGTTGAATTTACCTAGAAATAACACCCATATTATATGGGTTTGATTTTGACAAGATTCACAATAATTTTGATGTGATAATGTGAAAATTAGACATTCAATTTCATTAAATATAATTCAATTTAATCTTAATAATTAAATCATAATATGATTAAATCAAAAAATTTTATATGAATTGGAATTATTAATCATATTAAATATTTTTCATAAATACCTTTTAATCACATTTAAAATTTCATTCAAAATTTCTTGAAAATCCCGCCTAAACTCATAAGGAAAGTAATTAATTTGCATTTAAGAGCAGTAATCTCTAATTTTTTTTCCTCTCGGTTGAGAGCATAGAGGATCGCCTGGTTAACTCAACAGCTGACGCCTATTTTTCATTAACTACAAACCAAAACATAGAGCTCCATCTTTTCTCGGCCCCCTCTGTCTCTCATAGAGTTCGCATGAGACAAATCATCCCTCCTTCTTTTTCTCTCTCACCTCGATCACCCAGTTTGGAATGAATTGGAAGTCGTAAGCTTCCCCCTCTCTCCCTCTCTCTCTCTCTCTTATTTTCTCTCCAACCAACAAATCCACTGCAACTCTTGAACCACCAACCGATATTCACGCCAAAACCCCATCACTTTTCACATGAGAGAAGGAAAATCGAACACTATTTTGTGCTTGAGTAGCGGAATCAGGCCGTCGTCTCAGTCCCATCTTCATCTTTGATTCTTCTTGATTTGCTTATTGCTTTTAATCCCACTGTCTCTTAATCGTCTACCCTCGCAACCAAGAAAATATTATGTCCGGAATCCGCACGTAGCTTTACGTGCAGACTCCAATCCCGACATTATGTGTCCGATTTTTTCTGTTTAGAATTGAGAAAGAAGATAGACGGCCGTAAAGACATTTCAGCACGCCCATAAACATCGATGGCGATTAACTGACCTGGCCAGAAATACTTTCCGCCCGCACCTGCCTGCTCAAAAAAGCTGGAGAAGAAGAATGAGAAACATTATCGACGTTCGACATTCCTCATCGTAGCAGAATAGTTTAGGCTTTCCGATGAAGGATTTTTCTCCTCCCCTCTCGACGGCACATCGCCTTCACGCTGATATAGCAATCAAAAAATTGAGGTATGAGGTGACTACATGAGGTATTTACACATGCATTCTCAACTTGAATGAATTTAGGTTTACTCTATTCTTCTCACCGTCCAAAGATTGGCTATTTTTATATGTTATTTTGTATATACTTTGTACCTCTCTAGAGGGTACATAACTTTATTCTTTTACCAGTTTCCTTAGCCTATTTCTTGAGATTATGTTCATTATATTCAAATGCAATTTGATGGCGCTTTGGATGGTTTCTGGTATTTTGCATCAGACTGTACCTCTTTGATGTGATCATTTTGACCTTTTTTCCCAATTTATTTTGCCTTTTATTGAGATCATATTTAGGGCATCTGAGGAAGCATTTGATGGCGCTTGATGATTTCGTGGTATATGTATATAATTGTTCTTTGAGGCAGATCATTTTGACCTTTTTTTCTAGTTTATTTTGCCAACGCCTTATGATTATGTGGCATTATAATGGAAGCATTTGGACATTATTTGATAAATTCGGGTATTTTGCATTTGTATTGTACCTCTTTGAGGGTACAGATCATTTTGACCTTTTTTCCATTTTTTTGCCAATTTCTTATGATTATGTTTAGGGAATTATAATGGAAGCATTTGGAGGAAGTTTTGGTTTCGGTGGTATTTTGTATCTCAGACTGTACTTTGAGGGTACGATCATTTTGACCTTTTTCGCTTTATTTTGCCAACTTCTTATGATTATGTATAGGCATCAAAAAGCATTTGAAGGATTAGTTTTGGTATTCATGGTATTTTCATAACCTCTTTGAGGGTACGAGATCATTTTGACCCTTTTTCTAGTTTTTTTGCCAATTTCTTATGATTATGTTTATAATGGAAGCATTTGGAGGCGCTTTAGGTGGTTTTGGTGGTATTTTGCATCCAGACTTTGTGTATCTCTTTGAGGGGATCATTTTGGCCTTTTTTTTGCAATTTTTTCCAATTTCTTATGATTATGTTTATTCAAAGAATCATTTGAGCTGGTTTGATTTTCGATGTATTCCTGTACCTCTTTGGAGGTGATCATTTTGATAGTTTTTTCCATTTATTTTTTGCCAACTTGATTATGTTTAGGGCATTGGAAAGAAAGCATTTGGAGATTGTTTGGATGGATTCTAGCAGGTCTGTACCTCTTTAGGGTATAGATCATTTTGACCTTTTTTCCAGTTTATTTCACTTTATTGAGATTATGTTTAGGCATCTCAATGGAAGCATTTGATGGCGCTTGGATGGTTTATTGGTTTTGCATCATTCTGTACCTCTGAGGTAGATCATTTTGGAATTTTTTGTAGTTTATTTTGCCAACTTCTTATGATTATGTATTGGCAAATGGAAGCATTTGGAGGAAGTTTGGGTGGTTTTTGGTATTTCAGACTGTTCTGTACCTCTGAGGGTACGTGATCATTTTGATAGTTTTTTCCTTTTTTTGCCAATTTCTTATGATTATATAGGCATTATAATGGAAGCATTTGAGGCGCTTGGGTGATTTTGGGTATTTTGCATATGTATTATGTGTATCTCTTTGAGGGTACAAACCATTTTGCTTTTTTTGCAATTTATTTTGCCAACTTCTTATGATTATGTTTACATTCCAAAGGAAGCATTTGATGGCTGATTTTGGGTGGGTATTTTGTATCAGACTGTACCTCGAGGGTACAGATCATTTTGACCTTTTTTTCCCAATTTATTTTGCCTACTTCTTATGAATGTTTAGGCATTATAATGGAAGCATTGGAGGCTTGGTGGTTTTGGTGGTATTTTATATTTGATCTGTGTACCTCTTTAGAGGGTACGATCATTTTGACTTTTTTTCCTTTATTTTACCAACTTTTATGATTATGTTTAGGCATTATAATGGAAGCATTTGATGGCGCTTGGGTGGTTTGAGGTTTAGTGTATGCACTGTACCTCTTGAGGGTAGATCATTTAGACCTTTTTTCCAATTTATTTTGCCAACTTATGATTATGTTTAGGCATGCAAAGGAAGCATTTGAGATTGTTTAGATGGATTTGGTGGTATCTCAGATTCTGTGTACCTCTTTGAGGGTACGACCATTTTTGACCTTTTTCAGCTTTATTTTGCCTTTTATTGAATTATATTTAGGCATCTCAATGGAAGCATTTGATGGCGCTTTGGATGGTTTAGGGTGGTATTTTGCATTTGTACTGTACTTTTGAGGGTGATCATTTTTGATTTTTTCAGTTTATTTTGTCAACTTCTTATGATTATGTATAGGCATTGCAAATGGAAGCATTTGATGGCGCTTTGGGTGGTTTCGGTGATATTTTACATCTATACTTTCTTTGAGTACATTTTGACCTATTTACTTTTCTTTTGAAGTTTATCGTCTCCGGGAAAAGGATAACTGAGCCTACCAATCGTAAGAAATGTTTGATAATATCAGTTTTACCGATGAAACCACGACATTTTAAAGAGGCTTCATCTCCATCATTCATTATTAGACTTAAGCAAGACTCGCTTGCCATTACATCGATCTGTCTTTGACATAGAAAAGCAAGCTTTCTTGCTGGGTGACATTCCTTTCACCCCTGATGAAGTTGCATTGATGATAGGGATGCCAAACAGAGGGGAGAAGGTTTTATGGAAATCCCGTCATTCGCCATCATCGACTACAAGAATCGACTTGAGAATTGATTGCTGTCGCAAAGACACGGCGCTTGTATATACATTTTCATCGTCAAATCTATTTTTTGTATATCATAATTATAGGGTGGCATCAGAATTGATTGCTTATGTTGATGATATAGATAGATTTGCTGAGTACAACTGGGCAGATGCCATTTGGGACTTTCTAGTCTCCCAATTTGATGCTATTGCATCAAAGATCAAACTAGGGCCTGTACATGAGTGGCTTTGTCACTCTTCCGATGGTATGTTTTATATCTCCATGTGTAATATAATGTCTTGAAGTTTACTTAAATATTCATTGTAGATATGGGCTACGAGCACATAAGCATCATAAGCCCATCATCCAACCAGCCAATGTACCGCGATGGGAAAAATAATTTTCAAAAAATGCTTTCCGGTTTGGGAGGATGCCGGTGACATATAATAATATCACTTAGTTCATATAAGAATGTATTTATTTATGTTGTATGTCTTCAAAATTTTTTATCCTTTACCACACGCCTTCTTTCATTCGAGGACTTATTGGAAGACAAGAACTGGCTCCTTCGCTGTCCCTTGCCCAACACCCACATGTGGAGCCCACAAGTAGTCCCATTTTAAGTCAATCGCAGCCACGACTCTCCTTATGTCTCCCCTCGATATTCTCCCCATTCAAGAGCCTACCCTCTCTACACCCCCACAGACTTATGTGGTGAGGATATTTGCGTTTGACTGACCGAGAGACATCATCTTTCCATACAACAATAACTGAGAGGATGGATGAGCTTGATTTGGTTTCGCTATCGAGGATGTTCTAGCAAGGTCCTACCACCCCAAATGGGGAGGTTCCTATGGGGTCACCACTGTGGGAAACTCTTCAGAGGCTACCAGGAGCTTCCCATGGAGGGTACCCACGGGAGGCTACCTACCGAGGAGGGTTGCAGAGGAAGCTCTTGTGGAGGCTACCACAGAGCTTCCATCTGAGTTGGATAGGGGAAGCCCACGGAATTGATCAGGAGAGTTCTGTGGAGGCCACCACACACGATGCTCAAACCCTGAATTGGCAAGATTAAGCATGGTGTTAAAGCTGTGATAAGAAAGAGGACCCTTTCACACACACGAAAGTCTCGAGCAAGAATAAATGATGTGGTGGCCTCCACTCAAGTCAGAGTGTCAGAGGTATTAAGTTACTTTCTTTTAAATTTGAGATAATAGAAATAGTTTTCACTAAATTTTTTTATAGGTTAGCATGATGACCCAATAAAGGTCGATGACCCACAGTGTGTGGTGGAGGAGCATCTCGAGGTATGAATCATCTCAAGATCGATTCTTTATTCATAGTTAATCTAGCTCTTCATCACTAAATTTTTTTTATAAAGATGAGCCAAAAGGTCGATGACCCAGTGACCGCTATCGTCGGTGGAGGAGCATCGGAGGTATGCATCATCTCAAGATCGATCATTTTTATTCATAGTGAATGCTCTTCATCACTAACTTTCATCATCGCAATTTGTTGTGCATCGAGGCACTTCATGTTGTTGAGTTCTCATCCAGAGCTATTTTGCCTAAGCCGATGCTCGATCTTATTGACACGTCGTGCTCCCGGTTTGAGGACAAGTAAGTCAAGCCTCAGTCAGGTCCTTCATATGTAAAATAACCTATTCGTTTAGTTGAGATCACTTTAAAATATTTATTACTTGCAGGGGTGATACAGTATTCATGGCTGGGAATATCATTATTGCACGAGGGCAGATCGATGAGTTGCTGACGGAATAATATCTCTCAGATGCACACATTATTGCCTTCGCCTTCTCACGCCAAGTACTCGCCTTCTGTCAGATGTCCCATATTTGTACATTTCATGCTTGGGTATGTTACCCAGGAATGTTCTATTACGATTCGTTCTTATTTGTTTAGATAAAAGCTATAATGTGTAATTATTCTCTTCTTTTCCTGGAGAGTTATGCCAGGTACGGCCTAAAGATGGAAAGCAAAATATTCATCCAAAGATATCATCAGGACTGTGTCGAGAGTTAATCTTACCGCCGATATAATCAAGATCGACACTCTATATATTAAGTCGAGGCCTGGTATTTTATGACTCATTGCCCAAACCAACCCATAAGAGCATTCTTCCTGAGATTGTAAGAACTATTTTCAAATTTGGTTCTTCTTAACTATTTTTTTTTCCTAGTCCAACTTATTGAGATTTTGTTCTAGCTATTTAGATCAAATTACTTATTAAAGATGTCAAGGTGCTTTTGGCATCCAGAAATGGCCAATCGACATAGTGAGTGGGATACCACCAAAAAATAGTGTCGATCGGAATGTTTGTTCCGCAAATACATGGAGGCAAAGAATCGAAACCTCAGTGGATTGACCAACAAGATTGGCCAAAGAAAATGAATATAAATAGTTTACGCTTACATTTTATTTGGGACTTAAAATTCAAAGTGAGAACAATATTATTTTGTTTGATATAGGATTTTGTTTAATGCATGTTAGTGGCTTTGAAGACTTAGCTATTTTTTGTTGAAGTGCATGGACCTGTGATGATATTTTACTCTACTTTTTTAACTTCTCTTCTCTCATCTCATATAGTTTTATTTCACTGATATCTTACTCTGGGTTGATATTTGGGGGCTATACTCTTCAATGAAATCTGCATTTAAAATCATTTTTTATGGTATGGTCATTTTGTTATGAGCAGAATGCATAAAGTTAATGCAGCCGTTTGCATAAAATAAATGTTACCCTAATGCATAAACTAATAAAAATTAATTAGTGATTATCATATTAGGGATTATGATTGTTGTTAGCTATTTTTATTATAAAAATAAAGCTATAGATTTAGAGCTCACATTTTCTTCAACTGATAAGCTCCCAAAGCTAAATCCAAGAGCTCTTCTTCAAGTAGTGTGAAGAGAACAATGGGAGGGAACTCATCCTCTCTCTATTGTTCGCTCGCCCTCGTGAAAGTCACACTATAGAGAAGAAGAAGATGACTGGGACTGGAGGTGAATAAGTAAGTTTAATAAATTGTTGTTTGATTCTCTCCTATATGATTTAGTGTGTTTTCTTACCTTCTTCCTTCACTCAGCTAGCTTCTTGTGTGCTGTCCTCCTTGTTTAATAGCTATAGCTGCTTGTGGAATTGATAAAGAATGCAATTGGTTCATGAAATATATATTTATATTGTTGCCCATTCATTGAAGAAATTTGGAACCTTGTAAAGAAAGCTGAAGCATCGAGTTTATGTGATATTCAGAATTCATGCATTACCATGTAAAATTCATATTAATTTGAGTCTAAATTTTTTTTTTTGTGGTATGTAATACAATCTAGATGATTTGAGTATGAATATAAATAAAAAAATGAAGAAAAAAATTGTAAATCCTGATCTATTAATAATCTACTTGAATATTGAGCATTTCCTTGCCATAAAGAGTGATTCTGCATTGTATATTTTCACATATGATATGGATCTATTTATATTTGAGAGTGATGATTGATAATTCTCGTTCGTTCTATGAGATGGATCTATTAAAATTACCTTTCAAAATAAAGTGAACATTGAAGATCAAATATTAAGAGTCACTGAAGTACCCTTTGAATGAATGCTTAGGTTTTTCGCTCCTGGAAATGGCTGTGTTGTTTGTTTTATGATTAATGCCCCAAATATTGAGAAAGTCCTCCCTATAAAAGTGATAATGCCTTATTATTTTTCTTTATTACAATAATGATAAAACAATGAATTTCTATTATTCATGTGCATATATATTTTAAATTTTAGATATTAGTTTAATGATTTAGATAAGTTATATACAATAAATTTTTTTATAATATATCGACTTCAGAGGCTAAATTTATTCGATTAAAGAAGCTGAATTTTTTATAATAGATTATAATATATCCTTTGGAATGCCCTAAACATATTCATAAGAAGTTAGCAAAATAAATTGCAAAAAAAGGTCAAAATAATCAGACCTCAAAGAGGTACAGACTGAATACAAAACCACCTAGAAACTATCCAAACTGCCTCTAAATGCTTCCATTGAGATGCCCTTAACATAACCATAAGAAATTGGCAAAAAAAATTGGAAAAAAAGTTCAAAAATGATCTGTACCCTCCAAGAGGTACACAGAGTACAGATGCTAAATACCCACCCAAAACCATCCAAACTGCCATCAAATGCTTTCTTTGGAATGCCCTAAACATAATCATAAGAAGTTGGCAAAATAAACTGAAAAAAATTGTCAAAATGATCGTACCTCCAAAGAGGTACAGTCTGAGATGCAAAATACCCACATAAAACCACCCAAACTACAATCAAATGCTTCCTTTGGAATGCCCTAAACATAATCATAAGGAGTTGGCAAAATAAACTGGAAAAAAAACAAAATGGTCAGATCCAAAGAGGTACCAAATCTGCAAAATACCCCAAAACCACCCAAAGCGCAATCAAATGCTTCCTTTGGAATGCCCCATAATCATAAGAAGTTGGCAAAATAAACTGAAAAAAAATCAAAAAAAATGGTACCCTCCAAAGAGGTACACAGAGTACAGATGCAAAATAACACTCAGAAACCACCCAAACTGCCTCCAAGTACTTCCATTATATTGCCCTTAACATAATCTCAATAAACAAGCAAAATATACTGGAAAAAAAAGGTCAAAAAAGGTCTGTACCCTCCAAAGAGGTACACAAAGTACAGATGCAAAATATCACCCAGAATCCATCCAAACAATCTTCAAATGCTTCCTTTGTAATGCCCTAAACATAATCATAAGAAGTTGGCAAAATAAACTGGGAAAAAAAGGGCCAAAATGATCTGTACCCTCCAAAGAGATACACAGTACAATGCAAAAATACCACACCACCACCATCAAAAATTCTTTCTTTGAATGCCCTAAACATAATCATAAGAAGTAGGCAAAATAAAATGGAAAAAACTATCAAAATGGTCAGACCCTCAAAGAGGTACAGTTACATCTGAAAATACCCACCCAAACCACCCAACGCCATCAAATTCTTCCTTTAGAATGCCCTAAACATAATCATAAGAAGTAGGTAAAATAAAATGAAAAAAAACTATCAAAAATGGTCTGTACCCTCCAAAGAGGTACACAGAGTACAGATGCAAAATATCACCCGAAAAAGCCTCCAAATGCTTCCTTTGAATGCCTAAACATAAGAAGTCAAAAAAAACTGAAAAAAAGGCCATAAATGATCCGTACCACCCAGTCATCCAAATAATTGCCTAAACAAGAATGTAATGAACATTATTTCTAGTATTAGGCAAAATAAATAGAAAAAAAGGCAATAAATGATCTATTATTTATTACACATATTTATTGGTATAGTTATGATTACAATGATTCCTCGTGAGGATTAACTCAATCACTATTGCTTAAAGAGCTACAAAGAGACCGTGTCAAAATCTCCTATCTGGGTCAAAAGCGGATAATGTCATGCATCAAAATGTTTTTCTGAAATAATATCCATCATCAGCTTAGTGTACCCTTCAGCCGATTGATTGATTGTGGAGCTCGAGTTAAATTCTTGTATGTAGAACATCGTATTAGTTGATACTTTCTTACAGCATCGATGTGTGATATTATGTGCATACCTCTGAAAAACACTCTAGCATAATAGAGAAAGGTGATGCAACTTGTGAGGAAACATGTTGACAACGCTTATCGGTGTACTTTGGTTTTACAACAAAAAAAAAGAAGGGTTTGAAGATTAATACAATATTTAAAATACCAAAAATAATATGCAAGTAGAAAATTACTCTTGGCTTTCTTGGATCTCTCCCAATATCCCTTAAGCTTTGAGTTGGAAACACCCTTTGGACGTTGCTTAACTGGATCTTTTAAGATGTCTTTTCCCTTATCTGTCATGGTTGACTTCTTCTTCTTAACTGCTTTGTTAGATGGAGGAGAATTCTCACTTATTATAGAGTCGACATCATCATATAGTTTTTCTAGGGATCCAAGCATATAGTCCTCAACTCTCTTATTGCCACTGCCACGGCTTATTTGATATGCATATCGACTTATGTGGTTCAAAATAATGCCGGAAGCATTTCCATCGTCTTGCCACATCTCTTAATTTTATGCACTATCAATGTAAATATCCCTCTTTGCTCGGTAGACCATCGCGCGAAGATACTTGTCCGAATGTGCACAACATCTTCTTGACTAAGAACTCTGATACAATGGGCACAAAGTAATCCCATCATTTCAAATTTTTTGCAAGTACAAGTTACTTCTAGGGTAGTCCTATCGAAATGGCCAGTCCATGTTTTGGATGCATTTTTATTCTCTAAGTTTCTCACCAAATACTCCATGGTGCTGTCATCTGACTTAGTTACTGATAGGCCTCCAACTCCATGCAAAAATTCCTCTTTAAACATAGTGTAAACCTTTCTTGTATAAAACATAGCAGCTTGTTTTAGAATTGGACTAGTCTTACCAACAGGAACAATCGATGATTGGCTACACTTGAAGTCTTCGTCATGTTCATTCTGATGCCATGTCTCCATAACCTGTTCTAACCCCAAGAAACAATCTATGAGCAAACTTGTTGGTTTAGATATTCCGTGACATACATTGTTCGTGGACTCACTACGTTGTGTTGACAAGATGCATGCGAGAATGAGTCCTTGAATGGACCACTTGGATCTAATCTTATAAAGCTCGAACTGACCAAGCATGATCATGCAAATTGCCTTCTTCTAGCGTAGACCAAGCCTCTTTAAACTCTTCCTGAGTCACACTTACTCATGCATTTATAAAACAATCTTATTCTTATCTTTATATTAAAAAAATAGCTTTCTAATATAATAAATAGATGCACATTCAGGCATCCAAATTATTTGATTGATTTCCTTAACAATATTATTATTTTGTATTCATCATTTCTCACAGAAAATGAAATATTTTTGTGAATGATGATTACTCCATCACCAACCTTTAATTAATGATCATTCTTTAATCTCGAACCCATCTATTGCTTCAAACAATGCATCACATTCCATTCGATTATCTTGAAGAATGATTATAACTTTGTATATTTTAATTCCCCTCAAATCTCAGAATCATTGTCAGCTGAACAACCTTCTTATATCAACTCAGAATGTTTTGTTAAGCATATTTAATTTGTATTCTTAACCAATTTTGCTAGAAATCTTTTTGATTTCAATTTCTTTGAGTTTGCCAATACATGTATGGTCCTTTGACATTGAATCAATTTGATGCATAGTCTGATGCATGCATACTCATTTCATTCACGAGCGGTGTGCGAGTTCTCAAATTTGGGTCATTATTTTACCAAAATATACAAAAATATGTTAGAAAATATAGATGCAAAATACCACCCAAAACCATCCAAACTTCCTCAAATGCTTCCATTATAATTCCTAAACAAATCATAAAAATTGGCAAAAAAAGCGGAAAAAAGCCAAAATGATCGATTCTCAAAGAGGTGCACAGTAGATGCAAAACCACCCGAACTATCCAAAGCCTCCAAATGCTTCCATTGAGATGCCCTAAACATAATCATAAGAAATTGGCAAAAAAAAAGGTAAAAAATGATGCTCCAAAGAGGTACAGTCTGATGCAAAATACCCACCCAAAACCATCCAAAGCGCCAACAAATGCTTCCTTTGGAATGCCTAAACATAATCATAAGAAATTGGCAAAAAAAAGGAAAAAATTGTCAAAATGATGTACCCTCAAAGAGAGATAGTACACATGTAAAATATCACCCGAAACCACCAAGCGCCCAAATGCTTCCATTATAATGCCTTAAACATAATCATAAGGAGTTGGCAAAAAAAACTAGAAAAACTATCAAAATGATCACCCTCAAGAGGTATACATAATCTGGATGCAAAATACCACCCAGAAATCACCCAAAGCCATCAAATGATTCCTTTGGAATGCCCTAAACATAATCATAAGGAATTGGCAAAAAAAATTGCAAAAAAGGCCAAAAATGTACTCAAAGAGATACTGGATGTAAAATATCACCCAAAACCATCAAGCGTGCTTCATTTGGAATGCCCTAAATATAATCATAAGAAATTGGCAAAAAAAATTGAAAAAATGCCAAAAATGATATGTACCTTCAAAGAGGTACTCAGAGTACAGATGCAAAATATCAACCCTAAACCATCCAAACTGCCATCAAATGCTTTCATTGAGATGCCCTAAACATAATCTCAATAAACAGGCAAAATAAATTGAAAAAAAAGGTCAAAATGATCACCCTCAAAGAGATCTGAGCACTAAACCCCCCGAAACCACCCATCAAATGCTTCCATTATAATGCCCTAAACATAATCATAATGAGTTGGCAAAAAAATTGGAAAAACTATCAAAATGATCTGTACCCTCAAAGAGGTACAGTCTGCAAAATACCACCTAAACCACCCAAACTGCCTCCAAGTGCTTCCATTATAATGCCCTAAATATATTCATAAGAAGTAAGCAAAATAACTGGGAAAAAAGGTCAAAAATGATATGTACCCTCTAAAGAGATACACAGAGTACAGATGCACTAAACCCCCCAGAAACCACCCAAACTGCCATCAAATGCTTCCATTATAATGCACTAAACATAATCATAAGGAGTTGGCAAAAAAAATTGGAAAAAACTGTCAAAAATGATCTGTACCCTCCAAAGAGGTACTGAATCTGAAAATACCACCCAGAAACCACCCAAATTGCCATCAAATGCTTCCATTATAATGCCCTAAACATAATCATAAGGAGTTGGCAAAAAAAGAAAAATTGTCAAAATGATCTGTACCCTCAAAGAGGTACACAGAGTCTGATGCAAAATACCACCGAAATCACCCAAACTGCTATCAAATGATTCTTTTGGAATGCCCTAAACATAATCATAAGGAATTGGCAAAAAAAATTGCAAAAAGGCCAAAAATAATATGTATCCTCCAAAGAGGTACACAGAGTACAGATACAAAATACCCACCCAAAACCATCCAAACTGCCATCAAATGCTTCATTTGGAATGCCCTAAACATAATCATAAGAAATTGGCAAAAAAAACTGGAAAAAAATGCCCAAAATGATCTGTACCCTCCAAAGAGGTACATAGAGTATAGATGCAAAATACTAACCCTAAATCATCCAAACTACCATCAAATGCTTTCATTGAGATGCCCTAAATATAATCTCAATAAACAGGAAAAATAAACTGGAAAAAAAGGTCAAAAATGATCTGTACCCTCCAAAGAGGTACACAGTCTGATACACTAAACCCCCCCACCATCGCCATCAAATGCTTCCATTATAATGCCCTAAATATAATCATAAGGAGTTGGCAAAAAAATTAGAAAAAACATCAAAATGATTTGTACCCTCCAAAGAGGTACAGTCTGAGATGCAAAATACCATCCGAAAACCCACGCCTCCAAGTGCTTCCATTATAATGCCCTAAACCTATTCATAAGAAGTAGGCAAAATAAACTGGAAAAAAAAGGTCAAAAATGATCTGTACCCTCCAAAGAGGTGCAGTCTGGCACTAAACTCCCGAAACCACCCAAACGCCATCAAATGCTTCCATTATAATGCCCTAAACATAATGATAAGGAGTTGGCAAAAAATTGGAAAAATTATCAAAATGATAATTACCCTCAAAGAGGTACAGTCTGATGCAAAATATCTAAACTAGCCTCCAAGTGCTTCCATTATAATGCCCTAAATATATTCATAAGAAGTAGGCAAAATAAACTGGAAAAAAAAAGTCAAAAATGATATGTACCCTCCAAAGAGGTACACAGAGTACAGATGCAAAATACCCATCCAAAATCACCCAAACTGCCATCAAATGCTTCCTTTGGAATGCCTTAAACATAATCATAAGAAGTTGGCAAAATAAACTACAAAAAAACTGTCAAAAATGGTATGTACCCTCCAAAGAGGTACACAGAGTGCAGATGTAAAATACCCACCCAAAACCACCCAAACTGCAATCAAATGCTTCATTTGGAATGCCTTAAACATAATCATAAGAAGTTGGCAAAGTAAACTGGAAAAAAACTGTCAAAAATGGTATGTACCCTCCAAAGAGGTACACAGAATACAGATGCAAAATAATACTCAAAAATAAAAATTCGACAAAAAAAACATCCAAATTGCTTCTAATTGGATGTAATGAACATATTCTGTTCACACAGAACTAGAATATCACTAACAAATTGTAGAAAAAATGCAGGAGAAGTATTACCGATGAATTTCTATTTAATACATCCTCAGCTAAAATGGTTGTTATTTTCTTAACGTTCTCCATCTTCATGGTTCTTTTGTAAAAAGGAAATGAGATTTTCTATTTCTCTTCTGAGCTCATTTTGCCTGGAAAAAACTAACCCTGAACCCTAAATCTGTCTATTTATTTCTTTTAAATTCCTCCTGCGCATTCTAACGACACTTACGGGGCGGGTCGGGCCAGGGGAAATGTATTTATAGCACCGTCCGTTAATCATCGCATCGACGTTTATGGTCAGCCGGGAAATGTCTTTACAGTCTTTGTCGTTATCTTCGCTCATTAATCGCTAAAACGGAAAAAACTGGGACACATGTCATCCAGGTGGATTGAGTCCACCGCGTAAAGTATGTGCGACTCATATTTTCTCCTCAACGCTACCTCGCATTACCTTTTTTTTATATAGCCATTAATCCTCCAAAAAAAAATATGAATCCCGATCAGCCAATCCTGCTGGTACTGTAGCATGCGAGTACTTTAGCGATGGTAGTGTAGCAAATTACTGTACATCCAAAAAAATTTTATTCTTCTTTCATCCCATCTGCTACAGTACCTGCTGTAGCTTTCCTAAATAACTCATGATTCTCTAGTCACACTGCAGCAAACTCAAAACTCACTCGGTCACCTTTGTCTACCCTTCCACATACTTTGCATGCAATCCAACCTAACTAAATCCAGTGAATTCACTTACCATGTATTTTGTAAATCCATATTTTGCAATGCAAAATCAGCTTTAGAGGTTACCATCGGTTGAATTTAAGTGAAGTCTAGTATAAATGCTGCTCCTTCTTGTATGTTATCTCTTCCTCCAACCTCCTACCTTCCTTTTTTGCAACCCAAAGGCAACTCCGTCATCAGGTGTATTCCTCTTGGCATTCCCTCCCTTTCTCTCAACCTTATCTACTACCTCATATCTTCCTCCTCCGGCCAACCCTTTTCACAAACGACAAAAAATGATAGGAAACTCTACCATCATGTAGGTTACTCTCAGCTTCCCTTCCTATCTTTCGCACACAGATCTCTTGTTTCACCCAGTAAAGCCGTGAGCCCCAAAGCTCGAGCATCTCCTTGCCGTAATCGAGAGATAACTCTACCATCAGACAAGTTCCTCCTTGTTCTAACTATAGTGCCCCTTCTTCACCTAGGTATCGCAACACACCTGCTGCTCCTCTCATGGCTTTCTTTATATTTTATCTCTTTAGGATAAAAGAAAGATCAGATTTAAATATTATCGCTCTTAAGTTGCAAATCAGTCGCATTGTCATGTAAGTTCATTATTGTCATGATTATGGATGTGTAGAAATGTGTGAATGTGTATAGAATATATGTATTTATTTCTTTATGTAGGTTAAAGGCCTCTTTATGCTCATCCGGGCATAACGAGATGAAAATTCGGTCAAGGTGCTTCAAAACACCAACCATCACGCATGACAGATAGGCTAAAATAGTTCTGATGTAGCCCCCTACACGGGGATGACGCAGGAATACTATCAAAATGCTGTCAAAATTTTATCCAAAACTCATACTCACAAATAAAATTCAAGCTAAACAAATAGTGCTGCCTAAGCTCGCTAAAATAAAATTGATATCGTATTGAGTTTTGAATTATAAATGAGAATGAATTTAAAATTAATTTGAAGATTATATTTCAAATTAAGAAAGATGGACTGAACTTGGATAGATTTATGTACTTAAAATGAATTGAATATTTTGGCAATAAATATAAATTTAGCATTTCAATATCTCATTTCAATTTATTTAGAAGATGATCTAGACTGAATATCCAATTAGAGCACAAAAGATCTTTTTAGAACTAGAATATAATTTTCAAATCATAATTCACTCCAAATGAATTGGAGAAAATCAAAGAATTCATACAAGTTTTTTTAATGAGATTGATTGATTAATAATAAGCATAATCAATGAATCCTTAGAAAATATTTGAAGTTTATTATACATCTTATTAAATACTTGAATTGGGTCAAGGGGAAATTGAATAGAGTTTGTGATGAATTTGAGAATTATTAATATATATAAATGAGAGTCTATTAAATATAAGAATGATGAAATCAATTCAATCATTTATGACTATATGCATGCAAGCTAATGAATGTCGTCAATGTTAATTCAAGTCAATGAAAGAAACATATATTTAGCTCTATAAAATTTAATTACAGTAAGCCTAATTTTCTATGCTTGAAATAAAGTTGATAAGGTATACTAAATGATCAACTTCTAAATGAACTTAAATTACATTAGATTATAAGACCCAATCCTCTATATTTGCAATAAAGTTGGCAAGGTCTGTTATGATATCAATTTCCTAATGAATTTAAATTACACATAAGTTATATACCCGATCCTCTACTAGTAAATAAGTAGAGTTGGCAAGGTCTACCCTAATGATAGCTGAGTTGATTGAAGATATCAACTGGAGGGGTAACTATTATCAAAATATTTATGATATTATATTCAATATTCTCAAATTCAAAATACTTGAAATATAAATCTAGATTTGATCCTCTATTATTAAATTAATAGAGTCTACAAGATCTGAAATAATAAACTAAATGATTAAGCAGACTTATATACCCCGATGATGGTCGTGTTGATTGAAAATCTCAATCGGAGAAGATATTATAATCAAGAGATACTTGAGCTCTAAACTAATTCATCATAAAACTAAATTACAACTAAGTAAGTGTCTAACCTAAATGAAATTTATTATTTAAATGCTTAAAACAAATAATTCATCCACTCATCCACCATCATTTATTGGGGATGACAGATTAAGAAAACCCTAGCTCAAAAAAGAGCTAATGTCAAGTCAAACAAATCACTATATTCAAACTCAAATAATCTCATGTCAGTAAGGACGTGGTTCGTGTCCTCTGTCCATGGTTTGGCCAGTAGGCTCCGCATATGATGCAATTACGATCAGAGTCCTCTGATCGGGTGGTTGCTGTCAAATGACACCATTATATTACCGTCATGATTGTAGCTCATATGTCACCGATGGCTCAATCCTTTAAGTTATGAATCTTAGGATATATTTGATAGACACAAAGCTTTTTTTTCAACTAAGGTAGACTTAAGATTTTCTCCTTGGACAAACACCACCCAAGGTCTACAAGGTTCTTTTAGACGATGCAACCCATGGCTATTGACAAGGACCCTTCGGTCAAGTTTGGTCGACTACCTCCTCTGACTAAGTAGACTAGGGACCATGACAGCCCGGGATGACGGAACCATGGGATCTTGATCGGGCACGTCATCATTCCCCCAACCATCCGCTTTAAGTTAATATGATGAATTTTATAAATTTATAATTTTATGCTCCACATGCTACTATTATACGCTATGCATTTAACAATCTAATGAATAGCCTTAATCGTAAGTTCTCTCTTAGCATTGGGAGGGTTAATTAACTATGGGTGCTTGCGCCAATAGAAAATCTAGAACTAGATCTAAAATCCTCATAAAATGAGGGTGAAGTCTCTGGGTAGTGTCTTATCTACTATTTCATCTGCCTTCTTAAAAATTTGAACTACTTTCAATCAAACTCTTCATCGAGAAGTCCATGGAAAATTTTTGAAGCCCACAAAATTGAGCCACCTAGGATGATTCCACCACACATACATAAGATGATTCCTTGCCACCCACATCCACCACCAGTGGTAGAAGGGCCATTAGAAGCCAAACAAATCTGAGTCATCTGATCCAAGGGAGGACGGGGCATACCCCCTCCAATTTGATCCAAACTGAGGAATTTGACCCTCAGAGAGCCCTAACAACTAGAGACAAACTCTCAAGAGTCATTTCCAAGCTTTCCAATCTCCCCCATTGTCGGTTTCCTTCAAGCCTAAATAGGGCAACACCACGCTCACTCCAACTTCCCCATTTCTTCACCAAACCTAAATTAACTTCACACACACCATCCCCACACCTCATCGAGCAAGAATGATTTGCCTCCCAAGCCCTCTGACCACCGTACGTGCAACTTTGATCAACATCGATCTCCAAATAGTCGATTCATGGCCTTCTGAGTGAACAATGAGGAATTGATCAAATTGCTGCTCAATAGGGCTTCATCCATTAGACAAATCCTCCTCAATCAGATTCACCACCAGTCTTGAGCCCTAGCAAGGTAATTCCATTGAAACTAAGCTTTGGATGATTTTGGTTGGAGCTTTTTAAAGGAATGTGTAATGTCGTGCCATCTCAACCATTGGATCCCTTTGGATCCTTCGCATGAAGGTGTGGGTTTGTTTTATGGCCATTCGAGCTCGGGTGAGCTTGGATCGAGCGAGGAATGGTGGAAGGCTTCCATCCTTCATCGCTCGCATGATGACGGATCATGCACCTTCCATTCCATATGATCAAAATGATTGATCGTGATTAGGTCTGCTAGACTAATCTGATTAAGTCCTTAAGGAATCACAAGATCGATCTACCGTCCGATTTGAGATTAGACGATAAAGATGAAAGCGTGTCCACCACTAGTCATGTCAGCACTGAGTTGGATTCCTTTAAGTGACCAATCCGGTGATGTCACATGGTAAGCACGCCACATCAGCAGTTCGCATGGCACCAATGGGATTAAGCTTAATTAGGGCTAATTAATTGATTTTTATGGCTGAAACTTCCAAAATTTATAACAAATCATCAAAAAATTAGAAAAATATAAATAAATATTCATTTTAAAGGTATTTCAGAGGAGAATCATTTAAAATTAATTCTAATTGATTGTGAATAGTAATATAGGCTTAATTTGAGTTTAATTAAAAATATAAATAGCTTAATTCCTCCTTAATTACTCAGGTAATTGATCTCAAACTTTGTGTGTTAGTTTTTGTGTGTTAGTTTAATGGGATGACCTCTAACTCTCATAATTTTTTTGGGATTTATTGCTTACTTAATTGGGGTAATTAACTATCTAAGCCGTAATCACTCTCTTAATTAGCCTAATTAATTAATTAATATCTCAAACAATAAAGAAATAATTAATTAAGCTTGTTAATCACTATTGAATAGTGAATGGGCAAGGGGAATGGGGTTTGGACCTCTTTCCTAATAATTTCCCTAAGTTCATATCACTTTAAAAGAAAAAAATTAATTAATTAAAGGTTTATTTATTTAATTAAATGGCTTAATTAATCAAATTAAAATCATAATTATATCATAACCAAATTAATTAAATCATGGGAAGACCTTTATGTGTTTAATAGCATAAAGGGGTTTAAGAAAATTATGGTTAATTCATATGTGTGAGGAAACCATAAGAGTGCTTAATTAATTTTCTTAATCTAATTAACCATTAATTGTGAGCCAATTGCACTAGTCCCCCTTCATTTCATAAGATCATTGCAAATATATTTTCCTTGCATATCATGTTGGCTCATGTTTATTTGGTCAATTATATTAAGGTAACATAGGTAAGGGTAATTAATTGATTTGATTAAGGGTCTTACTTAATTAATTCATAAAATTTACCTAATTACCTCTTCTTAAACCAAATCAAATCACCAATGTGGGAATGGAGTTTATATCAACAAATGATGAGTTCTCTTCTTCTTTTAAATCAAATAAAAATCCAAAACTTAATTGATAAAGAAGCTTTGGTTTACTTTAAATAGTTTTATTTAGTGTGGTTGTTCTTAGGAATTAATTTGATTGAATGAATCACATGTTTGTATTTGATTATTCCTTTTCCAATCAGTTTAAATAGTGTATGTCATTTGCTTTCATGCATTCATATCTTTTCAAAAATAATTAAATCAAAATGAAAATTCTTTTATGTCAAGCTTGCATGTGTGGATTTAACTTAATATAGGTATGGCTACTATCTTTATTAAATTCAAATGTATTTTCCAAAAGTTTACGAATGAATGATAACATGTGTAGTGATGATAGCTATAAATACATAAGAGATGTATGTGTTTATAATTTAAGTGTATGAAATGGTCTCCTTCTTTTATTCATATGTTAGTTTATATAAGAATTAATGGTATTGGATATATAGTTTGGACATCCCGAGAATACGAGACTTTAAGTAGCCCCAAGGAGGTCATTTGATTACATCACTTTCGTGGTTAACAAAAGCATCTATCCAGTTGATTTCATTCTTATTTATTTTAACATTATAATTTAGATAGAGCTTTAAATCATATATAAATAATTCAATTAAATAAAATACAATCTTTGCATGATTCTCATTCTCTTAATTATGAATACATGTGTATGTATTTAAGGAAAATGGGTATATAGTTTGGGCAAACCAGAAATATGAGGCTTTAAGTAACCCCAATGAGGTCATTTGATTGCCTCACTTCTCTCATTAACAAAGGCATGTACTTGTTTATGTCTTTCATATATTTATTTGTATATTTAATTAGAGAATGATAATCCTCTTTTCTATTGAAAGTACATGCTTTCATAATTATTTAGATGATTGAATCATTTAATTATGTGATTTGGAGTTCTCTTTCTTATGTTCATATGTGCAAATTTACATATGTTTAAATGCAATGGGAATATAGTTTGAACATCTCAGGAATACGAGGCTTTAAGTAGCTCTAAGGAGGTCATTTGATTACCTCACTTTCTTGGTTTAACAATAGCATGTACCTATTTAATTTCACTCTTATGTATTTTTGTATAGAAATTTGGATAGAGCTTTAAAATCTACACATACTAAATAATTCAATAGAATGAAAAGATAAACTTGAAATATACACAAACACATTCATCATTCAAGTGTGTTAAAATATGTTTTATGTATAGATATGCTAGGTAATAAAACATGTGCGTGATACATGTGATGGAAAGGAATAATTTGATATATGTCATGTGATAGTAATTCAATTAGATTAATCTTAAGTTGCTTTTCATGTTAAATAGAATTAGTTAAAGTTAACCTAAACTTAAGATTAATTAAAACATGTAATAAGCTATTCACTAAAGAGAACGAAATCAAATTAATATACTTTGGAAACTAGCTTAAGGTAGGGATGAAAGAGGGTAATCCTCTTCCATCTCTTTATAACACTTAGTTATTAAGTGTATATCATATGAAATAAAGAAAACATAAATTAAAAAAAATTCTCAAATCAATTAAAACCACATTTCATGTTAAATTAAGTCTCCCTCACACTTAGAAAGATATAACTCTAATGCTTAGTATGACATACCACACGAGGCTTAAAAACACATTAGAATGAAGTCGCCACTTCTAGTCCTAAGTTAGGACGGTGCATAATGTGATGAATATTTTATTTTGTGATGTATTTTTTAGAATGGATATTAGGGTGTATGCTTCATAGATTGGATGTTAGGACATTATTAGCCTAATCATATTTTCTATAGGGGATTGTGCTTAAGGGGATTCTTAAAATATATATAAATGCTCTCTTTGTAGGTTGCTTAAACCCCTAAGCATAATTCAAGTTAGGATAGGTGGGCTTGGTTACCTATATGTGAGGTGGAAGTCCAAATCATTGATATAACTTCTTGGGATTGTATGTGTATTTAGCTAACCTCTATTTTACAGGTGTAGTTAGATTTACTTTCTCTATTTTCAATATAATTTTGTAATAAGAATTAGGATTTGTGTTATGAGGGATTAGGATGAGCAGTGGCCAGAAGGCTTTATTTTGGGGGGCCCTGTGATGCCTTTGAAGGAAGCAAATCCAAATTAAAGAAGGAAGAATCAAATCAAGGAAATGGAAGAATGAAGACCCCAATAACATTTAATAAAATTATAATTATTCTTTCATATACTAGGTTGTATAAGGGTAGAGCTTAGCTACCTATCTTTTCTCTTTTCGGGTTGTACAACACCCAACTGTACTAGCCTGTTATTCTTTTATGATAGTTTTTTTTTTAAATCAATTGATGTTATGCTTAAATTGTGCATTAGGATGGCATGCTCTTTATAGTTTCTTCATGTTTGATGCTTTAATGTATGGCCTAGATATGTTAGGCTCTTAGGATAAAAAATAAATTTTCTATCCAATTAATCACTCATAACTAAATTTTAAACAACTCATAACCTCATCATAAAGCCTAGGAAATAAATCAAGATATTTAAAAAAATTAATAACCTCTTTGTTGTATGGTTGTATGTCTCACATCATAAATATCATCTTGAATCACTCTTGCAAAATGTGGGCCTCTGCCTTACATGCATAAGGACTTCTTGACCCATGAGAGCAACCCCTACTGACGGAGATTTACCCTCTTTCTCTTTCAATTTGGCCAATAATCTACTTCATCATGCACTTAGGCATATAAAAATTCTAATGCCTTTGTAAAAATGATGTGTCAAAATTAAATAAATTTTGAAAAGATTCTGAGGTAGTTGTTTTCTTCAGGCTACAAGCATAAATTCTCACCTCTTAGGCATTTTCACAATCTTATGTTGATGGATTATAAGCCCTACCAATCTAATAAAAATTCAACTCAAATGAATAAATCACTTCACTTTCAAATATATAAAGCCCAATTATTGGATAGGTTGGAATGCTCACTCGGCTTCCTAGTATCATGAGCATTCCCTACTCCCTCCCTTTGGATTCCGAAAATAAGTCATCTCCTTGAACTTTTCTAATTTATTTTCCAAACATAACCAATCCTTTGATAGTATAACCTTGAAATCTTTCTAGATGATAATTGTCTACTTTAATCGAGAGTATTCTTAGGAGATTTCATTCCCTAGAATGCAATTAACTATGGAGGCTTTTATAAGTAACTTTAGAACTCGATTTAATATAAATTTTTCTTTATTCATCCATCTAAAGTAGGGAAAAAATATCTGGTACATTCGAACACCCATCATGCCTTAGGAGTCCTTATTAGGTGATTAGGTCCATTAAAGGGTGATGCCTCTATCTTTTGAGATAGTACTTCATACCTCTATATCCTACCTAATCACTTCAATAAGTACTCCACATGACCTGCATCGTGTCCCCCCACTTCCAAAAATAAACACCATAGATTTTTCTGGGAACTCCGCTGAGGATGGTTCCTCTCTCCATCTTTAGTAGGCAATTATTATCTCCAAGCATCGATGGTTGACTTATATTTTATATAAGCTCGAGACAATATTTTTTTCCATTAACACTTAGCTTATTTCATCTTTAAGCAAAGCTAGCCAACATCCTTTAGGTTTTAGGATCTCACTCCATGTAGCTCTTGAAACTTCTATTAGGTCCCCCAATAAGTAAAAATAAATTAACTCAAGGAAGGAGATAACTAAATTTAGAACCTCTTTACCACTAGCTTGGTGATGCAAGGTTCAACCCATATTTGAGAAAATCTGAATAAAATTCAAAGTAAAATAAGTCTTTTGCCAAACTTTTTAAAAGCACTTTTTTAAAAACAAAATCATTTTTGAAACTAAACTCCACATAATAAGATTTGCAAAATATAAAAAGAAAATCTTCAAACCTCTTTTCAAAGATGAAAAAAAATAATTAACCCTCATTTAGCATACCTAAATTTGTTAAATGATTGTTCTTTTAAAACCAAAATCAAACATACATCAATAAATTCCTTTTCATAATTTTCAAAGCACATTTTTAAGATCAAACAACCAACTCCATTTAACACATCCATATTTGTTAAATGAGAGTTCCATCTTTCAAACCAATATTAAAACAATCAACTTACAAAATATACTTCACTTAATATACCTAAATTTATTAAGTGAAGGTCCCCCTTTTTGAAAATTAAAATAATATATAATTTGAACTCCATTTAACATGCCTATTTTTGTTAAATGGGAGTTCCCAAATCAAAATATCCAACACATATCTTTGAATTCCATTTAACATATCCATATTTGTTAAATGAGAATTTAATCTCCAAAATTAAAACAAACCCATATATCAACAAACAAATAAACATACAAATGAGCTCCATTTAATATACCTAAATTTGGTGAGTGTGAGTCTCACCTCCAAAATAATATCAAACAACAAACATCAAATATATATATATTTGAACTCTACTTAACATACCTAAATTTGTCAAATAAGAGTTCCACTTTTAAAAAAATAAATTAAACACAATTTGAACTCCATTTAACTATCTTAAATTTGTAAAATGAGAGTTCTCCAAATCATATCAAATCAACATGTACTAACAAACAACATAGAAACCATTAAGACAGAATGCTTTCAAAAATATAATTGAAACCTTTTAGCATACCTAAATTTGCTATGTAAAGGTTTTCTAAAATCAAATTTCAAACAAAATATACAACACATATATCTCTAAAGGTCTCTCTCCAAAACATTTAAACCCCAGTCAACATACCTAAATTTGTTGAATGAGGGTTCCAAATCAAAATACTATGGTAAAGTCTCTCTTCAAATCTTAAAATCTCTCTGATTTAATGAACCTCACTTAGCATACCTAAATTTGTGAAGTGTGGGTTAAAATTCTAAGTCAAATCAAGAAGTCAATAATTAAAGGCAGTTATCAAAATAAGGGTCTGATTCAGCTCTATTTCCAATGCAGAGATATCAGTCAGTTTCTTCATCCCTTCTGTGATCAGTCTTCCATCATGTCGGCTGGCAAGATGATCTTCTCATTCCCAACTGGTGTTGATCTGGCCTTGGATTAGGCCATACTCACCACCAACACCATGCACGTGATTCAGTTTGGGTGTGGCTTCGAGGCTGTTAGAGTCACCTGTGAGGGGTCATCCCTCACGATAGTTAATACGAAGGAGGTGGTAGGACATAAGCCACTCCTCCACTTTGACATCCCATAGAATTCGAAGTTTTCTCACTAAAGAGAAAAGCTATTGTATTTCCCACACCCGTCGATGCGCACTAGTGCCATAGCATCGCTTAGTGCCCGCTATTTCAATACACTTGTTGACCTCACTTTTCGAGTGAGTCATTAATCTTCATTTAATAGAGATGGACGGCTGAGATTAAAAAGAGAGCTGCTCAATTTTGACCTTTGGATCGCGTGATTCTATCTATCTGCGGCGTCTGATCGGACATCGGATCACCCGCAATTCCATAATTTTTGCTCAATAGTAGCGCCTTTTCTGTCGATCATGCCACGCAATGCCATGTAGCATGGAACTATGTAGTGATGTGTGGAACTACGTGGTATAATTAGCACCGCACGATGTTGACTGGGTTAATTAGAGAATTATTGATTTTTCAATTTTAAAATTGATTATATTGCCTAAATATTCAAAAAATTATAAAAAGTAATATACTCAACAAAAAATTATAAATAAGGGCTCATTAGATTTTCTTTCCAAGAGGAATCCAACAAGCTCAAAATCATCAATTTCTATTGGGTATTCTGAGCTTTATTTAAGTTTTAGAGAAAATTAAATTTTATTAATTAAACCAAAAATATATATTAGATTGGTCTAAAATTTTAGGTATTGAAACTAAAGTTAAAATACACCTACCATAAAAATTTTACTATAAAAGAATTTCTAGATTGAGAGATATTGAATTTTAAAGCTTAAATGGTCTATTTTAGTAGAATAAATTAAAGACTTTATAAAAATTTTGAAAAAGATATTTAAATCAGCTAAAATTTTGAGAAATTATAACAAATAATTGTAAAATTATAAAAATAGCAAATAAATACTCATTTTAAATGGTAATTTAGAGAAGATTCAATTAAAATTGATTCCAATTAATTTGAACAGTGATTAAGGCTTAATTAAGATTTAAATGAAAAATTAATTAGCTAATTAAGTTCCAATTATTTAAGTAATAATTCCCAAACTTTTTGTGTTAGTTTAATGGGATGATCTCTACCTCTCATAATTTTCTTAGAATTTATTTTTTGGTTAATTTGGAGAATTAATCATTTAACCCCAATTACTCTCTTAATCTACTTAATGGTTAATTAACACCCAAAAAATAACAAATTAATTAATTAAACTCACTAATCACTGTCTAACAGTGAATGGACAATGGGAGTTGGGTTATGGCCTCTTTCCTAGCTTCTTCTCCTAGGCCCATTTCATTTTGAAAGAAAGTTAATTAATATGAAGATTAATTAAAGGGTAATTAACTAATTAAGTGGCTTAACTAATAAAACTAAAATTATAATCACATCAAATAATTAATAATGAAATTATGGGTTCCTCTTTAAATTTTTAATAATATAAAGACCCATTAAGGAAATTATGATTAGCCCATAAGGGTGGAAAAATCATAAAAGTACTTAATTAGGTTCATTAATATAATTAACCCTTAATTTTGAGCCATTTGCATTAGGTCCTTGTGAGCATTGCAATTTTATTTTCTCACATGTTCATGTCATTTGTGGATCATAATTTAGTGGTTATTCAAACTAAAGAAGCATATGTAAGGGTAATTAATTGATTTAATTAAGGATCCAACTTAATTAATTCATAAAATTCATTTAATTACTTTTTCTTAAACCAAATCAAATTACCAATGTGGGAATGGGATCATAACAAAAAATAATTCTTCTCCTCTTTAAACTTAATCAAAATCTTAAGTCATAAATTAACATTGAAGCTTTGATTTTCTTTAAATGAGTTTATTTAATGTGATTGTCCTTAGGAAATAGTTTAATTGAATGAATCATGTATCTATATTTAATTATTCCTTTCCAGTCACTTTAAAGGTTGTGTTTCATTTAAATTCATGCATTCATTGTTTCAAAGTTAAGTAAAAAAAAATTAATTTTCTTAATGTAAGCTTGCATGTGTTGACTTAACATGTGTGGTCTAGATGCATTAGGCTCTTAGGACAAAATAAATTTGCTACCCAATTACAACTCATAACTAAAATCTAACTTATAACCTCACCATAAAGCTTAGGTTATAATCAAGATAATTAAAAAATTTAGCAACCCCTTAACTATATGTTGTATGTCTAATATCATGCATGCATCTCGAATCACTCTTGTACAATGAGGGCCTCCATCATTAGACACATAAGGATCACTTGACCTGTGAGAGAAACCCCTACTGATGGAGCTTCACTCTCTTCTCTTTTTATTTATCCAATAATTCATTTTATCATGCATTTAGGCATATAAAAATCCCAAAGCCTTTGTCAAAATGAAGTGTCAAAAATCAAATAAAATTTGAAAACATTTGCATTTGTAGATTAAGTCATTACTTATATCACTCATGCTCTAATCTCTTAAAAAGTGGGTTTAAGGACTTTAGTTTCTTTCTAAATTAATAATAGTCCAACTATATTACAATTTTATATGACCAGATCACATGGATTTAAAGCATAAGAGGAGTTAGCTGGTGGCCATTCTAGGCGGTTACAAGTCCAACAATCGGGTGGTTTATCCTCTCTTGTGGAGGTAAACTTTATGCCCATCTTTGCTTAAATTCAGGTCATGCTTTAGCTCTTTCTAAAGCTCCCTAGATCTAGGATTCGAGGCAGCTGTTTTCTTCGGGCTACAAGCATAAATGCTCATCTCTTGGGCATTTTCACAACCTTATCAACAAGCCCTAGTAGTCTAATAAAATTCAACTCTAATAAATAAATATTTTCCTTTTCAAATATATAAAGCCCAACCATAGGATATAATGGAATACTCACTAGGCTTCCTAGTATTATAAGCATTCCTTATTCATCCCCTTTGGCTTTTAAATAAGGCTCTCCATTTAATCTATCCCAATTGATTTTCCAAATCCAACCAATCCTTTGATAGTCTTAACATTAAAATCTTTGGAGATAATGATTGTCTAATTTAATCTAGAGTATTCCTAAGGAATTTACCTTCTTAAGATATAATTAACTATGGAGGCTTGCCTCTATAGGGAATTTTAGAATCTAGTTTAATATAAACCCTACTTTATTCATCCATGTAAAGCAGGGAAAAAATCTCTAGTATATTAGAAGACATATCATGCCTTAGGACTCCTTGTTAGGTGATTAAGTCCATTATAGGGTAATGATTTCTATCTTTTGAGATAGTGCATCATTCCTTAATGTCATACCCCATCACTTCAATAAGCCTCTAAGATATGTGTGGTGTCCCACATCCCAAAAATAAACACCACAGATTTTTCTGGTGACTCAACTGGGGATTGTTTCTCTTTCCATCTTTAGTAGACAATTATTTTCTCCAAGCATCGATAGTGGACTTATATTTTATGTAAGCCCAAGACTATCTTTCTTTTCATTGGAATTTTGCTTATTTAACCCTTAAGCAAAGGTAGCCAACATCCTTTAGGTTTTAGGATCTCACTCAATGTAGGTTTAAAATATTATGTTTGGTTATTTTTTTCTTTCTTTAGTTAATTTATTTCTACCATTGCCAGTCCCAAGTCCGGATGTAAAAAGTGGAGGGTTGCATTAGGTAGTCGACAACCAGCATAAAACTTGTCAAAATAACCATGACATGAATCCTTTAAATCATTGTGTTAATGCTAGAAGTCCCAGAAGCGTCGTTGTATGAAATCTGATGAAAATGTAAGAACCTTACATGGCCAGTGCGGTGTTAAATAAGCAAGGGTTCCCACATTATGGACAGTGGAAAAAAGTTAGTCCATGAAACTAGAATTAGGTTAGGTTCTTGGAATATAGGTACTCTTACATGTAAATTAATGGAATTAGTAGATATTATGGTTCATAGAAAGATAAATATTTTATGTGTTCAAGAAACTAAATGGGTTGGGGAAGGCCAAGGAGACTTGTTAATTTAGGTTTTAAACTTTGTATTCGTGCAGAAGAACTAGAAATGGTGTAGGTGTGATATGGATAAAAGTTTGAAGGATAATGTTATAAATATTAATAGCATGTGGAGATAGAATTATTAAAGATTATTGTGATTACACATTAAGATATCAATGTTATAAGTGTTTATGCCCTCAAGTTTGATGTAAGCTCAAAAGAAAAATTTTGGAATGAATTTAGAGGATTAATACAAAAGATACCTTTGAAAAAAATATTTATTGGAGGAGATTTAAATGGACATGTTGAGAGGGTAGAAGATTTTAAAAGTATTCATGATGGTTATGGATTTGGAGTGACTAATGAAGAAGGTAGACTATATTAGATTTTGCCTTAGCTTATGATTTTGTAGTTGCTAATACTTTATTTAAGAAAAGAGATGAACATATTATTACTTATAAAAAATGGATTTAGTAAAATAGAGATTGATTATTGTAAGAAAAAAATGGTCGTTTGTTAAAGATTGCAGGTCATTCCAAATTGAAAGTTTAAGTACCCAACATCGATTGTTGGTTTTAAATTTTAAGATTATAGATTGTAAGAGGAAAAATAAATCAAATTATTGTCTTAGGATTAGATGGGGACACTTAAAAAATATAAATAAAAATACTTGTAAGAGCAAACTATAAGAGCTTAGAATTTGGGATGTTTATAAGGAAGCTAATATTATGTGGGAAAATGTAGCAAGTTGCTAAAAATGTGCTTAGAGAATCAAAAAGAAAAACTTCTTTTAATAAAAATAGTTGGTGGTGGATTCATAGTGTGCAAGAAAAGATAAGAAATAAGAAGAATTGTTATAAAACTTGGTTTAGATGTAAAAACTTGGATAATTGGGAGAGTTATAAAAGGAGCTAAAGATTAAGAAGCAGCAATATGATGCAAAATTTTAGCTTTTAGTGATTTATACAATAGATTAGATACAAACAAGGGTGAAAGATAATATATAAGTTAGCCAACCAAAGAGATAGAGTAAAGACGTTCAAGTGACATTGTTAAGATGAAAATAATAAAATGCTTTTCATAGAAAAGGATATTGAAAATAAGTGGATGAAGTATTTTGATAAACTTTTCAATGAAGGATATGAAAGTACAATTAATTTTAGCAACCATAATACCCTTAACATAAATAGAGAATGTTATTTTTATCATCGTATTAGTAAATTTGAAGTTAGAGAAGCTTTAAAGAAAATGAAATGTGGAAAAATAGTAGAACCTGATGATATTCCAATTGAAGTGTGGAAATGTTTAAGAGATCAAGGAATTTCTTGGCTTATAAATCTTTTTAATGTTATTTTAAAGACTAAAAGATGCAGGATGAGGAGAAAAGTTTGTTGGTTCATATATATAAGAATGAAGGTGATGCACAAGTGTACAAATTATAGATTAAGTTAATGTGTCATACATTAAAAGTATGGGAGAAGAGAGTTAGCATAGGTTACGATGTGATACAAAAGTTTCCTGATCAGTTTGGTTTCATGCAGGTAGATCTACTATTGATATTATACATGTTAGAGGTTTGATGGAGTATAGAAAGTAAGGAGGATCTACATATGATATTTATTGATTTATAGAAAGCATGATAAACTTTCAAGAGATGTTCTTTGGAGAGTTCTAATACGAAAGGAGTTATTATTGGTTATATTCAAGTAATTAATATGTATACTAGGAACATCATTTGTGTCCAAACACAAGGAGGATTGACAAAATATTTTCCTATTTCAATTGGATTACATCAAGGATCAACTTTAAGCCCTTATCTCTTTTTCTTTTCTTTAGTTATGGATGTTCTTCTTAGGCATTTACAGGAAGATGTGTACCTTGGTATGCTTTTGCTTTGAAGACATTCTTCTTGTTGATAAAACTAGAGGAGTCCGAGAAACTTGAATTATGAGAGGTCAACATTAGAGTCTAAAGTTTTCATTAAGTAGATCTAAAAGCGGTATATGTAGTGTAATTTTAGTTGTAGAACTTCTAGTAGTGTTGTAACAATAGGTAAACAAGTCATTAATAAAGTGGCGATTTAGATATTTAGAGCTCTATTGTTTCAAAATGATGGTGAAATAGATGGAGATGTTATTAGTAGAATTCAAGTTGGATGGTTGAAGTGGAGAATGCATCTATTGTGTGATAGAAAAGTTTCACTTAAACTTAAAGGAAAATTTTATAAGATGGTGGTGAGACTGCAGATGACTTATGAAGTGCGAGAATGTTGGCCAATAAAGAGAAGCATAAGACTAAGTTAAGTGTTACTGAGATGAGGATGCTTAGGTGGACGAGTGGCTTTACTCTTAGAGATAAAATATGAATTGAGTATGTTCGAGAAAAAGTTGGAGTAGCTCCAGTGATAGATAAGATTAGAGAGAGTCACCTTAGATGGTTTGGCCACATAAAATGTCAGTCGTCCGATGACCCGGCTAGGAGATTAGATGCATTAGATTTGCCTTATGTTAAGAAAGGTAGAGGTAGACCTAGAAAGACTTGGTTAAGATGTATAAAGATGACCTTAGTATACTTGATTAAATGAGAATTTTCAAATAATAGGACCTGATGGAGCAGAAGGATTCATGTAGCCGACCCCACTTAGTGGGATGAAGGCTTGTTGTTGTTGTTGTTGTTGTTGTTGTTGTTGTTATTGTATAAAATTTTAAATCTCTTACCACTAGCTTGGTGAAGAAAGGTTCATCCTATGCTTAGCAAAATTTCAATAAAATCCAAAGTAAAATAAAAACATCTTTTACAAAAAATTTCAAAAGTCTTTTCAAAATAAAAATCATATGAACCTCATTTAACATAATCCAATTTGTTAAATAGAGGTACTCTATTTAAAATCAGAATTGAACAAAGACAAAAATCTTTTCTCCAAAAATTTTCAAATCCCTTTTAAAATAAGATTAATTGAATTTCACTTAGCATACCTAAATTTGTTAAGTGAATGTTCCTTTTTTAAAATCAAAATTAAATCAAATAAAACCACTTCTTCAAAAATAAATATCAAAACCCTTTTTCAAACAAAATCAACCAACCCCACTTAACATACCCAAATATGTTAAATGTAAGTTCTATTTCAAAATCAAAACTAAATTAACAAATACAACAAACAAAAATTTTTTCTTAAAAAGTTAAAACATTCTCCAAACAAAATTTCAAAATCTATTTTCAAACAAAATTAACTTTATTTAACATACCTAAATTTGTTAAATGAGAGTTTCCTTTTCAAAAATAAAAACACAACAATTAATACCAACAAATAATTGAACTCCATTTAACATACCCAAATTTGTTAAGTGAGAGTTCCATTTTTAAAACCAAAAAAAAACCTAAATTTATGAACCTACTGTCATTTGAAAAGTAAGGTTCAAAATTTCTTAAGTCTCAATCAAAGAGCTCTTAACCTATAGTCATATCAACATTTAACTAGTGAGGTTCCAAAGAAATTATTTTCAAAATCACTCCAAATCAAAATCTAATTATTGGAACCCCCTTATCATATTCAAATTCGATGAGTGTGGGTCCAAATTCTTTAAATCTGTCAATAATGTCTAAATCAAATTTGACATAGAGCTTGAAAACCTTAAGATGACTTATGATAATGCAATATTCATTATTATGGGTCATAAATTTATGGTTAAAAAAAATGATGGAATTCAACTTGAAACCAAAAATATGAATTCTCACCCTAAAGGAGAAAGGCTATAAAGATTCCTTCAGAGGCCAAGAATGAAATTGACTAGGATTTTGAGTATGTCTTAGCTATTTCAAATAAGTATGATTTAAAAGACTTGAATCCTAATTCCCAAAAGAAGACAACTCTCAAAATAATAATTATAATCCATAAAATAGAAGTACCGATGGACTTGATGTCTTTAATGATTCCAACTTGGGTAGAGATGCCCCCATTCTAAGCTTTCATGGTATCACTATTGATAAAGAGTTAGAATCATCAGATTTTAAAGGTCTAATAGGATAAACTTTAGGCACCAAAAAGAGTAGGTAGACATCAATTCTACCTCTCTTTTAAAATATATCATAGAAGTCAATTGTTGTAGTGGTAGGGTCCTACCACTTTGTGATCAACACCATAAGAAGAAGCAAACCAGTCATCGGATATAATCGGATTCTAAATCCTTCATAAGATACACCTCACAATCCAAAATATGGGCATCAAGCTATTCTGAAGAGTAATCTTAAGGTCCCAAAATATCTTGGAAGGTTGCCCACTAAGTTAAATAATAAGTGCATCGCCACCTTTTCTAAAGAGATAGAAAAGTGTTTGAATGGAACTTAACCTGGCAACCTCCTGAAGTCATACTTCACATAGAATATCCTATGGAAAAGAAAGACAAGAAATCTCCTCCATAGAATATAATATAAATAAAGATTCAAAAAAAAAGGAGAGAAAGAAAAAATGAAATTTAAAAAAAAAAGAAAAAATTAAGAAAAAAAAAGATAAGAAGAAAAAGAGAAAAGTAAAGCTACAAATTGATTTTGAATCCAAAGGATGAATCATGTGTACGAGGTGTAGATTCAAGGAAAAAGAGAGAAAAGAATATACAAAATAATTTTGAGTCAAAATTTGACAAGCCTCTGGAGTTAGAAAGCAATAAAAAAGAGTTCTAAAGGATGATTCGTGTATGATATTACTAGAAACTTAGTAGGTATGCGAGTTGATTGACTCCAATTCTACTATCTCATCATATTTTTATAAGTCTGGAAGTTGAGAGTTGCTCCTAACCTCTAACAAAAAAAAATATTATGAGATTTCAAATTTTCACTTCATATCTCTTTCTTCAAGCTCGAAAGAGGATTCAATGGTTGTAAATAAACCTTCAAATGAAGTAATAAAATCATCTTCTGCCTAGTCTACCTACTTTGCTCAAAGAATTTTGAAGACCTTCAAGTAGAGGATGCACTCCATGAAATTGAGGAGAAAATTAGATCATTAACCAATATGTTTCAAGAAATTAACCTCAGAATATAAAAAGAGTCCACCCACCCTCCCAACATCCATATATGATAAGTTAGAAGGAAAATGCCAATGACTTGGTTAGGTTACTTTTGTAGTTTAAAGACTACTTTACCTAAGACCATAAAAATGCCTTGGCCCTCCAAAGGTAGCGATGCGCAAACTCAAAATTGAACCTATTGCCATTCCTATTTTACAAACTTTTGATGCAAACATTTGCACCAAGAACAGGTTCAAAGTTTGAAGTTAACCTTATTAAAGAAGAAAGGCATTATCATGATTACTCAACATTATTCCTAGTCAAAAGGAAGAACTTTCAAATTCGTACATACGTCAATTTTGAAGATCTAAGTTAGGCATGTCTTGAAGAAAAATTCACATTACATATATCAAATTTAATAGCCCACATAGCCTCTTTACATGCAGTCTCCTCATTCAAGAATGCGTCAAATGCTGTCGGAGGATGAGAAGTCATTTGCATTTATGATTTCCATCAAAATTTACTGCTATAAGGTCATTCCTTTCAGCCTTAAGAAATACTGGTGCCACATGCCAGCAGGTCATGACTCAAATCTTTGACAAACTCAATCATCACCAAATTAAATTCACTAAATTAGGCCGTCTCATGGTCAAATCACGAGAAAGGAAGACCATCTCTTTGACTTAAGAGTAGTTTTCGAATGGTTAAGGTAATTTAACCTCAAAATAAATCCCCTAAAGCATTCATTCAAAGTATCTTTAGGAAAGTTCCTTAGGTTTATTGTCCGACACAGAGGAATCGAGATCGATCCAGAGAAGATCAAAGTGATATTAAAAATGCCACCTCCTAAATTTCTAACTCAACTCAGATCATTCAAGGGCGGTTGACATATCTAAGATGCTTCATTTCTAACCTATCAGGAAGGTGCCAGCCATTTCAGCACTTATTAAAAAGGGTGCTAAGTTCAAGTGGGATGATAAGTGTTAGCGAGCCTTTGAAGACATCAAACAACTTGTGACCTCCTCTGGTTTCTACCTATCTAGGCAGCTCATCCTCCACCTCCCATTATACTACTCCCTTGGCACTTTGTTGGCCCAAGCCAAGAATGGAAGGAGAATGCTCTCTACTACCTCATTCATCGTATAATCCCTGCTGAAGCAAATTATCTACCCATTTAAAAACATTGACTAGCTTTAATCTTTAGATCCCAAAAGCTACGAGATTACATGCCTTCTCATAAGATGAACTTGATCTCAAGGATCAATCCACTATAATATCTCATGACACAGCTGACGCTATCTAGATGGTTGGCATGTCATTCCATGATTTTATCGTAATTTAACATTACTTTTATAGCCCTCTGTGTGGTGAAAGGACAAGCACTAGCAGATTTTCTAGCAATACACCCACTTTCCATCAACTCTCCGCTTAGTGATGACCTCCCCAATGAACAAATCATGAACTTAGGGGACACTATCATTCACCGCTAGGAGATATACTTTGATGGTGCGACTTCCTCTCAAAGAGGAGAAGAATCACAATCTACTCTTCTAGAAAAGGCAGGGGTAGGAATAGTTCTCCTAACTCGAGACTGTGATGTGATGAGATTCTTATACCATCTCTCCAACCCTTACATCAACAATAAAGCCTAGTATGAGGCTTTGATTGATGCAGTTAAGGTTATGCTATGCAGCAAAACATCTTCAAAGGATTCCAGTTAGTCATCAATGGATGATGGTCCTCAGGTTCTTCGCCCAAGCTCCATCACTATCACAAGTGCACTATTGAGTTATTGGCCCAAATCTCGGTGGTTACCATTTAAAAAATTCCTCGAGGAGAAAATGTCGTAGCAAAAGCTTTAGCCAAACTTGCCAAAGAGTTGGCATGTCCAGAGGATGACTCCATATGGATAAGGGACCAAAATAGACAAGTCTTATCTCTTATTGATACTGAACGCATCAAAAAATACTCTTTTGAGGAGGAGGTTATCGTTGCCAAAAAGGACGATGAGTCAGATTGGAGGCATCCATTCATGGATTATCTAAATATAGGCAAACTACCTTAAGAGAAGCCACTAGCCCATTAGATGAAGCAGATAACACTTTCTTATGCTTTCATGGATGACACCTTATACCGGTGGTCCTTCGATCATATGTGGTTACATTATTTGGACAAATACAAAGCTTGCATAGATCATGGGGCTTGCTAAAGCTCATCAATTAACCCAAAGATGAAAGCCAAGATCAGAGGGCTAGAATACTCTTCATGATGATTAAAGGCGCATGGATATTGCGTGCCAATGTAAGGTAATTTTGCGGTGTGGTCTACATCAACTACCCAACATTCTACATCAGATTGGCCTTCGCCATTCGGTGTTGAGAATAGATATAGTGGGTGCGATTGACCCTCTTTCTTCAAAGGTCGGTCATCATCTGACTACTTTTCTAGTGGTGGGCGAGGTGATCTACTGAGAGGTCCATTTCGACATGTGCTCCAATTTTTTAGGAATCATATCGTATATAGGTTCAAAGTACCTCAATGAAATATATATGATAATGGTGTTGCATTCAAGAGCACTAAGATCAACAACTTTTCCTAGAGACATAGCATAGATTGGACATATTCCACCATCTACTACCCGAGGGCAAATGGCTTGGCAGAAGCCTTCAACAAAACACTCTTCCAAATATTAGAGAATACACTCGATGATAATAAACAACAGTGGCATGAGCAGTTAGTTGAAGTTTTGTGGGTCTACACCACATATAGAACTCTAATTCAGTCTGCTCCTTTCTCCTTAGTGTATGGGTCCAAAGTCGTTCTACCTTTAGAAGTCCAGCTCCCATCACTAAGGATGATAGGTGTGGTGAGATCCTGATGGGCGAGAATGCCAAGTTGTGGTTAGAAGAGCTCCGAAGGTTTGAAGGAGAACACTGGGCATGCCATATCTCAGTTTTTATAAATCAAAATGATTCAACCTCACAACAAGTTGGTTCGTCCTAGTGCCTTTCAAGTAGGAGAGTTTGTTTTAGTTCTAAGGAGACCAATGGTTGCCCATCATAAGATGGGAGGCAAGTTTGAACCAACTTGAGAAGGCCCTTTTGCTATAGAGAAGACCTACCAAGGAGGATATTATCAGGTTATTAATCATAAAGGAGAGCGCCTGATGCTTCTAATCAACCGGCTCCATTTAAAGAAATATAATCCCTAAATCCATGTTTGAAAATCTCTATCATCAATGAAAATTCCATTTCAAATTCAACCTCTTCCATATTGAAAGCATCTTTGTATGCAAATCTGTCATGATGTGTTTATGGTAGGTGCAAGAGAACCCAAGAGGCATCCTATCATTCATCAACACAACACAAATAAAAACTTCACATAAAGCACAAACAAATACACATATTTTATCTCAGGCTACTTTGATGTGGGATAATGCCCCTTGTAAAACTCACCCATTGCTGCTTTCTAGGTCGGTGACATATTTCTTGCCTAATGGTCCCTCGTTCAGGAAGATATAAGTCTACTACACTTTCTTTCACGATTTGGCACATACTCTTGTCGGCATGGTGACTTTCTGAAGTCGGTACCTTCATGTTGGCTTCATTTAAGAAGATGTAAGTCGCTACACCTTCTATTAAACCATCGTAAACTTGATCAAGTAGAGGATTAGGGGTAAATCCTCTAATCCTTTCCTCCTACTTCAGTGGGTCGGTCCTTCTTTGTGACTCCCTACTTATTAGTCTCCCTTTGATCGGGTTTGATCTGTTACACCATCAACGGGTCACCCTAGTAGTTGATCCCTACTTTAGAAGATGTAAGTCTGTTATGCTTTCATCTTAAGTACAGCCATTGCACACCGATGAGAAGCCCTAGGTCGGATACCACCTGTCGAGCCGATGATAAACTATCCTGGTGATCAATTCCACTTTAGGGAGATGTAAGTGTACACACCTTCTTCCTAGACTAATCGTCACACATCGATGGGCACCTTAGGTTGGTTGGTGTTCTTTATGCTAACAATAACCCACCCATTGGATACATCACTCTTAGTAGATGTAAAATTACTACGCTTTCTCCTTGAGTTGGCCACCATGTACCTTCAGGCTTTCTTATTTATAGGGTCCAGGATAACGCCCCAAGTGGCACCTCTCCTATGGGAACCCTATTTGTATCACGTTATTGAGATCCAATTTAGGCACTACCTAAGTAACTTATGGATTGGACAGTCCCCCTTTCCTAGTAACCACCCTTGTGGTTGAAGCTTCTATTATGCGAATGTGTAGATTCTCCCTTGATCTAGTAAATCTGAGATAGGTCAATGCCGACATAGCCCATCCTTACTGTGGTCCCTCGCACACCAACAAGGTCCATGATAATAAATAAATAAAACATATATTCACTTATGGATTAAGAGAACGATCCCAACACATTTCCCATGCAATCATCCTATCTTTAGGGTAGTGTCAGCAAAACTCCCTATAGGAATCGCCTGAGTACTCTTGAGTTGAGAAAAGTCTCCAACGACACTCTCTCAGTAGTCTCCCTTAGGTCAGGTTCGACTTGTTATGCCACCAACAGGTTACCCCAGCGGTCATCTTGCTTTGGAAGATGTAAGTTTGCTATGCATTATTTCCAGCATGATTGATGCACACTGATGGGCAGCCCTAGGTTGGGTTCAATCTGTTATACTTCAATGGGTCACCCCAGTGATTGGTCCTGCTCAAGATGATATAAGTCTACTATATTTTCTTCTTAGCATAACTGTTGCACGCCGAAAGGCACCCCTTAGGTTGGATTGTCCTACCTTGCGGTAGACTATCCCTCTAGATCAATAAATCTGAGACAAGTCAAGGCCGACATAACCCCTTCTTAGTGCAATCCATCGCATACCGATAGGGTCCATCAAAATAAAATAAAATTAATCCTGACTACTCATGAGCTAACATAAGTCCCTAGCAGTATTCACTCAGTAAGTGCCTTAGGTCAGATTTTATTTGTTGTCCCCTCAAGAGGTCACCCCAACACTTGTTCCCCACTTTGGAAAATGTAAGTCTATTATGCTTTCTTCTTAGCACAACTGTTGCACACAGAAAGGCACCCCTTAGGTCGGATAGTCCTACATTCTGGCTTGTATACTATCCCTTTAGACTTGTAAATCTGAGATAGGTCAAGGCCGACAAAGCCCTTCTCAATGGATCCATCGCATATCGACATGGTCCATAACATAACAAACCAAATTAAATCAAATCAAATCAAATTAAATCATATTAAATCAAATCAAATTAAAATCAAATTAATTTTTACGGCTCTTGAGTTGATGTAAGATCCCTAGTGGCACTCTCTCAGTAGTCACCTTAGGTCATGTTCGATTTGTTGCACCATCAACAGGTCACTGGTCACCCCAATGGCTTTTCCCTGGTTTAGAAGATGTAAGTCTACTACGCTTTCTTCCTAGCATAGCTATTGCACATCGAAAGGCAACTTTAGGTCAGATAGCCCTACCCTATGGCAAGTGGACTATCCCTTTGGACTTATAAATCTAAGACAAGTCAAGGTCTCTGTGGTTCCTTCTTAGTATAGTTCATCGCACACCGACGGGGTCCATTACAAACCAAATTCCAAACCAACCTACCTAGTGGAGTCAAATTAAATATATCGGACAAATAGAACTTCTCCCTAGTGAGGCGCAAATCAAATTAGCCCCCCTAGTATATCATAAATCAAAATCAAAATCTAACAAATTCAACAAGGCTTATATCCCTAGCAAATATGCCCTCAATTAAACCATCCTCCCTAATGGAGCCATAGTAAATTAAACCAACTCCTCCAGGAGTCTAAATTTAAATAATTCAAACCCATCTCTCCCTAGCAGAGCTAATCAAACAAATCAAAGAAATCCAATCAAACTTTTATTCCCGCGGATACATCCCTAAACGAATCTATGAAATTAAACTCTTATCTCCAGCAGATAGCTCGAACCTACTTCCCTATTGGAAGGTTCATATTTCCAATCCCTAGAGGGTTCGAGCCCATATCTATAGCGAATATGCCTCCACATCAATTAATATAAAATAAATTAGAGTCAATTTGAACTTGATCCCTAACATATTATAGATTCTTATCCCCAGCGGATCTTCTTCTTACAAATCATATTCACAACCAAACTCAAATTCATATCCCCAGTGGATAGCTTGAACATGTTTCCTTAGTGGAAGGTTCGTGTACTCAATCCCCCGTGGATTCTTCCTTCTCATTCTCTTATGCCTTTGGCATAAGTTGAGCTGCATGCACTAAGATCATGATTCCATCTACCTTTCGGGTTTAGGTATAGATCATTTTCATTAGTGCTTGCAATCTTCACATTGTTGATCATCTCTGACAATGCCAATACGTGTGGTGTGCACTATCAATTACACCACACTATTAGGGGTCCTTTTGTTGACCTCACTTTTTGAGTGAGTTCTTAATCTCCCTTTAATAGAGATGGACATCTGAGATTAGAAGAGAGATCCACTCAATTTTGGCCTCTAGATCACTCGATTCAATCTGGACTGTCAGATCTACGATCAGACGGTCAGAACGAACCCTGCAAGGTTCCGTGGTTTCCAGCATCGCGCCAACCAATTAGATCACACCGCAAGATGATGTGTGGAACCGCGTGGTCCAGTTAGCGTCATGCGGTGCTAATTAGGTTAAGTAAGAAATTAGAGATTTTTTTATTTTAAAAATTAATAATATTGTGTGAAAATTTAAAAATTTATAAAAAAATAAAATACTCAATAAAAAATTATAAATAAGGGCTTGTTAGATTTGTCTTTCCGAGAGGAACCCAACAAGCTCAAAATCCCTAATGCTATTGGGCATTTTGATCTTAATTTAGTTTTAGTGAAAATCAAATTTCATTAATTAAACCAAAACTATACATCAGTTTGATCTGAAATTTTTATGGATTGAAATTGAAGTTTTAAGTACACATACCATAAAATTTCAAGTAAAAAAAATTTCTGGGTTGAGAGATATTGAATTTTGAAGTTCAAATGGTCTATTTTAGTAGAATAAATTAATAGACTTTATAAAAATTTTGAAAAATTATTTAAATAAGTTGAAACTTTTAAAAATTATAATAAATCATAGAAAAATAAAAAAATATAAATAAATACTTATTTTAAAGGTAATTTAGTGGAGATTCAATTAAAATTGATTCTAATTAATTTTGAATAGTGATTAAAGCTTAATTAAGGTTTAAATAAAAACTTATTTAGCTTAATTAAGTCCTAATTATTTAAGTAATTAATCCCAAACTTTATGTGTTAGTTTAATGAGATGATATCTGCCTCGCATAATTTTCTTGGGATTTATTGCTTGGTTAATTAGGAGAACTGATCATTTAAGTTCTAATTACTCTCTTAATCTACTTAATGGTTAATTAACACCACCCTAAATAATAACAAATTAATAAATTAAACTCACTAATCATTGTTTAACAGTAATTGGACAAGGGGAGTGGGGTTAGGACCTCTTTTCTAGCATCTTCTCTTAAGCCCACTTCTTTTTAAAAGAAAGTTAACTAATATGAATATTAGTTAAGGGTTAATTAACCTAACTAATAAAACTAAAATCATAATCACATCAGATAATTAATAATAAAATTAAGGGTTCCTCTTTATTTGTTTATTAACATAAATATCCTTTAAAGAAATTATGATTAGCCCATAAGGGTGGGAAAATCATATAAGTATTTAATTAGGTTCTTCAATTTAATTAACCCTTAATTATGAGCCATTTGCATTAGGTCCTTGAAGTAATGAATTTAGGTTTGTTAAGCAAGGCTCAAGTGGGTTTGATGGGTTTGTTTTTTTTTTTTTTTTTGAAAGAGGGGAACTTATATTTAATAAATGTGGTATGTTAAATAGAGTCTAATTTATTTTCAATTTTGAAAAATGGAACTCTCATTTGACATATTTGGGTATGCCAAATGGAGTTCAAGTGTGTTTGATTTGTTTGTAATTTTGAAAATGGAACTCTACTTAGCAAATGTAAGTATGTCAAGTACAATCCAATTTGTTTTGATTTTTGAAAAAGTGAATTCTCATTTGACAAATTTGGTTACGTCAAATGGAATTCAAAAGTGGATTGATTTTGTTTTGAATAAGGCAACTCAACTTAGCAAATATGGGTATGTTAAGTAGAGTCCAATTTGTCTTGATTTTGAAAATGTAATTCTCATTTGACAAATTTGGGTGTGTCAAATGGAACTCGAATGTGTTTTAATTTTGTCTTGAAAAAGGGAACTCTACTTAGCAAATGTGGGTATATTAAGTAGAGTCCAATTTATCTTGATTTTGAAAAGGGGAATTCTCATTTGACAAATTTGGGTGTGTCAAATGAAATTCAAATGTGTTTTGATTTTTTTTAGGTGATTTGTTTTTTCAAAAGGGGTGTTCCACTTAACAAATTTAGATATGTTAAATGAAATTATATTTATTGATTTTCAAAAATGGGATTTTTGTGTGTGATATTGCTTTTGAAAAGAGAAACTCCAACTTAGCACATGTGGAATGTGCTAAATGGAATTTCAATTTTATGTCATCATTTTATTTGAAAATAAGATCTTCATCCAACAAACTTAAGTATGTTGAAATGGAGATAACTATTTTCAATATGTGCTTTTGAAAAAGGAATTTTTTTTAAAATTATTTGATTTTGATTTTGAAATGAACCTCCATGTAATAATTCTAGACATTGTTAAATGGGGTTTGGTTATCTTTAAATCTTTTTAAAAAATTTATGCAAATCTTTTATCATGTGACTTTAATTAATTTGACAAGTACTTTTTGAGAATAATATTTTTGCAAAGGATTTATTATGGGATGAACATTGCGTCACCAAGAGGGTGGTAAAGAGGTTCTAAAATTTTTTAGTCATCTCCTTTAGTTTAGTTAATTTATTTTTACCTATTGGGGGACCGAATATGGGTTTTAAAACCTATACGAAGTGAGGTCCTAAAACCTAAAGGATGTTGGCTAGCTTTGCTTAAGGATGAAATAAGCTAAGTGTTAATGAAAAGAATGATAGTCTTGGGCTCATATAAAATATAAGTCTACCATTGATGGTTGGAGACAATAATGTCTACTAGAGATGGAGAGATGAACCATCCCCAGCAGAGTCGCTAGAAAAATCTGTGGTGTTTATTTTTGAATGTATAGAGGGGACACCACGTAGATCGTAGGGGGTAGTTATTAAAGTGATCGAGTATGACATTGAGGTATGATGTACTATCTCAAAAGATTGAGACATCACCCTTCAATGGACCTAATCACCTAATAAGGACTCATTAGGCATGACGGGTCTTCAAATATACCAGATATTTTTCCTCTCCTTTACATAGATGAATAAAGCAAGATTTATGTTAAACTAGGTTCTAAAGTTCCCTATGAAGGTAAACCTTCATAGTTAATTATATCCAAAGGAAGGTAAATTTCTTAGGAATACTCTCGATTAAAGTAGGCAATTTTTGTCTCCAAAGATTTCAAAGCTAGACTATCAAAGGATTGGATATATTTGGAAAATCAATCGGGATAGATCAAATGGAGAAACTTATTTTGTAAGCCAAAGGAGATGAGTAAGAAATGCTCATGATATTAGGAAGCCTAGTGAGCATTCCAGTCTATCCTATGATTAGGCTTTATATGTTTAAATGTGAAGAGATTAATTTTGTTTGAGTTGAAATTTTATTAGATTACTAGGGCTTATAATCCACCAACACAAGGTTGTAAAAATGCCTAAGTGGTGAGGATTTATGTTGATAGCCTGAAGAAAAAAACAATCTCAAATCCTAGATCTATGGGGCTTTAGCATAAGCTAAAGTATGACCTAAGTCTAAACAAAGATGGGTCTATTGTTTACCTCCATAAGAGAGGATAAACCACCCTACTGCTGAGCTTATAATTGTCTAGAGTGGTAGCCAACTAACTCCTCCTACGCTTTAAATTGGTGCAGTCTGGTCATATGAAATTGCAAGATGGTTGGGCTATTATTAAATCAGAAAGAGACTAAAGTCCTTAAACCCACTCCCTAAGATACTAGAGCAAGAGTGATATGAGTAATGACTTAATCTACAAATGCAAATCTTTTCAAATTTTATTTGATTTTGACACTTAATTTTGACAAAGGCTTTGGGATTTTTGTATACCTAAATGCATGACAAAATGAGTCATGGGATAAAATCAAGAGAGAAAGAGGGTGAAGCTCCATCAGTAGGGGTTTCTCTCATAGGTTAAGCGGTCTCTATGCATGTAAGGATGGAGGCCCTCATTTTGCAAGAGTGATTCTAGATGCATGAATGATGTGAAGCATACAACATTTAGTTAAGGGATTGCTAAATCTTTTAATTATCTTATTTCATGCCTAGGCTTTTATTTGAGGTTATGAATTGTTTAATTTTTAATTATGAGTAATTAGTTGGGGTAGAAAATTTATTTTATCCTAAGAGCCTAATCGCATCCAGGCCATACATTAAGGCATCATTCATGTAAGAAACTAAGAAAGCATGTCATTTCTAATGCATAATTTTAAACATAACATCAATCAATTTTACAAAACTAACGTAAAAGAATAACAGACAGGTGTGGTCGGGTACTGCCGTATAACCTAAAAAAGAAAAGATGGATAGTCGAGCTCTACCCTTATACAACCCAAAAAATGAAAGAATAATTACACTTTATAAATGAATGAATGCTATGGGGGGTCTTCATTCTTCATGCTTCATGTTTCATCTTCATATATCCATTTGATTTGATTTACTCCACTTCAAAGGCATCACATGGCCTCCCAAGATAAAATCTTCTAGTCAATGCTCATCCTTATCCCCCATAACAATAACCTAATTCCTAATGCAAAATTACATTAAAAATAGAAAAAATAAATCTAACTACACCTGCAAAATAAGTGTTAGCTAAACATGCATGCAACCCAAGCTATTATATTTATAATTTGGACTTAACACCTATGAATAGGTAACCAAGCCCACCTATCCTAACTTGGATTATGCTTAAGCAACCTGCAAAGAGAGCATTTTTATTTATTTTTAAGCACCCCTTTAAGCAAAATCCTTTACAAAAAATATGGTTAGGCTAATCACGACCTACCATCCAGTTTATAAAGTATACACCCTAATATCTAGTCTATAATAATATATCATAAAATAAAATAAGCATCATATCAAGCACTGCCCTAACATAAATTTAGAAGTAGTGACTTAATTCTAATATATGTGTTAAAGCTTGTGTGGTATGTCTTGTTAGGCATTAGAGTTGTAGTTCTCTAAGTATAGAAAGATTTAATTTAACATGAATGCTTGGTTTGACTTGAAGTTATTTAATTGATTTGAGAATTTAAATTTGTGTTTTCTTTTGTTTCATTTGATTACACATAGCAACTAAGTGTTATAAAGAAAATAAAGAGAATGCCCTCTTTCATCCCTACCTTAAGCCACTTTCTAAAGCATGTTAATTTGATTTAGTTCTCTCTAGGGAATTCCTTATTACCCATTTTTATATTAATCATATGTTTAGCTTCACTTTAAATGATCCTATCCAATGTGAGAGGCATCTTAAGATTAATCTAATTGAATTACTATCACATGATATATGTTAAATCATTCCTTTCCATCACATTTAACATGCATAAAATTTAATCCTAAGTATATCTATACATGCAACACATTTTAGCATACTTATATGATGAATGTTGATATATATTTGAAATTTATATTCTTTTATATGATTGAATTGTTTAATTACATTAGTTTAAAGCTCTACCTAAATTCTTATAAAAAATATATAAGGATGAAATTAAATAGGTACGTGTCATTATTAACCAGGAAAGTGAGGTAATCAAATGACCTCCTTAGGGCTAGCTAAAGCCTAACGCATCCAGGCCACACATGTTAAGTCAACACATGCAAGCTTACATAAAGAAAATTCATTTTGTTTTCGCTTAACTTTGAAATAATGAATGCATGAATTCAAATGACATACAACATTTAAAGTGATTGGAAAGGAATAATTAAATATAGACACATGATTCATTTAATTAAACTATTTTCTAAGGACAATCACATTAAATAAACTTATTTAAAGAAAACCAAAGCTTATTTGTTAACTTATAACTTAAGATTTTGATTAAGTTTAAAGAGAAGAAGAATTATTTGTTGTTATGATCCCATTCCCACGTTGATAATTTTATTTGGTTTAAGAAAAGGTAATTAAGTGAATTTTATGAATTAATTAAGTTGGATCCTTAATTAAATCAATTAATTACCCTTACATATGCTTATTTAGTTTGAATAACCAATAAATTATGATCCATAAATACCATGAACATGTGAGGAAATAAAATTGCAATGCTCCTACAAGGACTTAATGCAAATGGCTCATAATTAAGGGTTAATTAAATTAAAGAACCTAATTAAGTACTTTTATGATTTTCTCACCCTTATTGGCTAACCATAATTTCCTTAAAGGGCCTTTATGTTATTAAACATATAAAGAGAACCACTTAATTTCATTGTTAATTATATGATGTGATTATTATTTTAGTTTTATTAGTTAAGTGACTTAATTAGTTAATTAACCCCTAATTAATTTTCATATTATTTATTTTTCTTTCAAAATGAAGTGGACTTAGCAGAAGAAGCTAAGAAAGAGGTCCTAACCCCACTCCCATTGTCCATTCACTGTTAAACAGTGATTAGTGAGTTTAATTAATTAACTTCTTATGTTTAGGGTGTTAATTAGCCATTAAGTAGATTAAGAAGAGTAATTAGGGCTTAAATGATCAATTCTCCTAATTAACCAAGCAATAAATCCGAAGAAAATTATGGGAGGCAGAGATCATCTCATTAAACTAACACATAAAGTTTGTGATTAATTACTTAAGTGATTAGGGTTTAATTAAGCTAATTAAATTTTATTTAAACTTTAATTAAGCCTTAATCACTGTTAAAAAATAAGAATATTTTTGATAAATTTTCCTTTAAAATACCTTCAAAATGAATATTTATTTGCATTTTTATGATTTTTCCATGATTTATTATAATTTTTTAACATTTCAACTGGTTTAAATAATTTTTCATAATTTTTATAAATTATACTAAGTTGTTCTACTAAATTAGACTATTTGAGCTTCAAAATTCAACATCTCTCAATCCAGAAATCTTTTTGAATTGAAATTTTTATGGTAGGTATATTTTAACTACAATTTCAATCCCTAAAATTCTAATTTATATTTTTTGGTTTAATTAATAAAATTTTATTTTCACTAAAACCTAAATTAAGCTTAAAATACTTAGTAAAAATTAGGAATTTGGATTTGTTGGATTCCTCTCGAAAAGATGAATCCAACGAGCCCTTACTTACAATTTTTTTTAAGTATTTTATTTTTTTATGATTTTTGAAGTTTAAGGTCATCTTAATAAATTTTAAAAGCTGAAAATCTTGAATTTCTTACTTAACCCCAGTCAGCGCCGTGTAGCGTTGACTGGATCATGCATTTTCATGAGGTGCGGTACGATTGGGCCACATGACACGTGGTGTCACATGGCAGCAATGGATTAGGCCACGCGGTACTGACACAACAAATAAGCAGGAAAGGCGGAATAGTTTAGGGTCTGATCTGATCAGATAGTCCAGATTGATTCACACAATCTAGTGGATGAAATCACATGGGATTTTCTTCTAATCATAGTCGTCCATCTCTATCAAAGGGAGATTAGACTACTGTTTTTTTTTTTTCCAAAAATATATGGACTGAATGTGATGAACAATGAAATCGAGCAGGAAAATGCAAAATTGAACAAAAAGGGTTTGTTTGAGCTCGATTTCATGGTGATTCTCACTGAAAAACTTTTATTTTTTGCATTAGAATTGTTCGAAATGAAAGATTCAAGGAATATCTAAGGAAAATTCCTAGAATCGAGTGAACATCATCACAAATAAAAGAACCTATGGTCGGCTAAAGGATTTGAAAATTACCTCACCGTGGATAGTTTCCGGCAGCTGTGTTGATTTGAGCACACTGCTAGATGTGATAAAAAGCCTTGGGATGAATTTAGACCTTTGCCTCCTCTTGGAATGTTGTATCCATCAATGGCCATCACCTCCTTGCTATAATTCGCTTGATTTTGGTGTCTACTAGCCCAAAGGAAGTGGGGAAAGGGGCCTTGTTGCTTTGGGGGAGCTCCTAGAGTGTTTGCAATAGCAAAATTACTTTATGAGGCCTCTCTTTCTCTTATGCTTGGTAATGGCCGAAAATCACAACTAGTGGTGATTTTTGGCTTCTAGTGAATGTCCTATAGCTTGGGGTGGTCGGGAATGGTAGAGAATCATCCTAGGTGGCTTGGTTTGGTTGGCTAAGGCTTAGGAAGTGACTTCCAAGAGGGATTAGTGGGTGTCAAATGGGTTTCAAATGCTCAAATGAGGGTGGTGAGGTGAATTCACCTCCCATGAGTCATGGCCAATCCAACCACCTCTTGGGTTAGGTTGGGCAGATTTGAAATGAGTCAAAAGTTAATTGGGCTAAATTTCAAGTCATTTGGAGTTCATTAGTTAGGTTTGGCTCAATTTGACCCATTTGGGTCAAATTAGGTCAAAATGGGTTAGGTTGACCAATTGGTCAAATTGGGTCAAACCAAGGGGTTGGGTCAAGTTCATATGATAATTTAGAGTGTGTTGGTGTCATTGGTTTGGTTCAATTTAGATTTGATTGGTTTTAGGTTGGCTTGACCATTTAGGTCAAGTTGGGTTCAATAGGTCATTTGGGGCTAGTGACTCAATTGGGCTCATTTGAAGTTTTGGTCAAAATCAACAATCAATTTGGAATGAACTTGAGCCATTGGTTGCAATCAATTTAGATTGGATTTTAATTTGACCCATTTTGACCATTTAGGTCAATTTGGGTCAACTTGGGTTAAGATGGCCAATTGGGCTAGCTTTGGCTCAATTGGAGGAAAATCATGCTCAAATGTTGATTTTTGGTTGATATAAATCATGGGTTTCAATAGATTTGGCTTAGGTTACAATTTACCTAGTTTAGGTTCATATGGATTAAGGGTTGACTTTATTTGACCTAATTTATGCTAATTGATCAAACTAGGATGATCAACAATCATGTCATGAAGTTTGGAATGGCTTAATTCACTTTGATTTAGATTGAATTGGATTTTGGTTCATGTAGGTTAAATTGGCCACTTTGGATCAAGTGATCTAGTTAGATTTAGTTGGTTTGATTTTGGGTTGAGTTTGATTTAGTTGAGTTTATATACAGATTTGAGATTGATATATAAATCCAATTACAATTGGTTTGGGTTCAAATGAGTTTTAGTTCATTTGAATATTTCAAGTCAAATGAGCTAAGTTGGGTTTGACTTGGATTAATTTTGATTTGGCTTGATGATTGTAGATTTCATTCATATTTGGAATATTGATTGATATAATGATTGATTTGTGAAAAAAAATCAATTGAATTTGGTTTATTTTAGATGGGATTTTGGCTAAGTTCATGAAATTGAATCAAAGGACTTAGGAAGGGTTTTGATTTCATTTGATTTAGTTTAATATAGTTTTGATCATTTGAATGTAGTTTTGATTTATATTTAGGGAGATAATTAAAGATATTACTTGATTATGAGAAACTCATTTGATTTTGGATTGATTTGATTTGGATTTTGGCTAAGTTCATGAAGGTTGATTCATATGGCTTAGATTTGGATTTGATCACGGGCTTCAATCATTTGGCTTAGAATTTGAATTTGGATTTGGATTTGGATTTGAAATTGAGTTTGATTGTAGGTTTGATAGGGTGAATTTGGATTAGATATGGGTTTAGGCTACATGGTAGGTGAATTTTCCCTAAGTCCTATGGCATAGCCTAATCCTATGATTAACCCTTCTAAGTCTTTAGGTTTAGGTTAACTGTTCACCTAATCACTAGAAGCGTCTTATGACTAAGGAAGTCTTAGTGTCTAGAAGACTCCTAAGTCTAAGATGAGGAGATTGAGAACTCACTTCAAAAGTGAGGTCAACAGTGTCAATCATTCACTACTTTGGCAAAGAAAGGAGATCACATTTTGAAAGATGATAAGTTTCAATACTCATTCAAAAGCATGAGGTAATATTTCATGGCACCTCTAATATTGGCCTAAGGCTGTCTCCATTTAGGGTACAACTCTTCTTGTTAAAGTTTATCATCAATGATCAAACTACAAAACTCTATGCATCAATTGAAAGGCTTGAAGGTCTTGCAATAAATAAATAAAAAAATAAATAAAGACCTCAATTAACATTGAACATAGATGGTTATGATAGGAGAGTGTTTTGTATTTCTAGTAAACAAACACTACCTTAAAAGCCATTACATTCAAATTTAAAGTTCAAATTTGTAGAATAATTCAAGTAATTGGAATGAGAAATTTCTTTCATTCAAATGCAAATTAGAGCATTATTACTTGAGAAGCCTTGGTGGATTTCTTTCACTATGGATGATCAATTACTTTGAGTGGGTCCCAAGGATTTTGGAGAAAGAACACTACTCTTAGTTATTTTTGTTCCATTTGCACACACCTAAAGAAATTTCAAAAAATCAAAATCAATTCCATAGCAAAGTTATGTTTTCACGTCTACATTAGTTGAGTCAAAATTCAAAATAATAATAATAATAATAATAATAATAATATCAATCTATAATCACCCTTCAAAATTCTTCTTCAATCTAAACATTCCTCCAAACTTACATCCAAAATTGAATATTTATCTCCAATGCTATTAGGATAGGTGTAAGAGAACCCAAGAGACATCCTATTTCAACTAGTACAATTAAGTTAGGTGTAAGCAACCCGAGTGGCATCCTTTATTGGCAGAGTCACATTGCCCCTATGGCACCATTTCATCTGCCACGACATGTTTAGGGTAGGTGTACATAACCCAAGCGGTGTCATATCCTTTGTCAACACAACATAAACACAAACATAAACTATGCACAAATACATAAATAAACATATATTTTATCTTGGGCAACTTTGAGTTGAGATAACGCCCCTAGCAGCACTCACTCAGTAGTTTCTTTAGGTCGGGTTGACATGCTACCCTGCTATTGCGTCACCCTAGTGGTATTCTTGCTTTGGAGGATGTAAGTTTGATAAGCTTTCCATCCTTACTTGACCACTGAACATCGATAAGTGCCTTCTTAGTATGGTAAGCCTTACTGCCCGGCCGGTAAACTACCTCATGATGGCTTCTTTTAAAAAGATATAAGTTTGCTATGCCCTCTTCTTGAAATAGCCATCATCGACTAACTTGGTCGAGTATATTCGAGGTTTAGGATAAGCCCCCTAGTTGACCCTTTCCTCCTGACTACTTCAAGTCTGAGTATAGTCCTACTCAAGACTCCACGATTAATAGTCGCCCTAGGTCAGATAGCATCTATCCTACTGACGACAAACTATCCCGATGATCATTTATATTTGTGAAGATGTAGGTCTACACACCTTCTTCTTAGATTGATCATCGCACACTGACGGGCACCTTAGGTTGGTTGGTGTTCACTATACTAACAACGACCCACCTAATGGATACACCACTCATGGCAGATGTAAGTATGCTACACTTTCTCCTTGAGTTGGCCATCGTACACCTATAGCTTTCTTTTCGGGGCTCAGGATAATGCCCTTAGTATCACCTCCCATGTGGGCACTCTATTTGATTATGTCCCTTGCGACCCCATTTAGATACTACCTGAGTTACTACCAGATTGGACAGTCCCTCTTTCCTAGTAGCTACCTTTGTGGTTGGAGAATCTGTACTGCATATGTGCAGATTCTCCCTTGGTCTAGTAAATATGAGATAGGTCGAGCTGATATAGCCCCTTTTCAGTGTAGTCCCTTGCATACCAACAAGGTCCACATAAGCATATAAACAACATATATTCGCTTGTGGATCAGGAGGACAACCCCAGTGATACCTTTCCCAAGCAGACATCCTATCTTTAGGCCAGCGTCAGTAAGACTCTTTATAGGAATCACCTGACTTCTTTTGAGTTAACATAAGTCCCCAATGACATTCACTTAGTAGTCGCCTTAGGTCGGGTTTGATTTATTGTGCATCCAACAGATCACCCCAATGGTTGCTCCTAGCTTCGAAAGATGTAAGTCTGTTGTGCTTTCTTCCTAGCAAAGATGTTCCATACTGAAAGGCAACCCTTAGGTTGGATAGCTCTACCCCACGGCTAGTAGACTACCCCTTTGGATTTGTTAATCGAGAGATAGACGATATAGCCCATTCTCGGGATCCAGACACCGTGGTCCATCGATTTATGGTGTTTATTTTTGAGATGTGTATGTGAGACACCACGCAGATCTGAAGGGGTACTTATTGAAATAATCAAGTGTGACATCGAGGTATCATGTACTATCTCTAAAGATAGAGATATTATCCTTCAATGGACCTAATCACCTAATATGGACTCCTAAGGCATGATGGGTCTTCAAATATACCAGAGATTTTCCCCTGCTTTATATGGATGAATAAAGCAAGGTTTATATTAAATCGGGTTCTAAAGTTTCCTATAGAAGCAAGCCTCCATAGTTAATTACATCCTAAGAAAGGTGAGTTCTTAAGGAATATTCTTGATTAAAGTAGGAAATTATTGTCTCCAAAGATTTCAAGGGTAGACTATTAATAAATTGGCTATATTGGAAGATCAAATGGGAAAGATCAAGGAGAAGACTTATTTTTGAAAGTCAAAAGGAATAGGTAGGGAATGCTCATGATACTAGGAAGCTTAGTGAGCATTCTAATCTATCATGTAGTTGGACTTTATAAATTTGAAGTTGAAGAGATGTATTTTGTTTGAGTTGAAATTTCATTAGATTACTAGGCTTATAATCCACCAACACAAGGCTAGAAAAATGCTTAAAATATGAGGATTTATGCTTATAGCCCGAAGGAAACAGCTACCTCAGATCCTAAATCTAGGGATCTTTAGTAAGAGCTAAAGCACAACCTAAATCTAAGCGAAGATGGGTATAAGGTTTACCTCCACAAGAGAGGATAAAGAACCAGACTGCTGACCTTATAACTACTTAGAGTCACAGCCAGCTAACTCCTCCTATGCTTTAAATTCATGAGATCAAGTCTTACGAAATTATAACATAGTTGGGCTGTTATTAATTTAGAAAGAGACTAAAGTCCTTAAACCCACTCCCTAAGAGACTAGAGCATGAGTGGTATGAATAATAACTTAATCTACAAATGCAAATCTTTTCAAATTTTATTTGATTTTTGACACTTCATTTTGGCAAAGGCTTTGGGATTTTTATATGCCTAAATGCATGATGAAGTAGATTGTTGGACAAATTAGCTAGAAGTATGTGTTCTCCATCACAAGGGATGCTCTCACAGGTCACGCATTCTCCTATCGTGCAAGAATGGAGATCCATCATGTTCAAGAGAGAAAGAATATGCATGCATGATGTGAAACATATAAACATACAGCTAAGGGGTTGCTAAATCTTTTAATTATCTTATTTAATGTCTAGGCTTTATTGTGATATTATGAATTATTAAAGCTTTAATTATGAGTTATAGTTGGGTAAAAGATTTATTTTTAATCTAAGATCCTAATCACATCCAAACCACACATTAAAGAATAATTCATAAAGAAACTAGGAAAAGCATACTGTCTTTAATGCATAAACTAAACATAACATCAATCAATAAATGTTATGGGAGATCTTCAAGTCTTCATGTCTTCATGTCTCCTTCATTTCTTCATTTCTCTTTGATTTGGTGGACTTCAAGACATCGCATGGCACCCCAGGATGAAGCCTTCAAGGCAATGCTCATCCTAATCCCCCATAACACTAATCTTAATTCCTAAAGAAAAATTACATTAAAAATATGAAAATTAAATCTAACTCCACCTACAAAAAAAATGTTAGCTAAACACACATACAATCCCAAGTAGTTATATATATATATATAATTTAGACTTAGCACCCTGCACATGGGTAACAAAGCCCACATGTCCTAACTTGGATTATGTTTGTGGGTTTAAGTAACCTGCAAAGAGAGCATGTACATTTATTTTTAACACCCCCTTAAGCACAATCTCTACAAAAAATATGATTAGGCTAATATCGGCCTAACATCCAGTATATGAAATATACACCCTAACATTCAGTCTAAAATAATACATCATACCATGCACCATCCTAACATAAAGCTAGAAGTGGTGGCTTAATCCTAACATGTGTGTTAAGGCTTGTGTGGTATATCTTAACTAAGCATTAGTATTATAATTTTCTAAGTATGAAAAATTTTCATTTAATAGAAAGGGTTGATTTCACTTGAAATTGTTTAATTGATTTGGGATTTTAATTTATATTTTCTTTTGTTTTATATGATTACACTTAACAACTAAGTGTTGTAAAGAGAAGAAAGTGGATTGCCCTCTTTCATCCCTACCTTCAGTCACTTTCTAAAGCACATTAATTTGATTTAATTCTCTTTAGTGAATGGTTTATTAAATGATTTAATTAACCTAAGTTTAGGTTCACTTTAAGTAATTTCACTTAACATGTAAGGCATCTTAAGATTAATTGAATTGAATTACTAACATATGACACATATCAAATCATTCTTTTCCATCATGAATATCATGCATATGGTCTAATCCTAAGTGTATCTATACATATAACACACTTAAATGATGAATGTGTGTGTATGTGGAGTCTTATACTTTTTTATGTGATTGAATTATTTAGTCATATTAGCTTAAAGCTCTATCTAAATTCTTATATAAAAAAAGGATGAAATTAAATAGGTACATGTCATTGTTAACTAGGAAAGTGAGGTAATCAAATGACCTCCTTGGGGCTAACTAAAGCCTCGTATTCCACGGATGTCCAAACTATATACCTATTACATTCAATCATATGTAAATTTATATACATGAATATGAGAAAGAAAGCTCCAAATCACATGACTAATTAATCCAAACACTTAGTCGATTATGGATGCTTGGATTTTTTATAAAAGAAAGAGGGCCTTTAATTCCATAATTAAATACACACATGTATAAGAGACATAAGCTAGTACATGCCATTGTTAACTAGGGAAGCGAGGTAATCAAATGACCTCCTTGGGGCTAACTAAAGCCTTGAATTCCCAGGATGTCCAGACTAACACTTGCTTTTCTCAAATACACATTGATGTATACATAAATAAAGGAAGAAGATCCATGCAAATATTATATTTTTTTTACTGAATCATTTATGCATGTGAATTAAAGTTCTATCTAAATTCTAATGTAGAAATACATGTAAATGAAATCAAATAAGTACATGTCATTGTTAACCATGGAAGCAAGGTAATCAAATGACCTCCTTGGAGCTACTTAAAGCCTCGTATTCCTAAGATGCCCAGACTATATACTTATTAACATTCAAATACATATAAAACCACATATGAATTAAGGAAAAGAAAGCTTCAATCCATACACTTAAGGTATAATCACGTACATCTCTTATGTATTTATAATTATCATCACTACATGTTATCATTCATTTATAAAACATTTAGAAAATATATTTGGATTTAATAGTGGTAATAGCCACACATATATTAAATTAAATAAACATTTGCAAGATTAACATAAAGGAAAACCATTTGATTTAATTAATTTTGAAGAGATATGGATGCATGGAATTAAACAACATGTAATATGTAACATGGTTGGAAAGGAATAATCAAATACAAGCATGTGAGTCATTCAATCCAATTATTTCCTAAGGACAAACATACCAAATAAAACTATTTAAAACAAACCAAAGTTCTTTAATGTCATTTTTAATTCCATGTTCAATTTGACTTAAGAAATGTGAGAAGGAGTTTGCTAATCCTAACCCATCCCCATGTTTTTGAGTTAATTTAGCTTAATGAGAAGTTATTAAATTGATTTTATGGATTAATTAAGTTATCATATGTATTAAGTTCATTAATTAACTCTTACTTATATTCCTTAAAGTAATTATCCCAATAATTGTGAGCTAATGTGAAATGTAAATGAATTGAAATGTAAATTAGCAATGGTCCTATGAAATGAAAGGGTCTAATGCAATTAGCTCACAATTATTAGTTAATTAGATTAAAGAACTTAATTACTTTTATGATTTTCCCACACATACGGGTAAATCATATTTTCATTAAATTTCTTTAGGCTATTAAACACCTAAAGATCTACCCATAAATTAATCAAGGAAAAGCATATATGTTTTAAATTTGAATTAAACTAAATAAGTAATTAATTAGCCAATTAATCCCTAATTAATTTTCTCTTGAAAAGTAAGGTGAACTTAGGGAAATAAATTAAGAGAGAGGACTCAATCACATTCCATAAATCTCTTCACTATCAAACAGTGATAAATGACCCAATTAATTAATTAATTCATTGTTCATATGCTTAATTAGCACTTAATTAAGTTAAGAAGGTAATTAGGAGTTTATCAATCAATTTCCCCAATTAATTAACCAATAAATCTCAAGAAAAATAGGAAAGGCAGAGGTCATCCCCTTAAATAATCTCAGAAAGTTTGAGGTTAATTAATTAATTAATTATGTAGTAATTAAACTAAATAATTTTTTTAATTAAACCTGAATTAAGTTCTAATTACTGCTAAAAATCAATTAAGGATAATTTTAATAAATTCCTCTCTAAAATATCTTTAAAATGAGCATTTATTTATATATTTTGGATTTTTTTTACAATTTGTTATGAAATTATGAAGTTTCAGCCTTAAAAAATAAAAATGGATTAATTGGCCTTAATTAAGCCCTAATCTTGTTAGTGCCACGTGGTGCGCTGACACGACGCCCTTTCCATGTGATTCCGTGGGATTAGCTATTTAAGTTGTCACATCGCGCATTGAGCCAGTTGGCGGCGCAACATACTTTCTTGCGCGCCGTCTGATCTAAGATCGAACTGTCACGATTAAGCCCACGGTGTAAAAGGGATAAAATTGATCGGGTCTAACGAACGTAAGCACAGTCATCCGTTCTGATCACACAGAGCAGACGATGCATGATCGATCTCCTTGCGAGCGATGAGAAACAGAGCCCGTCCGCCATTGCCTGCATGATCTGAGCTCACCCGAGCTCGGATTGGCTCCAAATGGAACCCACACCATCACATGAAGGATCTAAGAGGATCCAATGGCTATGATTATGAGGCATTCATATTTCCTTTCAAAAGCTACAAAAAATGGAGGAAGCTCAATTTTAATGATGTTACCTCACAAGGCTAAGTGGAATGCTCGGGAGGCCAAGATCCTTTCTTTGGAGCTTCTTTGATTGAAATCCTATCTATGGTGATCGTAGAGCCTTGGGGAAGATTCATTTAGCTTCGATAGGTTAAGGAGATGGTGTGGGAAGGAGCAATTTGATTGAGGTGAAGAATTGGTGGGGTTAGGATCGGGAGATGGCTGCCCTATTTCAGGTTTGCTTGGGAAGCAAGAAATCTTAAGAGGGAAGCTTTGGGATCGCTTGAGAGCTAACAGGGGAGCTCAAAATCTCTCTAGGAAGCTTGGACAATGCAAATGGATCCATTTCCTGTGCAAATTAAGAAGGTATATCCCTCAATTCACTGTGATGGACAGACGGGATTGTCTCTCATTTTTTGGCTGACTAGTTATCGTTAGAGCATCAGAGTTATCCCCATCAAGTCCACGTGGCTCGGTTTGAGTGGAGGAAGGCTTGGGAGGTGGCTCAAGGCTGGATTTTGGCTGATTGCATTCCTTAAACCCTTTGTATTTTTGGTTTGTAAGAAGGTCAATTAACTCACCTCCCTTCAGTCCATGGCAGACCTAGCCCACTTAGGGTGGGCTAGGTGGCTAGGTCATACCCCATTAGGGTGTGTGAGGCTTCCAAGTGGAAAGGAGAAGTAAACTTTGCTATTTTAGGCAAAATCCCATGTGGGGTGGCATATCCAATGGAGATCTCATTGGGTTTGGCTCCAATTGGATTTGGGCTGATTTTGGGCTAACTCAAAATGGGTTTGGGTCAGGTTTAGTCAGGTTCCAAGTGGCCATGGGTTGGTTCAAAGGGGTTTGGGTAAATTTGACCCTTATAGGTCAAATTGGGCTAGGTTGGGTTAGGTTGACCAATTGGTCAAACTGGGTCAAATCAAAGCTTGGGTTAGGTTCAAATGATGATTTGAAGTATTTTGGTTCAAGTGGTCTCAATCAATTTGGCCTAGGTTTGATTTTGGCTCATTTGGATTCATATAGGTCAAATGGGTCAAGTTGACCAATTTGACCAAATTGGTAAAATTGGCTTGGGTTTGGTGTTATTTAAAGCTCAATTAGTTAATTAAAGATGATTGTAGGCTTTGGTTTGAATCAATTTGGATTTCATTTGGATTTTGGCCAATTTGACCCTTTAGGTCAATTTGGGCTAAGTTGGTCAATTCGGTTCAATTGGCCAAATTGAATTCAATTGTGGTTTGGTGAAGTTCAATAATCAATTTAGAATGAACTTGAGCCATTGGTTGCAATCAATTTGGGTTGGACCATGATTTGACCCATTTTAGCCTTTTAGGTCAATTTGGGTCAAATGGTAAATTGGGTTTGGTTTGGCTCAATTGATGGTCAAGTCATGTTCAATCAATGAATATGAGTTGGTGTGAATCAATGGTTTCAATTGATTTAGTGTAGGGTTAGTTTTGGCTAGTTTGGGTTTCATATGAGTTAAGGGTTGACTTGGTCAAATGACTATGTTGACTTGGTTTGACCAAATTTAAGGCAATTGATTATCCTTTAGTGATTAATGATCATGGTATGAGGTTTGGATGGGCTTGGTTCAATCCAATTTGGGTTGGATTAGAACTTGGTTCAAATGGGTTCTTTAGGCCACTTTAGGTCAAGTGGACCTAAATGGGTCAATTGACTTGGTTTTAGTTTGATTAAGGTTTAGTTTAATTTATGTATGAGTTTAGGATTGAAATATAAATTCAACTACATTCAATTTGGGCTATAATGAGTTTTGGTTCATTTAGAATTTTCAAGTTAAAATGTTTAAGTTAGGCCTGAGTTTAGTTAATTTCAATTTTGCTTGATGAATGTACGTTTCATTTATCTTTGGATAGATGATTGAAGGAATGATTGATTCAAGAGAAAATCCATTGATTTTGGCTTAATTTAGGTGGGTTTTGATTTGATTTGGATTTATTTTTGGCTACTTATGTTTATATTTCATTTATATTTATGAATATAAATAAAGATATAAATGACTTATAAGAAAATCAATTGAATTTGGAGTTATTTGAAGGTAAATTTGGCTAAGCTCATGGAGGTAGGTCAAAAGAGCTTAGAAGATAATTTGATTTAGTTTTGATCATTATAATGTGGATTTCATTTATATTTGAGAATATAATTGATGTAATAATTGATTTATAAAAAAATTAATTGAATTTGGGTTGATTTGGGTTAAGATTTGGCTAAGTTCATGGAGGTAGGTCGATATGGCTTAGCCTGGGGTTTGATTGGATTCAGATTTAGTTCAATTTGGTTTTAGTTATTTGAGTTTATATTTCATTTATATTTATGAATATAAATGAAGATGTGATTGATTCATGAAGGGATCAACCAAGTTTGGATTGAATTGGGTGGAGATTTGGCTAAGCCCATAGAATTCAATCATAAGGCTTAAGGGGGATTTGGGAGTTTGAATTTGATCTCGAGTTTCAATCATTTGGAGTTGAATTTGGACTTGAATTTAATAAATGGTTGAGGGGTTGGATTGATCTTGGAGAAAATCAATTGAATTGGAATTGAAGCCCATGGAATTCAATCATAAAGCTTAGGAAGGATTTTGAGCTTGGATTTGATCATGGGATTGATTGTGAATTTTGGAAATTTGATTTTGAATTTGAAATTGGGGTTTGATTTTGAGAATAAAATTATGGATTGGGTTTAGGCAATAGGGTAGGCAAGTCTCCCAAAGTCCCTAAGGCATAACCTACTCCTATGACTAACCCTTTGAAGTCTTTAGGCTTAGGTTAAGTGTTCACCTAATTACTAGAAGTGTCTTAGGACTGAGGCGGTCTTAGCATCTATAAGAGTCCTAGATCTATGATGAGGAGGTTGAGAACTCACCCTAAAAGTGAGGTTAATGCAATTAAATCAAATTAAATCCATTCAAACAAACCATATCAAATCAAGTGAAATTAAGATAAAATTAACTATAAGTACTTTTGAGTTGACATAAGTCCCCAGCAGCGTTCACTCAGTAATCGCCCTAAGTCGGGTTCAATTTATTGTACATCTAATAGATCACCCCAACAGTTGTTCCTCACTTTGGAAGATGTAAGTTTGCTACGCTTTCTTCATAGCACAGCTGTTGCATACCGAAAGGCAACCCTTAGGTTAGTTAACTCATCCTAATGCATGTGTAATCCCCAAGCAAATCTTTCTTCATATCATTGACATAAAATTCTCATCAAATCTCTCTCTTATTCCCTTAGCATAAAATGAGTTGCATTGCACTAAGATCGTGATTCTATCTACCTCATGAATTTAGGTATAGGCCGCTTCTTTTAGTCATTGCAATCTTTTGGACATTATTGATCATTTCAGTCAACGCCTATACGTGAGGTGTGCCTTGTTAGTTACACCATGCCTATTGGGAGTCCTTTTGTTGACCTCACTTTTGGAGGGAGTTCTCAATTTTTCATTTTAGATTTAGGAGTCTTCTAGACACTAAGACTTCCTTATTCATAAGACACTTCTAGCAATTAGGTGAATGCCTAACCTAAGCATAGAGACTTAGAAGGATTAATCATAGGATTAAGTTATGCCTTAGGGATTAGGTTGATCTACCTATCCAATGACTTAAACCCAACCTATGTTCACCTTGTTAAACCACAACCAAATTCAATTTATATCAAATCTAAACCCAAATCCAAATCTAAATCAAATGATTGAAACTTATAATCAAACCAATTCAGACTCAATTGATTTTCTCCTAAATTAAGTCTATAATCAAATCAATTTGCCAAAATCTACAATCATATCAAAACTAAATATCAAATACAAATCCAAATCAAATGATTGAAACTTATAATCAAACAAATCTAGACTCAATTGATTTTCTCCTAAATCAAGTCTATAATCAAATCAATTTTCCAAAATCTATAATCATACCAAAACTAAATATAAAATCCAAACCAATTCCTTCCTAAGCTATGTGATCTAATTTGATGAACTTAGCCAAATCTCCATTCAAATCAAGCCCAAATTAATTGATTTTCTCATACATCAATCATATCTTCAATCATCTTCACAAATATAAATGAACCATGCATTAAAATGATCAAAACAAAATCAAACTAAGGTCCTTAAGCCCTATGACCTACCTTCATGAGCTTAGCCAAATTTGCCTTCAAATTACTTAAAAATAAATTAATTTTCTCATGAATCAATCATATCTTTAATCATATTCCTAAATATAAATCAAATCTACATTCAAATGACCAAATATAAATATCAAATCAAACCAAGACCCAAGCTTAAGCCATATGAACCAATTCCATGGACTTAGCCAAATTCCTCTAATCTATTAAAATCAATTGATTTTCTCATGAATCAATCATATCTTTAATCATCTTCCCAAACATAAATCAAACCTACATTCAAATGAACAAATCTAAATATCAAATCAAACCAAGACCCAAGCTTAAGCCATTCCATGGACTTAGCCAAATTCCTATAATCTAAACTTTAAAATCAATTGATTTTATTATGAATCAATCATTCCTTCAATCATCATTCCAAATATAAATGAAATCAACAATCATCAAGCCAAACCAAAATGAACTCAAGTTAGACCCAACTTAGCTATTTTTACTTGAAATAACCAAATGAACCAAAACTCATCCAAACCCAAATCAATTGTAATTGAATTTATATATCAATCCTAAACTCATATATAAACTCAACTAAATCCAATTCAACCCAATCATGCCAATTGACCTACTTATACCTAAAGTGACCTAAAGGACCCATTTGATCCAAACTTCAATTCAACCCAAATTGAATTGAACTAAGCCAACCATGACCTCCCATCATGATTGTTAAACACCCTAGGTTGATAAATTGTCATAAATTATGTCAAACCAAGTCAACTTGGTCATTTGACCAAGTCAACCCTCTTAACCCATATGAATCCAAACTAGACAAATTGCAACCTAAGCCAAAGTAATTAAAACTATTGATTCATACCAATCCAAAATCAATATTTGAACATGACTTGACCTTCAATTGAGCCAAACCAAACCCAATTGGCCCACTTGACCCAAGTTGACCCAAATTGACATAAAAGGCTAAATTGGGTCAAATAAATATATAAACTAAATTGATTACAATCAATGGCTCAAGTTCATTCCAAATTGATTGTTGAACTTGACCAAAACTATAATTGAACCCAATTGACCCACTTAGCCCAAATTGACCTAAAGAATCAAATTGGCCTAAATCAAAACCAAATCCAAATTACTTGAAACCAAAGCCTACAATCATCTTCAATTGGTCAACTAAACCCAAACCAACAACTAACCTAAGCCAATTTGGCCAATTTGGTCAAATTTGTCAACTTGATCCATTTGACCCAAATGAACTTAAATAAGCCAAAATCAAATCTAAGCCAAACTAAACTAAACCAATTGAACCAAAATATCTCAAATGATCTATGAACTTGACCTAACCATTGCTTTAATCTAATTTGAGCAATTAGTCAACTTAACCTAACCTAACCCAATTTGACCCATTTGAGCTAAATTGAGCCAAATCTAATCAAATCAACTCCAAATCACTAGAAATTTGGGCTGACTTAGTTTGGACTCATTTCAAATCTTCCCAAATCAAATTCAATACCAAATAATCATTGTACCCTTAGTTTAAAGATATCACATGAGACAAATCACCCATGTAAGTGGTCATTTCCATTCATTGGCCACTTGGCACTCTCCCGATGGTCCACCTAAGCTCCTAGGACACTGACCCATGGGAAGGTGAACTCACCGCACCTCCCCCATTAGCACATTTGAAACCCAAGGACAACCACCATCCCACCTTGGCAGCCACTCCATTGCCCTTGGCCACTAAAACTGAGTCACCTAGGATGATTCCCCACCACCCACTACCACCATCGACAGTCAAACGAATCTACACTATCCGATCCAAATGAATCTACACTATCCGATCCAAGGGATGAGGGGGTATACCCCCTCCAATTCGATCCAAACTGAGGCATTCAAACCTCAGAGAGCCCTAGTAGTCAGAGACAAACTCCTAGAGATGTTTCCAAGCTTCCCAAGTTCCCCCATTGCTGGTTTCCCTCAAGCTGAAATAGGGCAACACCTCAGTCAGTCCAACTTCCCCATTTCTTCACTAAACTAAAATTAACTTTACACACACCATCTCCACACCTCATCAAGCAAGAACGAATTTCCTCCTGAGCCCTTTGACCATCGGACATGTGACTTCGATCAACACAAACCTTCAAATCATTAGTTCATGGCCTTCTGAGCGAACGACGAGGAATTGATTCAATTGTTGCTCAACAGAGCTTCATCTCCACTAGACGAAGCATCCTTAATCAGATTCACCACCGGTCTTGAGCTCCAGTGAGGTAATTCTATTAAAACTGAGCTTTGGATGATTTTGGTTGGTGATTTTGAAGGAAAGTGTAATGTCATTCCATCTCAGTCGTTGGATCCCTTCGGATCCTTTGCACGAAGGTGTGGGCTTTTTTTTAGGCCACACCTCGGATGGAGTGAGGAATGGCAGACGACCTTCATCCTTTATCGCTCGCATGATGACAAATCATGCACCATCTATTCTGTGTGATCAAAATGAACGATCATGATTAGATCCACTAGATTGATCTGACTAAGTCCCTAAGGAATCATGTGATCGATCTGCGCCATCCCATCCAAGATCGGACGGCGAAGATGAAAGCATGTTAGCCGCCACATCAACACTGAGTTGGATGCATTTAAGTGACTAATCCTGCGATGCCACGTAAGCAATCTGCAAGGTGCCGATGGGATTAGGCTTAATTAGGGCTAATTAATTGATTTTTATGATTGAAACTTTCAAAATTTATAACAAATTATAGAAAAATTGAAAAAATACAAATAAATACTCAATTTAAAGGTATTTCAGAGGAGAATCATTTAAAATTTATTCTAATTATTTTTGAATAGTAACATATCCTAAATTTATGTTTAATTAAAAACTTAATTAGCTTAATTACTCCTTAATTACTCAGGTAATTGATCCCAAACTTTGTGTGTTAGCTTGATGAGATGATCTTTGTCTCACATAATTTTCTTGAGATTTATTGCTTAGTTAATTAGGATAAATAACTTTTTAAGCCCTAATCACTCTCTTAATTAGCCTACTTAATTAATTAACCTCTCAAACAGTAAATAAATAATTAATTAAGCTTGCTAATCACTGTTGAATAGTGAATGGGCAAGGGGAATAGGGTTAGGACCTCTTTTCTAATCTTTTCCCTAAGTCTATTCCACTTTAAAGAAAAAAAATTAATTACTTTAGAATTAATTAAAAGTTTAATTATTTCATTAAATGAATTAATGAATCAAATTAAAATCATAATCATATTAGAACCTAATTATTTAAATCATGGGTAGACCTTTATGTGCTTAATAACATAAAGGGGTTTAAGAAAATGATGGTTAATTCACATGTGTGAGGAAACCATAAGAGCACTTAATTAAATTCCTTAATCTAATTAATCGTCAATTGTGAGCCAATTGCACTAGCCCTCCCATCATTTCATAGGATCATTGCAAATTTATTTTCCTTGCATATCATGTTGGCTCATAATTATTTGGTTAATTATATTAAGGTAACATAGGAAATGGTAATTAATTGATTTGATTAAGGGTCTAACTTAATTAATTCATAAAATTCACCTAATTACCTTATCTTAAACCAAATCAAATCACTAATATGGGAATGGGGTTTATAGCAATAAATGATGAGTTATCTTCTTCTTTTAAATCAAATCAAAATCTAAACTTAATTGATAAAGAAGGTTTGGTTTACTTTAAACAATTTTATTTAGTGTGATTATCCTTAGGAATTAATTTGATTGAATGAATCACATGTTTGTATTTGATTATTCCTTTTCCAATCATGTTAAATATTGTATGCCATTTGGTTTCATGCATTCATATCTTTTCAAAAATAATTAAATCAAAATGAAATTTCTTTTATGTCAAGCTTGCATGTGTGGATTTACCTTAATATAGGTGTGGCTACTATCATTATTAAATTCAAATGTATTTTCCAAAAGTTTACAAATAAATGATAACATGTGTAGTGATGATAACTATAAATACATAAGAAATGTATGTGTTTATAATTTAAGTGTATGAAATGAAGTCACCTTCCTTTATTCATATGTTAGTTTATATAAACTTGAATGGTATTGGATATATAGTCTAGACATCCTGAGAATACAAGACTTTAAGTAGCCCCAAGGAGGTCATTTGATTGCCTCACTTTCCTCGTTAACAAAGGCACGTATCCACTTGATTTCATTCTTATGCATTTTAACATTAGAATTTAGATAAAGCTTTAAATCATATACATAAATAACTCAATTAAAGAAAATACAATCTTTGCATGATTCTCATCCTCTTAATTATGAATACATGTGTATGTATTTAAAAAAAATGGGTATATAGTCTAGACATCCTGGGAATACGAGGCATTAAGTAGTCCAAAGAAGATCATTTAATTACCTCACTTTCTTGGTTAACAAAGGCACATACTTGTTTATGTCTTTCATATATGCATGTGTATATTTAAATAGAGAATGATAATCCTCTTTAATATTGAAAGTACATGCATTCATAATTGTTTAGATGATTGAATCATTTAATTATGAGATTTGGAGTTCTCTTTCTTATGTTCATGTATTCAAATTTACATATGTTTGAATGCAATGGGTATATCATCTAGACATCCCAGAAATATGAGGCTTTAAGTTGCCTCAAGGAGGTCATTTGATTACCTCACTTCTCTTATTTAATAATGGCACGTAGCTATTTAATTTTACTCTTATGTATTTTTGTATAGTAATTTGATAGAGATTTAAAATCTACACATACTAAATAATTCAATCGAATGAAAAGATAAACTTGAAATATACACACACATTCATCAATCAAGTGTGTTAAAATATGTTGTATATATAGATATACTAGGTAATAAATCATGTGCATGATACATGTAATGGAAGGAATCATTTGATGCATGTCATGTGGTAGTAATTCAATTAGATTAATCTTAAGATGCCTTTTATATTAAATAGAATTATTTAAAATGAACCTAAACTTAGGATTAATTAAAACGTGTAATAAGCTATCATTAAAGAGAACTAAATGAATTTAATATACTTTAGAAATTGGCTTAAGGTAGGGATGAAAGAGGGTAATCTTCTTCTTTCTCTTTATAACACTTAGTTGTTAAGTGTATATCATATAAAACAAAGAAAACATTAATTAAAAATTCTCAAATAAATTAAACAACTTGAAGTGAAACCAACCTTTCATGTTAAATTAAATACCCCCACACTTAGAAAGATATAACTCTAATTCTTAGTAAGACATACCACACGAGCCTTAACACACACATTAGAATTAAGTCCCCACTTCTAGTCTTAAGCTAGGACGGTGCATGATGTGATGACTATTTTGTTTTGTGATGTATTGTTTCATTGGGTGTTAGGGGATATGCTTCGTAGACTGGATGTTAGGTCGTTCTTCACCTAATCATATTTTTTTTTGCATGGGATTGTGCTTAAGGGGATTCATAAAATAAATATAAATGCTCTCTTTGCAGGTTGCTTAAACACTAAGCATAATCTAAGTTAGGATATGTGAGCTTGATTACCCATGAGCGGGGTGCTAAGTCCAAATCATACATATAACTGCTTGGGTTGTATGTGTGTTTTAGCTAACCTCTATTTTGCAGGTGTAGTTAAATTTACTTTCCTATTATTTTATCTTGGGGTGTCATCTGATGCCTTTGAAGGAAGCACATCCAAATTAAAGAAGAAAGAATCAAATCGAGAAAATGAAAAAATGAAGACTCCCATAGCATTTAATAAAATTGTAATAATTCTTCATATACCGGGTTGTATAAGGACAGCTTGGCTACCTATCTTTTCTCTTTTCGGGTTGTACGATGGCACCCGATCGCACCGACCTGTTATTCTTTTATGATTATTTTCTTAAAATTGATTGATGCTATGTTTAAATTGTGCATTAGGATGGTATACTCTTTATAGTTTCTTCATGTTTGATACTTCAATGTGAGGCCTAGATGTGTTAGGCTCTTAGGATAAAAAATAAATTTTCTATCCAATTAATCACTCATAACTAAATTTTAAATAACTCATAACCTCACCATAAAGCCTAGGACATAAATTAATATAATTAAAAGATTTAGCAACCCCTTAGCTATATGGTTGTATGTCTCACATCATACATATCATCTTGAATCACTCTTACAAAATGAGGTCATTCATCCTTACACGCATAAGGACTGCTTGACCCATGAGAGTAACCCCTACTAACGGAGCTTCACCCTCTTTCTCTTTCAATTTGGCCAATAATCTATATCATCATGCATTTAGGCATATAAAAATCTCAAAGTCTTTGTCAAAATGATGTGTTAAAATTAAATAAAATTTGAAAAAATTTTGCATTAGACTAAGTCATTATTCATACCACTCATGTTCTAGTCTCTTAGGGAGGGCGTTTAAGGTCTTTAGTCTCTTTCTAAATAAATAATAGCCTAACTATCTTGTAATTTCATATGATTGGACCACATGCTTTAAAAATCATAGGAGAATTAGGCTGAACTCTAAATTATAAGTCTAAGTGAGCTTTATTCACTCTTGTGGAGATAAACCATTATGTCCACTTAGATTTAGGTCATTCTTTAGCTCTCTCTAAAGCTCCATATATTTAGGATCCTAGGTAGCTGTTTCCTTCGAGCTACAAGCATAAATCCTCACCTCTTAGGCATTTCCACAATCTTGTGTTGATGTATTATAAGCCCTAGCAATCTAATAAAAATTTAACTCAAATGAATAAATCTATTCACTTTCAAATATATAAAACCCAATTATAGGATAGATTGGAATGCTCACTAGGCTTTCTAGTATCATGAGCATTCCCTACTCCCTCCCTTTGGATTTCAAAAATAAGTCTTATCCTTGAACTTTCTAAATGATTTTCCAAACATAACCAATCCTTTTGATAGTCTAACCTTGAAATCTTTGAAGATGATAATTTTCTACTTTAATTGAGAGTATTCTTAAGAGATTTTATTCCTTAGAATGTAATTAACTATGGAGGTTTGCCTCCATTAGGAACTTTAGAACCCGATTTAATATAAATTCCTCTTTATTCATCTATGTAAAGCAAGAGAAAAATATCCTGTATATTCGAAGACTCGTCATACCTCAGGAGTTCTTATTAGATAATTAGATCCATTGAAAGGTGATGCCTCTATCTTTCGAGATAGTACATCATACCTCAATATAGTACTCGATCACTTCAATAAATATCCCCTATGATCTGTGTGGTGTCCCCCCACATCCAAAAATAAACACCACAATTATAATTGACTACGTTGATCTAAAATAGACCTGATTAACCTAAGGTGAACTTTAACTATTTGGATGGACTTATAATCTCTTGAAGGTTTAACTAGGCAAAGATTTAAATCCACTCTAGGTAAGGTTAAACTTACAGTAGCTTAAAATAAATGATCTGTGAATTGTGGTTGTACTAAAGCGTAGTTTCATATATATGATATCAAATGAATTTTTAGATGAGGTCATGCTTTGATCAATCTTAATATTATTTATTATAATAGGTTAACCAAGCAATGGCCTATGAACATGGGGTTGTATTCTAACTTTATTAGGTGTTTAAGATACTTAGATCAAGAGAATTAAACAATTGATCAAGTTGTGTCTCAACCCTATATATATATATATATAATATCATGTCCCCAAATAATCTCATTCCTGATGTCATTTAAAAAAAGAAGAAATAAATTCTAGGATCTACTTGCAATCATTTGATGATATAGTTAATTAATTCATCAATAATAATTACTATTTAAATATCTATAAGAATATCAGACCTATTCCTCCTACAAAACACAAAAACACATGAATCATACAGCACCAAAGCTTGAAAAGCAGAAATCGACATACAATTCATTTTTTATAACCTTACCATCCTATCAATACTGCAACTTGTGCAGCTTAACATCATTGCTTTAATTTTTTTTTTTATTTATCTGGCATACTAGTATATAAGCATACTAATTCATCAGCTTTTGCTGTCCAGAACCTTAAAAATATAATAATGAAAAAAAACAATTAGGTAATTCATGTCTCTTTCGTGTTTAGGCATATTAAAGTTGATCAGTTGAAATGGTTAGCTGAAGCTATTACCTCCAAGTGCGTGTTAATTAGTTCCTGGGACAAAGTCTTTGAATGGCGAGAGAAATAGAACTATAAATGAACCTAGTCAGTAAACCAGGTATTGAATATGACATGAATTTAAATTTGTTTTTAAAAATTAATCTGTTGATTTGATACTGAATTTTAGAAGTGATCAAGCTTTAACTCCATCTGATTAAATATATTTTTAATGCAGATCATTTAAACATATACATCACTATTATTTTCTTTTTCTAGCTACCTTCGCTTCATAAGCTCTTGTGAAACATCAAGTTATACGCACTGCTCCCATTGGATATAAAATGGGGCAATTACATACATAGCACTCAGAATATAGATATTTACAAAAATAGCAGCCCACTTACTGTATTTTATATCTTATTATGAACACCTTTGATAATTCATGCAAGCTAAACAACCTAATTTTCAACATAAATTTTAGAAAGTAATTTGAACAAGCCAATTTTTCTTCTATGATCTACCTTCATATTATACGATATGCTAAAATTTCACTAATTATCTACATGAGTGATATTTTTATCTAAATTCTTTGGGAGAAATATCACATTTAATCACGCCTTCTAATTAAAATTTTCATTCAATTATTATAAACTATAGATAAATTTTTATTTGACTACCCTTTAATTATATTGATTATAAATAGTTAGTATAAGAAATATGTATGGAATTGTGATGGATATCTTAGTATAAAGATTTTAAGATGTAATTATGATCGGCTAGCATGACATACATCTAGATCAATTATTTATATGACATAAAACTATCATCACATAAGCCATTTGATCAGGGGCGGAATCAACTCATTTTTTCAGGGTGAGCAATATTTTAAATAATTAAATAATATATTTTAAAATATATTTATTGATTTAATCCAATTCTAATTAATTATTTTCTTAATGCTAATGATTTAAACATAAACTATTATTTTCCTTTTCTACATTCACTTTATATGCTCTTGTGAAACATCAATACATTTATCCAATAAATCAATCGTGTCAATGGTTTTCAATTTTTTAGAATCATTACTGATCTTGCATAACTTATTAAGATAAAGAAGGATGACCTGTATTCTTTAATTTATAAGTTTATTCTTTTATCATTAATTTTACTAGTTATTTTTAGAGAGACCACTGCACATATCCTTATTTCATAGTTTATGCAATATATAAATTAAAGATCTGTTTGGAACACTGCAGATATTAGTGGAGGAATTATTATATGAAGAAACGACAGTGAATATACAAATTTTTTTTTATATAAATTAAATTATAATTTTTTGACTGTCATCACAAATAGTAGATTCAGATAGAAAACACAAATTTACTACTGCAGATTCTTTATAATGCAGCTAGAACACAGTTCCTAAATGACGTAATGATGAGTTTTTGTACCGTACCAAATCCCAAATGCAGCCTAAATCATCACAAAATCTTTTGCTATAATATATATATATATATATATATATATATATATATATATATATATATATATATATATAACTGCACCGGAGATATATATATATATATATATATATATATATATATATATATATATATATATATATATATATATATATATATATATATATATATATATATAAAAGCAAATATCATGTCCCCAAATAATCTCATTCCTGATGTCATTTAAAAAAAGAAGAAATAAATTCTAGGATCTACTTGCAATCATTTGATGATATAGTTAATTAATTCATCAATAATAATTACTATTTAAATATCTATAAGAATATCAGACCTATTCCTCCTACAAAACACAGAAACACATGAATCATATAGCAACAAAGCTTGAAAAGCAGAAATCGACATGCAATTCATTTTTTACAACCTTACCATCCTTTCAATACTGCAACTTGTGGAGCTTGTCATCATTGCTTTAATTTTTTTTTTTATCTGGCATACAAGTATATAAGCATACTAATTCATCAGTTTTTGCTGTCCAGAACCTTAAAAAAATAAAATGAAAAAAACAATTAGGTAATTCATGTCTCTTTCGTGTTTAGGCATATTAAAGTTGATCAGTTGAAATGGTTAGCTGAAGCTATTACATCCAAGTGCGTGTTAATTAGTTCATGGGACAAAGTCTTTGAATGGCGAGAGAAATAGAACTATAAATGAACCTAGTCAGTAACCAGGTATTGAATATGACATGAATTTAAATTTTTTAAAAAATTTTAGAAGTGATCAAGCGTTAACTCGATCTGATTAAAAAGTATATTTTTAATGCTGATCATTTAAACATATACATCACTATTATTTTCTTTTTCTAGCTACCTTCGCTTCATAAGTTCTTGTGAAACATCAAGTTATACGCACTGCACTGCTCTCATTGGATATAAAATGGGGCAATTACATACATAGCACTCAAAATATAGATATTTACAAATCTAGCAGCCCACTTACTTTATTTTATTTCTTATTATGAACAACTTTGATAATTCATGCAAGCTAAACAACCTAATTTTCAACATAAATTTTAGAAAGTAATTTGAACAAGAAAGTTTTTCTTCTACGATCTACCATCATATTATATGATATGCTAAAAATTCACTAATTATCTACACGAGTGATATTTTTTTATCTAAATTCTTTGGGAGAAATATCACATTTAATCACACCTTCTTCTAATAAAAATTTTCATTCAATTATTATAAGCTATAGATAAATTTTTCTTTGACTACCCTTTAATTATATTGATTATAAATAGTTAGTATAAGAAATATGTATGGAATTGTGATGGATATCTTAGTATAAAGATTTTAAGATGTAATTATGATCGGCTAGCATCATGACGGAATCAACTCATTTTTTCAGGTGGGCAGTATTTTAAATAATTAAATAATAATTATAATAAGCATAATTAAATAAATAAGATTATATACTATTTTTAATTTTAGAAAAATACAAATAATTAGTAAGATAAAATCATCAAATTTATAAGAGAAAATTATAAATAGATAGAAATATGAAAATTATAGCCTATAATTTATAGTTTACTCACCTTCTTTAGATTAAATATATAAATTAATTTTGCCCAAGATTTATAGATTAAATTATTTGATCACTACAAAAGTTAATAAAATATTAAAATCCTCTTTATCCATTTTTGAAATACCAAGCACAAAATAATTTTTTTTATAAAAAAAATTTATATGAAGTTGATCAATTTAAGTAATTTATGAATTTAATTAACATTAATATTAATTAATATGTGCATATTAAATATTTTTTAAAAAAAGTGTAATATTAATATATAAATATAAATATAATTTGTAAGAGGAATATAACTAACAATATAAAAAAAATTTAAAAAAAATTTATGATTTAAAATTATTATAATTATAAAATATAGTTTATAATTAGATTACATGAGTTAAAAATATTGATTACATGAGATAACAATAAGTTAAAATTAAATTCATTTTAAGATGTGTATATAATACAATTTACTAATATTCATCTCAAAATTATTCTTAAGGTGAGAATTATTTTGAGGATGGACAAAATTATAAAATTCTCCATCTAATTGAATAAAATTAATATTTTTAGGCTCTGCCAATGTACAAATTGCAAAATTCTTCATCTCATTATATAAAATTAGTATTTTCAGGGTGGGCTCTTCATCACTTGGGTCCGCCCCTGCATTTGACATTCCTTGGCATTGAAACAAATGCGAGATATTTTATGATTAAAATGCTTCTATAATATGGCATTTAATAGATAATATAATATACTTAATTTTCTTCTTATGATATTATCTCATATATCTTAGGTGGATCAATCAAAATGTGTTGATTTTCACACATTTATTTGCCAAAATATTTTTATTAGGTCACTTAGTCCAAATGTGATATTGCTTGAGTCTAAATATAATATTTTATGGATGTAATATTTCTCATTTTTTTAGGCAAAAACTCTAGTGCCTACATAAAAAGTTAAAAATAAGCATAAAGGGGGCTTATTAGATGTATGGCAGATTATATGTTTGTATGTTATGTGTCATTCAGCTATTAGTATGAGTTCTCTTTATTCTTTAAGAATGCTTTAAATTTTGGCAAAATGACACGTTATCTTTTGAACAATGCTACTCTCCTAAATAAATCTACATAAAAAATTATTTGGATCCCCTTTTTGGTGGACCAATTAAATTTGATGGAATATTATGTACTTTTATGCGAAATATTTTAAGAATTCACCTAATTAATAACTAATGTTTATATGATTTTTTTTTATTTTTTTGAGCTGTAAAATTGTTCTTATTTTTTTTAGGAAATGAAAATTTTTTTAGGAGCTTTATTTTATTTGGATATATTTGTAGTAGCTGTAACAATATAAAAATATAGTGAAGAGCTTTCATAGAAGAATCTGAAACTAAGATGAGTACAATAAATTTTTTTTATTTAAAATATAGTGAAGAGCTTTATTTTATTTGGATATATTCTATCAGATAAGATTTTAAAATATACTTATTTACTATAAATTTTTTAAAACATACTCAAATAACTCAAATCATAATTTTACGAGCTATAATTGTGATGAGAAGAGAAAATACATCACTCCTCACGACCATCTCAAATGCAAAGTTAATTCACCTGGTTTTTTTTTTTTTTTTTAATGAGTATCCACTCAACATCCCACCCATCTTGTGGGTGGGGATATCATTGTGACTAATCTTATGAGGTCTAACACCACATTCATCATCCACACATATCGAGTTCCTACTTACTTTCCATCAGGCATCTCTATCCTGAAGAGGAATCGAATATGGGGAGTTCCCAATCACTCTCACTCTTACCAACCGAGCTAAGAAATGATGAGTTAATTTACCCGTTTGATGAGAGGAAGAGCCCTTATCGAACTTTGACCAGGCTTAACGGCCACAGATCGGGGATCAGCTGCTTGGTTCCGAACAGCAAGCACTTGAAGTGCCATGGACAAAGTCAACGAATAGAATGCAAAAGAAAAGAAACCCCCCACTGCAGAAATTCCATGTGATTTCTTGTTGTAATATTTGTTGTTTTCTCTAAATCCATTCAGTATGGACAAATTTTATCAAATATATATTTTGTTTCCAGAATGCAATTTTTCATTTTTTTTTTTTTAACATTTGGAGCATTTTTTTTAGTTTGACACAGTATCAGATTTATCAAACTCCATCCTTCATGATGACGTAAGGTCAAATTTTTCATTAAAAAATATTATTTGTATATGATATTCTCTTTTTGGCTAATATTTAATATGGAAAAAAATCTTAAAAACAAAATTGAAGGCTTATTCATAGAGAAACGTTTGGGGCTATGGCGGAGATGCACTGCAGGGCTATGGTGCTGGTGCATGGCAATCTGCATCACATCATAGTCTCATTTGAGGCACTCTGCTCTCGTTATATTTAGCTATTTCTTGATAAATCTGTATGGTGGTGGTGCACTGTAGTCTGCACCACATCATAGTCTCATTTGAGGCGCTTTGTTCTTGTTATATTTTAGGTATTTTTTGATAAATCTGTAGTGAAAAAATTGTATTTTTCAACTTGACACAGCTATCTAAGATTGTGATCATAAAACAACAATTTAACTTTTATTATAAAAAAATTATATACTCATCATAACTTCTTCTATAGCATCTCTATTTTTATTTTTTTATAGAACTATAGCTATCCCAAAGAGATCTTAAAAATTCAATAAAAAATAATTATAAAAAGTTTTATAAAAAATTGAGATTAATCCCTCCAGATAGAAGGTCGAAGAATTGCAATTAGATCATATCTAAAGAGTCTCGTTTGATAATTTATGTGAAGGGATAAGCAATAATATTAATAATAAGTTGCATTTATATCGTTTTAAATAATTATTAATATTTGCTACCTTTATTTATTTATTTTAAAATATAGCTTATCATTAGTGCGGTTTCTGCAGGAAAGATACATTAGAAATAGAGAGTTGTACCGTACAAGGGACAAAATTTTGGTAAATTATATTTATAATAAATCTTATAAACATAGACTCCTTTTTATCACACAAGTTCTTTGCACAAAATAACTATAGAATTTTTTAGGATTTTTTTATGAATATTATTTATTTTTATTTTTTATCCCCGTGCCAACCGACCATGCATCTCCTTTTTGTACTATATGATAATTTGCAAAACACTTATTGAACTTCTGGCTATTTATTTATAAGAATAAAAATTGATATGATCCTGAAAACTTTACTAATTGAAGCACGAATCTTGATGCTAAAAGTAAGCCGATCCGAAGTTGAAACTGGTCGAGATCAAGCACTTAAAATATTCTTGAAATTTTGGGATATCAGTTAAATCCCTAAATAGCTTTCAAACATGAAATGTTTATAGTCAAATCGAGCGTCTTGATGAGCCGAATCAAACAAGCCCAAGATCTCGTAATTTCGACATCATTTGAGCATTCAAATACATAAAATACATCATATGATCAAGGGATTCATCATGAGGCGTTCGATGGAGAGGAGTGGTTCGGATTTTGCATGTATTTACAAAGATGTCACTCATCCAATCTATAAATAGCTCCTCATTTCTCATATGAGGGGGGCCCAAGCAAGAGAAAGGAGAGAGCTCTAAAGATCCTCTAAGCACAATCGTGCCGCCACCCGACGGTCGTCAACCACCGCCGTCGACCGCCGCCGTCAGCCGCCGCCGTTGATCCTTATCGTCGTCAATCTCTATCGGTCTTCATCATAATGACTTCTACCAGTGATTATTCCCTGCATTTCTACCAGTGATTGTTCACGTGATTGTTCTGATTTCGCATTGTTCCTCGCATTTCCTCCGATTGCCCGCATTCACTATCATTCTGCTACAAGCTTACAACGACGTTGCACATGTTGTTTCTTTCTCATATACATTCTGTAATCCAGATCGGAAGATCTTGTACTCTGAAACAGATACATAGTGTAAGCTTTTTAGTGGGCTAGGCCCTGTGGTTTTTCCCTCTTTTCGAGATTTTTCACGTAAAAATTCTGGAGTTTTCTTGTTCACTCTTTAAATACCTGTGTGTGTGCTAGATTTCACGACAAAGCTAAGACGTAAACTTTCACTCTACCACCAACTGGTTTTCAAGCACGCAACATTTTGGCGCCGTTTGTGAGAAGTTGATTCCCATTATTTCATCTTGTATGGCGACCAAGTTTTTCCACAAGATCAAAACCACCATCGAGGTGGAGCATTTCAAGCTTTTAATGGCGAAGAATGAAGATTCATCATACTTAGTTCCTTGACTGAAATCAGCGGGCAACTCTTAATCTCGAAGATCACCCATGTTAAGCATCTAATCGATTACCATCCCAAGAAATAAGTCAAAGTTGGAGGATATTTTAACATTGAGAAGAGATATAGCTTTGTAAATTATATTTTTTCACTCATACTCATGGAAAAATGAGACCAGGGTTAAGGAGCAACTTTGGCTACAACCACAAACGAATGTTTTAATTCGATCTCTTTCATACAGGTTAACATCATCGGGTAACACTCTGACAAACAACCTAGGATAGGTCAAAAGGTCCTTGGTGGACTTCCCACGACCTCTTCCATACAGTTAACGCGTTATCAGGTAACACCGACAAACAACCTCGGATAGGACAAAAATTCTCAGCGGATTTAATTCGACCTCTTCCATACAGGTTAACGTCATCGGGTACTCTGAAAAATAACCTAGGATAGGTCAAAAGGTCTTTGGTGGACTTCTCATGACCTCTTCCATATAGGTTAATGTCATCGAGCAAAGACTCTAACAAACAACCTATGATAGGTCAAAAGGTCCTTGGTGGATTTCCCACGGCCTCTTCCACATAGGTTAACGTCATCGTGTAACACTCTGACAAACAACCTCGGATGGGTCAAAATCCTCAGCGAATTCAATTCGACCTCTTCCATACAGGTTAACGTCATCGGGTAACACCCTAACAAACAACCTCGGATAGGTCAAAAATTCTCAGCAGATTCAATTCAACCTCTTCCACATAGGTTAACATCATCGGGTAACACCCTGACAAACAACCTCGAATAGGTCAAAAATTCTCAGCGGATTCAATTCAACCTCTTCCACATAGGTTAAAGTCATCGAGCAAAGACTCTGACAAACAACCTAGGATAGGTCGAAGGTTCTTGGTAGACTTCCCACGGCCTCTTCCACACAGGTTAACGTCATCGAGTAACACTGTGATAAACAACCTCGGATGGGTCATAATCCTCAACGGATTCAATTCAACCTCTTCCATACAGGTTAATGTCATCGAGTCACACTCTCATAAATAACCTCGGATATGTCAAAAATCTTCATCGTCGCCGATCACCGCTGCTAACTATTGACGACAATTTTCGCTGCCACGCCGTGCGGTTATCCCTCGCAACTAGACGCGGCCGCACTGCTGACTACATCGCTGTCGCTGCGCTGACCACACCTTATTGCCGCTAACCATCAGAGCTGCCATCGCTTTGACTACATTGCCGGCCATCGGCTGTCACAAAATTCGGCCACCACCATCGTTGCTGGTCATCCCATTCTGGCGTGCTTCACCATCGACGATTGTTGTCGGTTGCCGCTACCACCGTCGGCCGCCACCACTATATGGCCACATCCTGCTGCATTGCCGCAGGGTCAATCCGCTGACCACGCCTGGCCACGCTACGACCATCGCCGCAATCTCTGCGGTCACCATTATCGCCGCTTATCTCGCCAACCACCGTGCGGTCACCGCTGGCCACCACGTGGCGCCACCATTGCCGCAGATCGCCCAACCTCTCCGGTTATCGTCTCCTTGATCGCCTCCAAACCTGGACGGTCCGACGTTGATGCCTCTTTCGAGGGAAAACCAACAACGTGTATGTACCACGCACCGCCTCAAACCGGACGGTCCGACAGTTTGACGGCTCTTCGAGAAAACCGAAACAATGATGTATGTACTGCGGGCCTTGATCGCCTTCAAACCCGGACGGTCCGACGAGGCCGGTTGATGCCCCTTTCAAGAGAAAACTGGAACAACGATGTAAGTACCGCGGGCCTTGATCGCCTCCAAACCCGACGTCTGACGAGGTGGCCGACACTTCTTCCGGTGGAAACCTAACAACGATAAGTACTGTGCATCGATCTCGAACAACCTCACTAAGAAGAGAAGTACTAGAAGAGAAGAAGTGTGCCTTCCTCGCCTTGGGGATTTATAGACCCCTTGTAGAGGCAAAAGGGTAAAAAATCATTAAAAATAGTCAAAAACCGCCCGAAACCATCAAAAACCACCGTTAGTCAGCAAGCGCGCCTTACTTACAGATAATAAGGCTCATATGTTGGGTTTGGCCGCTCAGATGACGCCATATATTCCAGGGTTCGTGATACGCTCAAGACGTAGCAATCCACCAATTCGCTGGACTACCGACCATCGCCCAGTCAGTTTGCATCTACGCTGATCAAGCAGATTCTCCTCGCCATCCCCAAGAACCTGCTCCGCCACGCCGGTGGACTCCACCCGCCAACTCAAGATTAAGTCACCGGCTGAATTATGCTACGTGTCGTTGCTTACCCGGCCAAGCCATGGTCTCATGAATTCACCACGTTTTCTAAGATCTGTTTAAATGGTAAAATCCTGCCCGTTCTAGTTCTTACCACAATAAGTTACTCTGACTCCGCAAGAAGGCTCACAACTCCTTTTTTTTCAAACCGTGACATAAATTTCACCCAGTAATTTCTTACAACCTATCTGTAATTCCAACTGAATCCTGCCCCAGTCCACCGAACTGTCCAAATCTCGCTCAGATGATATCCGTCCACATACGATACAACTTTCAAGGACACTGTAGTTCCCAAAGATTCTCTCAAATGTATGGTTTGTTTCAATCAAATTTCATTGAAGAATTTGCTACTTTCAAATATGAGAGATATATGGATTTGAGATAATGTCATCCAAAAATAAAGGCAAATATGACCAAAAAAACTCTACAATGGGTCAAGACTAATCTACGTTAAAGTAAACCATCCAAGTTGAAACCGGTCGAGATCGCATTAAAATATTCTTGAAAACTTTAGTATCGCTAAATCCCCAAATTTTCAAACATGAAGTGTTTATCAAATCGAGGCCTGACGAGAATCAAACAACAAGATCTCATAATTCCAACATCATTTGAGCATTCAAATATACAAAATATATCATATGATCAAGGGATTCTACTGAGCCGTCCTGATGGAGAGAGTGGTTCTGATTTTGCATATATTTACAGAGATGCTACTTCCATCTATAAATAGCCCTCATTCAGAAGAGAGGAGAGAGCTCTAAAGATCCTCCAAGACAATCGTACGCCACCCGACGATCTTCAACCACCGATGTCGCCGCCGCCGCTGTTGATCCTTTGCCGCCAATTCCTCATTTATCCATCATGATGACTTCTTCCTGATTTGCTCTGCATTTCTACTGCTCAATTCTGCCGATTTCCATCCACAAGTATTTCCGTGATTGCCCAAGCAGCTTCACCATCATCTCTAGGCAACTCGTTAACTGATCGTTGTCACATAGTCATGGTTCTCATGTATAATCAGAATCCCAGACGGAAGATTCAACTATAAAAAAAGGAAGCGCCAGCCTTGGTTTTTCTCTAGATTTTCACGCAAAATTCTCGAGTTTGTTCACTCTTAAATATCATTTCACGACAAAGCTAAGACGTAAACTTTCACTCTACCACCAATTGGTTTTCTAGCACGCAACAAAAATAATTTTTGCCTAATAAAATATTTACAAATTAGCACAACATAATCATAATGCAATATCATAAAAAACAACATGCTAATTCACATCATTGCTTTTTCAATTTCTGAATAATTTATGTTGAGACTTATCGGCAGCAAATCAAATTATTTTCTGCCCATTCTATTATTTTCAGTTGAAAGTGCAAAAAAAAAATAATAATAATAATAAATAAATAAATTTCATTGTAATCATATAAAATAAAATTTAGATCATATTTTTTGTTAGAAATTGTTTTTTGAGATAATATAATGTAAATTTTAATTAATTGTTCATAGAGTAACAAAATTAAAATAAAATAATAAATAAATTTTGAATTTATTATAATTAAATTTTAATTAGATAATTTTGCTCAAAAAAATTCCCCTTAAAGTTATTTAAATTAAGTTTATCGAAGTTATCAAATTGGATCGAAACTCATTCAAACATATTATATATATTGATAATTTGTAATTTTTAAAAATATGTACATGTAAAAATATTAAAAATTAGCCATCAAACTTATAAAAACTGAAACTACATAATAGAACAAAATAAAAAAATATGGAAGATTTAGTATAAAAACTAAATCTACGCACAACATGATTTATTTCAAATGATTATACTTGGTAAAACAAGTATAATCTTTTAAATTAATTTTCTCTTAAACACTTATTAAAAAAACTTGTATTTCCAATAGACCAAATTTCTCTTTTAAATACAACTGCAAGAAACAAATTAACCCATTAAAACCTCCTTCTCCTCCTCCTCCTCACCCCCACCCTCAAATCTATCATCTAACCTCGTCTTCCATAGTTCCATGGACCTCTTCGAACAACCGAGAGGAAGGCCATCTCCAAAGCGAGGAATCCAACTCCAAGGTCCTCGTCCAACTCCCCTCAAGGTTAGCAAAGACTCCCACAAGCTCAAAAAACCTTCTTTTCCTCCTCCTCCTCCCAACGCTCTTCCAGCCGCCCAGCGCCGCCCTCCCGTCATAATCTACACCGTCTCACCGAAAATAATCCACACAAAACCCAGCGAGTTCATGTCTCTTGTGCAACGTCTCACCGGCTGCTCTGCCTCCGACGTCACCGCTGCCACGACCGACGGCGATGCCACAGACAACAACCTATCAGCAGAGCAAACCTCGCCGGCTCAAAACAAGGCTGCAAAAGATCAAGATGACACAGATGAGCTTCGCCGGCTTGTGATCGGCGGTGGTTCCACGACGACGATTCAGCCCATATCGCCAAACTTCTTCTCGCCATCAGTCGTAGATATAAATCAGTTCAACTTCTTCCATGAGTTGAATGTGCCAGCTTTGCATGGGAACAAAGGGATAATGGATGGAGGGTTCATATCTAGTCCTGGTAATTTCTTCTTTTCATTATGAAGGAGAGAAGAGCCTTAAAGGAATGCTGAAAATGGGAAACTGTTAAATTTTATAGGTTATAGGAGTTATGTTTTGAAGAACTTTGCTGTATTTTGGCGACTGTGTTGTGAATAATTAATCTGTGGTCCGTATATGACAGGTTGTTGAGTGATCGTTAATTTGCTGAAAGAATACATTTGTGTATGATTCGTTTAAATGAACTACTTATCTTAACATTATCATAAATATTATGTCGAGTATATAGAGTATATATGCTATCCGGTCGAAATTATGCAGAATATATTAGATTTATACGTGGAAAAAAGTTCGCTCGATGAGTAAATCTTTATTTATCAAAATAAAGTTCAGAATAAATTGAACTGATGCATGAAGAGTGTCTAGAGCTTTAATTTGTTTTTCATCTTATGCACTTCTTAATTCTCAGAAGTGAGAAATCAAAACCCTAGTTTGCCTGCAGATTTGAACATGGTTTGATTATATTTTTTCAGGTTTGCAAGATGTATATTTTATTACTTTGCAATCATCTGCTATGAATAGATTTTGATTTTCTTACTGTGACAACAATTATCAGGATGAAAGCTACTATATTGTAAAGTAGGAGAAGATAACTTGTAAGTCAATGAATTATGTCTCTTCACAAGCTAAGTATTAACTCAAAATTAACAGTATACAGGCTTTGTTCTTTCTGTTATATATTTTAATATAGTTTAAATGAATTCGATTCATATCGAACAATGTCAATGAAACAACAATCCCTTAGAATCATTATATCTATTATATTAGATTATAAGCTTGAATCACAAGTGTAGCCTAACTTGCATGGCATATAATATTTTACTGTAAAAAAACTCTTTTGAAATCATTTTAGGTTATCTGATGTGATGTTACTCTCTTTTAGTTAAGGCTTAGCAAGCAGAAGCTTGATCAGAAAAATCGCGGTGAGAGCTGAATATGATTATTTCAACTACATTAAGCTTAATCAATTACTAGATTATGGTTTTGGAAATATATGTATAAGTTGATGTGTTCATGAGTTAACTAAAACTAATTGTGCTGCAATAAATCGAATAAACTTGACAATCAAAGCTATGAAACACACATTCTTGGTGCCTTATAAAAATATTTCTTTATTTCGCAAGATATTACTTATCTTGAAGAATTAATATTATAAAACAATAAATTTATCATGCAAAATATACGGTAGAATCTATCTTGCATGCATGAAAAGCTTTCAAATAATTATTTAAAATATTTTCAATAAAATAAAAGAATATTTCTTCTAATTAAATAAAATTTTCTTATGCTTGTTTTTATTTATTTTGTTCATAATTTTATGTTCTTCTTTTTTCATGATTTATGAGTTCTTCCATAGAATTAAATATTCTTCTTAGCTCAAAGGTGTTTTTGCTCTTAGAGCCGGCTTGCTTGGTCAAGAGGTAATCCTTTTAACCAAGTGGACAAATTAAAATTAAAGGCGACAAATGGAACTAAGGTTACATAAAAGCCAAACACTACGAACAAAAGAAGAATTATAAAATATTTTTGGAAAAAATGTCGTTCTTATTTATTTCATCGCGGCAGGATGGAAAGATGACCACCTTCTTCTTGGTTTTGCCGTCCCTTATATTTGTTTATTTATATTAAAAGTGATAGAATACGTATACACTTCAGAAGATAGGGTTGCTCCATCATATCATATGTTATATGTACACATATAATGACAATTAAAATTGATATTTATATTAATTATTAAAATTGTATGAATATATTAATTTTAATTTCATATTAAATATTCTAAAAAATTATAGACCTTACTAGTTTTTTTTTTATAAAATAATTTTGGCTTTTAATGCATTAGGTGCCGTTCCGACAGGTATGAATGAATGAATATGCATCGATAAAAAAAATTGTATATATATTATAAATTTTCTTATATTTATATATCTAATATTTTAAATTTGATATTTATATTTTAAATTTTTTAACTATACTTGAAAAATAATATTAATTTTTAAAAAAATAGTAATAGCATTTTTGATGTGAAATTAAGAATTTAAATAATAAATATATACTAATTATAAGATGTGTATGTAAATATTGCTTAAAAATATAAATTTCTTTTGCCAATAGATCGTACAAAAAATGATAGTACACTACCAGTCTCCTTCCTCCTTACAGTGCCGTACGTTAGGTTGACTTAAAAATTGCATTCCCAGTGGGCTGTCAGCGGTACCAAACTACTCTAAACAAGGGCATGCCTAATTTTAATAAAATTTAGCAACATTTTATCCTGGCCTTAATACATTAAGACACTCTTCAAGACTAATCAAGTATAATATTAAATTTATTTATTTTATCATCAGATCTCTTTAATGTTAACATCATATATTAAGAAGCTATTTAAGATTATTTTTTTATTTTTTATTTTTTTTAAATTTTATTTATATTTTGATTTGAAATAAAATATATTTAGTGGTGATAATTATTTTAAAAACACTTAAGATATTTAAAAGATATTTTTGATTGTTTTTAAAAATAATATGATTTATTTAAAAAAAAACTTAACAAATACAAATAATAAGTCTTTATTTTACTATATGGGGTCGACTACATGAATCCTTATTATCCATTGTGCCATATTAAGTGTCAAATTCTCATTTAGTTCTAATAAATTAAGATTATTTTTTAAATATCATAATCAAGTCTTTTTTAGGTCTACCTCTATATTTCTTAACATAGGGAGAATCTAATACATCTATCAATTCATCGGACGGCTGACACTTCATATGACCAAACTATCTAAGGTGACTCACTCTAAGCTTACTTACCACAGGAGCTACTCCAACATTTTCATGAATATAATCATTTTGCATTTTATCTTTAAGAGTAAATCCACTCATCCACGTGAGCACAACACTTGACTTACTTTTACGCTTCTCTTTTATTGGCCAATATTATGCGTCATAAATCATTGCAGATCTTACAACCATCTTATAAAATTTTCTCTTAAGTCTATGCAGTACTCTTCTATCACATAGCGGGTCAAATGCATTGCTCCACTTTAACCATCCAACTTGAATTCTACCAATAACAACCTCATATATTTCACCATCTTTTTGAACAATAGACTTGAGATATCTACAAAGTTCACTCTTTTTAAAGACTTGATCACCCAATATCACAACCCCACCACTAAAACAACTACAACTAAATTTACACGTGTATATTCAATTTTAGATCTACTTAAAAGAAAACTTTTAGACTCTAAGTTTGACCTCTATAATTCAAGTTTCTCTTCGACACCCTTTTTATTCTTATCAACAAGGAGAATTTCATAAGCAATTAGCATACACTAAGGTACATCCTCTTGTAAATGCATAATAAGAACACTCATAACTAAATGTGGGCTTCGAAAATTCGCCACTGACCTTTCGACAAATATGAATTGAAGAGAGTGATTTAAAGTGTCGCTGTAATTTTCAAAAGGTAGATGGAATAGTATATAAGACACTACCCAGAGATTTCATCCTCATTTGTTGAGGACTGTAGATCTAGTTCCAAGTTTCTTATAGCCGTAAAACCCTATAGTTAATTACCCCTCTCAATAAGTGAGAGAGAACTTTTGATTAAGGCTAGTCGTTATATCGCTAAATGCGTAGCGTATAGTAGCAACATCTCGAGTTTTAAGAATTTTAGATTTATGAAATTCATCATTTCAGCTTAAACCAGATGGTTAGAGGAATGATGACGTTCCCGATCTAGATCCCATGATTCGCCATCTCTGTATCGTCCCTCCTACTTAGGTAGATTGACCCAACCTGACCGAAAGATCCTTATCAATAACACATGGGTTACGTCATCCAAGAAATCCTTATAGACCTAGGGTGGTGTTTGTCTAAGGAGGCAATCTTAAGTCTACCTTAGCTGACATAGGGTTATTTGCCTTATCAAGTATACCATATGATTCATAACTCAAAGGGCAAAGCCATTGGGGAGCATACGGGCTACGGTCGTGATCGTAATATAATGGAGCCTATCGCCAAACCACCCTAATAGAGACTACGTAATCGCATCATTTGGAGCTACCTACCAAGCCAAAATCGGAGGACATGAGCCACGTCCTTACTAGGGTGAGATTAATTGAGAGTGAACATAGTAAAACACTTGATTTGACATTGGCTCCTTTGTGAGCTAGAGTTTTCTTAATTTGTCACCCCCGACAAACAATTGTGAAAGGTGGATAGATTGAGTTTTCTTTAAGCTTTTAATGATTGAATTTCATTTAAACAGTTTTTTAGATTGATACTTGATTTAAGTTAATTTGATTGAAAATTAGAGAAACATTTTGATGGAAGTATCCCCTCCGGTTAAAATCATCATTCAAGACACCTATCATCGGGATAGTTAATTGATTGAATCAAATATATTTGAGAACTTTAGATCCTATCGACTCTGTTTAGCTCCTAACAGAGGATCAGATCTACTGTTACATAATGAATTTGCTTCACAAATATTTTACTAAGTTGAAATTCTTATAATAGATTTTTAAGTTTTATTAACCCGGACCTAGTCCTAAGATTAAACCGGGAAGCAACCCGCGTAGCATCCTCATATACTTGAATTTAAACATTTAGCATAGTGTCGGGGCCATGCGGGTGTATTTAAGAATGCATTAATTAATGCCTTATGTTTGCTTGTACAAAGTGTTATGAATCCGGTGACGTTTTGATTTAGATTATAATTTAAAATATTGCTCGCAGTTAGCTTATTTATCAGATTTTCCAATTCTCAAATATCATATGGCTTATAGTCCTTCCAACATATTGCTCATTTTTTTGTGAAAATCTCTTTTGAAATTGATTTGATTTTTACCTCAACTTGAAGATAGCACTCAACAAATTTCATATGTGCCAATTTTATGTTCAATGGAAGCCTTCTTTAGAAATCTATTTTAAATTAGACATTCCAATATATGGATAACATAAGAAGACTTGTTCTTTATAAATCTCACTTTAGGGTTTGAATTGAGCCCTATTTCATTTGAAAATTAACCTTCTAGCTTCATGTAACATCCTTATAAGTATAACATGAATTCAAAGTTATATTTTCATTTGACTTATTCTATTTTAATCATTTTCACACATGATAGAACATAAACCACAAGATTCAATTAGTTCTTCTTAACTAATTAACCATTAACCCTTATAGTTTTCTATAATGTAAATGAATTATCAAGTTTCATCGCCATTCTCCAAGCTCGATTGTTCTTAATTAAGATCACTTTGCATTTCTCTCACATAAAATGTATGATTTAAAATCCATTGAGCAAATCATTTTCAAGTTTATGACGCATTATTAAGTAATTTATAAATATCATTCCAAGTTTGATTTCTTTGCAAATTTGATTTTAATTTTGGGACTTTGCACTTTCATATTGTTTCATTGTTTATGTGTTTCTTCTTTTTAATGAATTTTGATTCTTTTCCCTTTTTTTCTAAGTCTAAAAATTTGACAAAATTTTGGCACTATTTCGGCTAGGCGGAGTGACATCTAATAGATGTTGGCTTACTCGGTACGCCTTAATGAGCTTAGAGAGCAGTGTCTTGCGACACTACAACTGATTTTTCATTTCGTCGTGCCCTAATGAGCACGATGAGGCCTTCAAACCTGTAAAGAAACATAAGTAGATATATATACATATTCACATATTTATCTCACATGTTCAGACTCATTTTTTGCGTGTTGTAATGATCGACAAAGAGACGGAGTTGAATATGCAGGAGACTAAGAGAAGAACCCACCTGATGACGGTGTTCCTCTCCGGTTGTGGCAAAAAGGAATTGGAAAGGTAATGAAAAGGGCGATGCCGGAAGCCAAAAGAAGAACCTGTCTGATGATGGTGTTCCTCCCCGACTGCGGCAAAAGGAAAGGTTGGAAGAAGATGTAAATGCTGGAAACCGAGAGAAGAACCTGCCCAATGACGGTGTTTCTCTCCGGTTGCGGTTAAGGGAATTGGAAGGGGAGCAATTTTTGGTTTAGAAGAAAGGAGGGAAGAGAGATATGCTAGAAACTGGGAGAAGAACCTGCCTAATGACGATGTTCCTCTCCGGTTGCGGCAAAAAGAAAGGGAATTTCAGTTTTTGGGAAAAATGAAAGAAATTGAAAGGGGATTTTTCGTTTTGGTGGAAGGGAGAAAAAAAGAAAAAAGCAAAATGGAAAGGAAATTGAGAAGAGGAAGAAGAGAAGAAGAAGAAGGAAGAAGAAGAACAGAAACCCTACCCTTGCTCGCATTTTGAAGAGAACATGAAGAAGGGTTCGGTTTCCTTATAGTTTGGAGGAGGGAAAAATCGAAAGAGAGCTTTGTCGTTTGGTTTGAAGAAAGAAATCGAGAGTGGCACGTTGATTGTGGTTGGATCGTACCTTTGAAGGAGATCGAACGGGACGGCTATCGCAGTCTGGCTGGGGAGAGGCTTGCTGAATCACGCGGTGAGAGGAGGAAGGCGCATAACTGTGAGAGTCGAGTGGTGGTTGAAGAGGAGTAGGATTGCCTGAATAGAATAGGTAAGGCGCGTGAAGGATTAGGGTTAATTAGTTTTAAAATTGATTTTCTAAGTGTTTAATTAGCTTTAATGTGAATTTTATTTTGACATCAAGGTTATTCTAATGTTTCGGATGCAACAACGCAGTCCGTGTCACGATCGGAGACCATTTGGTATAAGTCAGCGTCAAATTGGATCGATTTCACCTTAAAATGCGTGTTATCACTTCCGACCAATCGATTTTTGCACATACTTGTTCTAATTGAGTGTGAATAGTCTCACTTGATAGATTTTAATATTTTAAAACTATAATCAATTTCATGAATGGAGGTCGTTTGGTTTACGTCGCCTCCCGACTCGATATGCGCGCGACTCAATCGCTGAGTTGATCATCAAGTTATACAATATTTATATTACGACGCTCGGCGGCGAATGGTGAAGTTCGTTCATCGATCAAAAGTCATTTGGGTTGATTTTGGTGACACTCAGTGCATTTCAACCTCGATTTGTGCATTGTCATTTTCGATCATTCGATATTTGCACAGACTCATCTGAATTGAGTGTGGACAGTCTCATTTGATAGTTTTTGACATTTGAAAGCTAACGACATAGTCAATTTTATGAACGAAGGTCGTTTGGATATCGTCACAGCTTCCCGACTCTCATATGTATGTTAGCACATTGACAGCTCGATCACTTAATCGATTGATCGTTAGATTATACAATATTTATATTTTGACCAATTTCTATGTTATGAACATGATGGAGAAGTCCGTTCATCAATAGGATGTCATTTGGACCATTTTCGATGATGTCAGCGTGCATTTTGAGCCGATGCGACCGACTTCAAGTCCGTTTGACTTGTGGGCTTGACTCGACTTATGACACATATATGGAGGTCAACACTAAAGCAAAAATATATGGGCTTAAAGTTAATCCTTGATGTAATCCAACTAAAATAGGAATATATTTATCAATCCTCTTTGTGTTTGGACACAATTAACAACTCTAATATACATATCCTTAAAGACATGAATATAACAAATATTAACTCCTTTTTTTGGAACTATCCAAAGCATTGCTCTTTGAACCTTATCATATGTTTTCTTTGAATCAATAAATATCTTAATGTAGTTCCTCTTTACTTTCTCTATACTTCTCCATCAAACCTCTCAACAAATCTATAGCATTCATGGTTGATCTACCTGGCATGAAACTAAACTGATTGTGAGAAATATTTGTATCACATCATAACCTATGCTCAATTACTCTCTCCTATAATTTTAATGTATGACACATTAACTTAATTCCTCTATAAAATATTCTAATAGGAACCAACAAATGCTTTCTTCAATCATCACACATCTTTTAGTCATTAAAATAACATTAAAAATATTAATAAGCCAACAAATTATGTGATCTCCTAAGAATTTCCACACTTTTATTGGATTATCATCATATCCTAGTGTTTTTCCACACTTGATTCTCTTTAAGGTCGCTCCAACTTCAATTTTACTAATATGACGTGAAAAAAAAATTATATATTTTTATTTAGAGTACTAAGGTCACTAAAATCAATTGTATTCTCACATCTTTCATTGAAAAATTTATCAAAATATCTTTTACCTATATTCAATATCCTCTTCTAGAAAAAATAGTACATGATTTTCATCTTTAATACATTTCACTTGAGCTAGATCTTTACTTCTCCTATCTCTTTACCTGACAAACTTATACGTACATGTTTTACCTTCTTTGATATCCAATATATTATCTAAATTAGTAGAAAATATTTTGTTTTTGCATCACATAGTACTTTCTTAGAATCTCTATTAGTCATTTTATATATTTCCTAATTTTCTAAAATTTTACATCTAAATTAGATTTTATGGCAAAGTTTTTAATTTTAATCTTTTATTAGACATTTTAACCCAAGCACTAACGATTTTTACTAAAAGAAGCTATATGATTTTCCCCTTTTTAGATTTTTAATGTAAAAAATAATTGTCTCTTTTGCAACTCTTCTCTTATTTATGTGTGTGTGTGTTAAGATGTTAAACATTTTATCTCTATCACTATGAAGGTTCAAGTCCCCAACAATCACAAAATAGAGAATTTAGTTAGAAAATGTTGTATTGTCTATCTCAATGCAATAAGGGGGAGAAACAAACAAAAAAATATGAAATTTATTTCAATTTAAGATATATTCTTGAAATGCTAAAATAAGAAATACAAAAATCATAACATATTAGAGTACACTACATAAACAACTTTCAACTTCTTTGATGTTTAAGATACAATCGTTATCATATACTCTTGATAATATATCATAAATTTCATTTTTATTAATGATTCAAACCTATAAATATCTTATGATTGTAACATATAAATATACAAATTAAGATAGAAACTACTAAAAAGAAATCAGTTGCATGACACTTGCATTACAATTTTATTTAACATAAATAATGAATTCGAGCTTCAAAAAAAAAAAAAAAAACATAACTTATTTGATCACATAATTCCTCTTTCGTTCATAGAGAAAAAAAATCTACTTTTTACGTCACCATCGTTCAAAATTATAGCTAAATATATTTCACATCTCCTCCCTTCAAAGTCTTTTATGTTGTCTTCATCTTTCTAGTCTTTAGCATTAAAGAAAAACTTTCCGTTGACCTAACAATAAAGAAAAAAAACAACAATTTGATATTAACATTTTTTTTTCCGAGTGAGTCATAATTTATGCAAATATCGAACAAATGTTAAATCTATTGCTCGAGTCATAAGTCATTCCTCGCGTAATTAAACGCGACTTTGAAATTTGAATGCTTTATACCTTATATGAAACCACAAATCCTTCGTCTACACTCTGCTCTTTCCCTTAATGCCATATGGCGCATAATGGAAGAGGTGAGAGAATCAATGTTTTCTCTCTCTCTCTCTCTTTCTCTCGATAAACTACATACACGACTTTTTTTTTTATAATTATATGTATCTTGAAACAATACAGGATTTATATATTTAATATCAAATTTTTATGATTTCCATTATGATATATAATGTGTAAATTTTTATTAATATATAAAAATATCACTATTATTTACTTTTTTATAAAATAAAAAAAATATTAAATATATAAAATATAAAATTATATATATTAGATATATAAATGACTAAATTTTTTTATTAAGCTTAATTAAAATTTTAATTAGTCAAATAAGTACAAAAAATATGAAATTATGATCTTGAATGGATTACTAAATAATTTTTTTAAAAAAATTTACCAATCTGATCAAGATCGACCATTTTGGTCGAATCAATTTGATCTTTAAACGAATTTTTCCCACGACTTTGTTGACAAAATCCATTTAAGCTCGATACTGCTTATTGCAAACGCTTGCAAAAAGCGGACGGAAAAAAATTTTAGGACGTAGAATCTTCCTCAGACGGACTCATCCGGTTAATGAAATAACTTGATATCGAAACAATGAAATTTCCATACTTTCATGTTGACAAAATCGGCGATTCTTGACGCTTTGCCAAAATTTACAACTCAGACCGAATTTTATTGCGAAAAAAACGAATCAATCGCAAATTTTGTTAACATAGCGAGAAATTTTGTTATATTTTAACGATACTAAACTCTTGATTCTAGATAAGTCTATGCAAAACACCAGAGAATTTTTTTTTTAAAAAATTTCATTAGCTCTGAAATTGAAATTTTTTATTTTTTATGCTTATTTCGCTAATTAAAATTTTAATTAGACTTAATATATATAAAAATTATACAGTATGTATGTAAATAATTTTTTCATATTGCAGTCTAACACTATACACGCCGTGTGTTGCATTGAATCAGTCCTGATGCGAATTAACTATGTGGCATGCTAGTAGCCCTAACGATGACAGCGATTAAAACTACTGTAAACCAATAACTTTTTTAAAAATTGCACAATAACTATATGAGAGGTGATTTTCCTTAGTACAATCACAACAAAAAATAATCTAAATCATTTAAACTATTGTATTTGAAAGACATTACAATTATTTCTAGCATAAAAAAAATTTATTATATCAGAATTGTATAATATGTCATTTACAATGTAAACATGAAATTATAATTGATCAATAAAAAACTATTGTAACGCATATAAAGAGAATCAAAATGTTATGTCAAAGTTCGAACTAAATAAAATAATAAAATTACAAACTTAGAGTAAAATATTATTTCTGGAAGGCACGTATGCTCTCCCCGCTCTCACTCTCTTGCCCTCTTTTCTCCTTTTTTTTCTCTCTCTAAACAGTAACATGTGGTCTGATGTGTGATCATTTACTTCAAATATAAGGTTAGAAAGCTCCTTGGCCTTATACTCTTTTAGGGTGTTCATAACCCATCCTAATCACAACAATCCTCTAATTGACCTCTAAATTATTATTCTAGTGTGAAGCCTTCTGAATGATTTCACAAGAGTGTACCTAAATTAAATAAAATATAATTTAGATTAGATTAATTAAGTACTTTTAATAATTAGGATGGATAATTTAGACTAATATTACCCTTTTCATTCTCACATTTTCAAATGACTAGAAACTATTCATATGCATTATAATAATCGTCTATAATTGGATCTTATATAGAATCTACAAAAGAAGCTGCTATATAAATATTGTGATGAATTTTATACTTTTTTATTATTTTAAAAAAAATCAAATCTCAGTTTTATAGCAACCACTACATTTTACTAGATCAAGTTAAAATATATAATTTTTTGTCACAACTTCTTCAAAACACAGCAAATCACAATTTATCAATTGCCACCATAGTCTATATATATAAAGCAAAGGGAGATTTACATGCATACCACATAATTCTTATTTATTTACATATGTAACTTAGTTCTCATATATCATGCTTGCCATAGGAACTTTGGTTTAGTCTAACACACACAAAATTGGAAAAAAATATTAGAAATCAATCTTATTGATGAGAGATATTAGAACAATAAAATAAATTAATTATATAAATTAAGAAATAAATTTAATATAGTTAAGCAAATAATAATAAAAATAATGAGATTGCAATAGTCTAAGAAGGAGATGCGCTAACGATAATATTTTTATAGTAAATCAAATCTTGGGCGTACCAATTTACAACTTTCTATTCTACTCGTGAGATGCAATATGTTTCCTTACCTTAGACGTGCACCATGATTGGTCGACAAAAATTTCATATAATCGTGTATTTCTAGTTGTCTGAAAAATTGAAATGATGGAATGATAAGATGAGAGTTGATTAAGAAAATAATAATGTAATTAGAAATTTTTTCATCCTTTTCAAGGTCATACTCTCATGTATTTATAAGTGAAGAAAGTGAATCAAAATATTAAATTTTATCAATAATTTATAGTTGTTAATGATTGTTATTTTAAGTTATAGATTTATTAACTTGATTTGTGTTTATTTAATTTATGTTATGTATTATAACATTAATGATTTTTTAATTTTATTAACATTATTATTAATGTTATAGGTTGTAGCATTATAACGTAATAAGTTATAATGTCATAACAATATTATTATTATTATTATTTAATTGTGACAATGCCCCCTCACCCCCTCTAATTAAAAAATAAGAATATATATAAATAAAATAATTAGAGGTGAATAAAATAAGAGATCAAGAATCAAATATCTCATTTTCATATAGCTTTATCATGCATTCATAAAAATATCTTTCAAGTTTAAACTTACATTTAATATAACCAAAACTCAATAATAACAATACGATAGTAACCAAAGTTTGAACTAAGTATATAAATTATTGTAGCATTTGATACACATATGATATGAGATGTACCGTAAGTTCTATTCAAGAGTTGCTCTTTTATCTCAACTCGTAAGTATTTTAAAGTCTTAATAAGATATCATTGCAATGTCCTATTACTATAATACATATATATGTGAAATTTTCAAGATATATTACAATTATAATATCTAGCAAAATTTTGCTTTCAATCTTATTAAGAGTTATAACTCAACCTTATTTTTCATTATAGTTTAGCACAATTATATGTATATATAAGGATGACATTAAAAATATTTAAAATTTTATTTTTATTAGTCATTCAATCAACTTTATTTTTACCATATTGAATCTTCTATCATGGAGTTTCTAATCTGATAGTTGGGTTTCCACTATGATGACTATTTTAAGCCCATCCCCTCTAATAATCTCAATATAGAAGCCTTTGTGAGCCCTTTTTTCAATTGACTAATAACATATATTTTTAAAGCAAATAAAATGAGAAGTGATAATAATTCTTTTATATCATTCATATAAAGAATCATGTCTTATTCTCATTTTTGGCTTTTTATCATTGTATTTTGCACTTTTTTGCTTTTCCTATAACAGCTTGATTATCAAATTTTATTAAAATAGCGAATGCAAGTTTGTCAATATATTATAAACATGCTAATAAATTTTTTAACCTCTTGGCTTCAGAAGTAGCAAAATTAAGTGTTATAAATTCTACTTCTATAGTAGATTTAAAAATTAATATTAGTTTAGTAGATTTTCATTATATTGTACCACTAAATGTGAAGTCATAATCACTAGTGGCCTTAGTTTCATCAGTGTTAGCAATCCCACTAGCATCATGTTGACCTCACTTTTGGAGTAAGCTCTCAACTTCTTTATCATAGATCTAGGACTCTTATAGACACTAAGAGTTCTTTAGTCTTAAGACACCTCTAGTGATTAGGCAAACACTTAACCTAATCCTAGAGACTTAGAAGAGTTAGCCAATGAGATAGGTTGTGCCTTAGGGATTTAGAAGGACTTGCCTACCCTATAGCCCAAACCAAATCCTTACTTCCTTCTTCCAAATCAAATCTTAAATTCAAATCCAAATTCTAAAATCAATTCCAACTATCAAATGATTGAAACCCATGATTAAATTTAAACTTTGTTGCGTGCTAGAAAACCAGTTGCGGTAGAGTGAAAGTTTATGCCTTAGCCTTGTTGTGAAATCCAACACAATGTATTTAAAGAGTGAACAAGAAAACTCTGAATTGAAAATCTCCAAAAGAGGGAAAATCACTCACCTAGAAGAATCTTCCACTATGTATTTGTTTGAGTACAAAATTTCCGACAACTGGATTACAATTGTATGAGAAGGGAACAACAACTATGTAGCCACTTGTGGCGCTTGGGTAGAAGCAACAAGGAGGGACATCGACCGCCAATGAAGGTCAATGGAGAGCGGAGGTTGACACGGCGAGGATCGATGGCGAGTGGCTGCCGGCGGGTTGAGCCGAGTGGTGGTAACGCTTTGCTGGAGGATCTGCTTTAGAGCTCTCTCCTCTCTTGCCGGGTCCCCTCATATGAGGAATGAGGCTATTTATAGATGGAGGAGTTGCGCGTAAATACATGCAAACCAACCACTCCACTTCATCGGACGACTCAAAATGATTCCTTTGATCATTTGATGTATTTTAAGTATTTGAATGCTTAAATGAAGTTCAATTGTGAGATCTTGGGCTTAGATCTGGCTCGTCGACGCCGATTTGACTATAAACACTCCATGTTTGAAGGCTATTTAGGATTTCGATATCCCAAAAGTTTCCAATGACATTTTCCTCGATTTCACCGGTTCAACTGATTACTTTCAACACCAAGATTCGTGCTTCGATTAGTAGAATTTTCAGTGTCATATTAGTTGCCCCCTATTTTTGAATGACATTATCTCAATCATCAAAAAATATGTATGCCATATACTTGGAAATAGCAAATTCTTCAATGAAATTTGTGGGTCCATTAACCATACATTTTGAGAGAACAGGTCTTCATGGGAGCACAAGGTTATGATCACTAAGCAAAGGGCGCGCGCGATACATGGTGGCGATCAGAATGGGCGCCCATGGGTCATGGCATTGCGGGCATGCACCGTCGCAGTCGCGGTTTATGGATCGGCGTCACGGAAAGTATGAAGTGGCGGTTAGCGCCAGAAGCCATCTCAGGCGCACGGGGCATGCGCAAGAAGAAAGCGATGCTGGGAGAAAACAATAGTTTTGGCGCTTTTGATGATTTTGACAATTTTTCCCATAGTCTATAAAACCCCAGGCCAAGGGAGAATGCACACTTCTCCACTGCTCTAATATTTCTTCTTGGGTGAGGTCGCTCAAGATTAAGGCCAGTTCATCGGAGACTGGTTTTTCCTCGAAAAGAGGCTTTAATCGCCTATCAAACCGACTTTGGAGTGATCAAGACCGTATACATGACTCGATTTTCCTCAAAGAGGCGTTGACCGCCTGTCAATGACCGGTTTGAGGCGATCAAGACCCATAGTTCATAGCGAGGGTCCGTTTTCCCTCAAAGAGAACGCCTTGTCGACCGACCGTGAGATCACCCGTAGTTCATGCATGGTGGCTCCAATTTTCCCTCGAGGCGCGATCGCCTTGTTGGACCAACCGGGTTTGGAGGCTATCAAGGCTCGTAGTTCCTACTTCTTCTTGTAGAAAATTAGATTTCTTGAAACTTCAATGGATGGTTCAGTAGTTGATAACCACCAAGGTGGTGGAGAAGCGTTACCAGGAACCATCCTTCTAACGAGAAAGTTTGGCGTAATTTTTTAAAGTATCATCTCTCTCTCTCTCTTTATATCCATGAGCGAGAGAGTCAAAAAAGGATACGTCCAAGTATTGGGGAATGTAAGCTTCTTGACAAAATTTCTAGATTTTTATCATTTCTTTCTCTTTATTTATCATGTATTTTCACAAGGTGATGGCCAGAAGAAAACCCATAACGTGATGGCTACAGATGATATATCAACCACTATCACATTTGATAGTTTAATGGTGTTCCGTAGAAAATTTTACTTCCCTAATGAGTTGGTGGCTATTGTTCAAAAAGTCGATTGCTCACCTCCACTAGGTACTTTCGTTTCGAGATGATTCTTCATGCGGAATTGCGATTTCCTTTAGCTCCTGAGTTGATTGAGATCTTCAAAATATGTGGTGTAGCTTTGTCACATTTTTTTATTTCGAGCTTTAGTGGTCATCATTGCTTTGACTATCTTCTTTAGAGAGCATGGTGTTACTTTGAACATCAAATACTTGTGCCGAATGTGTAGATTCACATGTGATACTCAGGGATGTGTTTCTTATTGGACTAATAAAGAATTGGATAGAATTTTCAGCACGGGATCCTCTAAAAATTGGTCTACTAGATTCTTTTTTGTGAAAAATGAGTGGAGCCTTCCTGAGAGATGGGGAAGATTGAATGACCTTCCGATTCATCAATTGAAGAGAATGAGATCTTGGCAACTCTTAATGTTCCAAATGTAGAAATCTTACAACATGAGTTACGCCAAGCAAGAAATATATAGTTGAAGATAGAATGTTCAAGGTTGGTCTTTACATCCAGGCAAGGAGATCTCATTCTTTTCCACTAAAGAGGTCAAGTAAATATGATGAAAGGTCTCCTCATATTCATAAGGTTCTTTCAAGAAGCTCGTCATGAAATCAGAGTGGTGGCAATATTTCTTCCTAAAGAAAAGAAGACATTGGAGTGACTACGCCGATATCTCAAAAGAAGATGTTCAAGTTGGCCTCTGAGAGTTTAACTGTTTTAACTTATGATGGGGTAGTTCATTCGACATTCTCAAGAGGTGTTAAATCACATATGCTCAAGGCCAACGGATGAATTGGTATGTTGTCTTCCTTCTTTCTTCTTTTCTTTTGTGTGTAATATTTGTGATGGTTTTTTTAAGTAACTCAAACATTATATTGGGCTGATGGCTCATTTGGGTGTCTCTTTAGATGAGTGGAATACTAAATTTGTGAAGGTAAAATATATGTAAGGTGAGTATGAGTGAAAGATGAGTGTTAAGGCCAAAGTGGTGAGGAGGATGTTGATATCACCAACTGATATGATGTAGCGTCACTTGAGGGTGCATTTTTTTCTATGTATTGTTAATAGTGTGTATCAGAATCTTGATTCTTTCTTATATCATCATGTTAATGCTGTCAATGAAATTTTTTTTTTAGATGATGCGCTTTTGTTTTGTTTTTACCTATCCCGGTAATTGGTCGAATATTACGATGACGCTAACTGGATATGAGGTTGAATTGAATCCACCGAGAATTTTGACCACCGAGATTATTTGTCAAAGTGTTACTTGATGACGTTAACCTGTATGGAAGAGGTCGCGGGATGTCCACCAAGGACCTTTTGACCTATCCTAGGTATCAGCCAAAGTGTTACTTTACATCTTACTTATATGGAAGAGGTCTGATCAAGTCCCCTTGGGGTTGATTATGCCCCGATTGAGATACAACATGAGTTGTATATTTCTCAAGTGGGAGGATCAAATAAAGAAGAAACAAGCTTTTAAGAAAAAATCTATAAATTCATTGCTCTAATAAGTTCGGTGATACAATTATAAGACGATTTTAACACAGATATGAGTTTCAAGAAGATATGACGACAACAATAGTAAGTCTTTATCCCACTAAGTGGGGTCGGCTACATGAAGAGGAAATGACAAATGAGACAAAATAAAAGTTGCAATAATTATGCAGTAGGAATTACTAATAATATTTTTGGAGATTCTCAGTGTTCCAAGTTCGAGGTAAAAAGTTTTTCCCTATGGATCCTTGATCTTGAATGTTCCTGGCTTTACCATAGTTATAACCACATATGGGTCATCCCAAAGAGGTGAGAGTTTATTGCATTGAGGGCCTTTTTCTGTAGCTTCGAGACTTTGTAGGACCAAGTCACTGACAGATATGGGATGAGGTTTTACTCTTCTGTTGAAGTGACGAGCTACCCTTTGGGAAGAAGTTGGTAGGCCATGTCACGAAGTCGGGAGTAGGTCTGTGTGGTCGAGTTTTTCTTCATTACCTTCATGATCGAATAATTGAACTCTTGGAATTGGAACCCCGATATCTACTGGTATAATAGCATCTATGCCGAAACACAAGTTATATGGTGTCTCACCAAAGTGCTGATGTAGTGCCCAAAGAACATTAGAAAGCTCATCAACCCATTGCCCTTCTCAAGATGTGTTTTAGTCCTTTGAGTATAGTCTTGGTAGCTTCACCTTAGTTTGAGGATGCTATGCGATGCGAATAATGAAGATCTTTGCAAAAGGACATAAAAGACTTTTTTAGTAAATTGAGTTTCATTGTCAGTGATGATCTTTGCAGGAAGATCGAATCGACATACTATATTTTTCCAAACAAATTGTTTAGCATTTGTCTCTGTGATTTTAGCGAGTGATTTGGCTTCCACCCATTTAGTGAAGTAGTCGACGGCTAAAATGATAAACTTTCATTGCCTGATGTTATTAAAAGGTCCCATGATATCACCAGCACAGCCATAGGCTTTGAAGGGATAAGAGCTATGCATGTGAGAGGTTAGAGTGCAACGACAACTTGCACATTTTTTTGTGAACTCCAAGGCTTTGCTTCATCAGCCAATAGAACCCTTGAATTATAATTTTGGCGCCTTCCTCCTAGGTGTTCTCCATATATCCCTGAGTGAACCTCTTAATCGTAATCCTCCAAGGTGAGAGGCATTTGAGGTACGGAGAGAAAGCTCCTTCAGAGTTCACCATGATAATAGTAAAGTTTGAAGCTTATCTTCTGAGATGAGTTAGGTCTTCGTGAAGGGTTCCTTCTTGTAGAAAAGATAGATCCATCCACCTAATGCCTTTATCTTATTAATTGCTTGATACCCATACCTGGATGCTAGAAAATATATTTATTCAACATGCTTTCTCTTAAATAGATCTCAAGATGTAGCAAGCTTAGGAGAGCGCCTAAGTATTCTTCTCTCGAGTATGAATGATTTGATGTGTCTTGAAATGGGCAAGAAGAGACTTTACCAAGTGGAGATATCAGGCCAACCGAGGATTATGAGTATTAAAGTTTCCTCAACTTGGGAGGCTGACAAGTCAGTCGTGTGGATTACTAAGTCTTGAGCTTCTAATCAATGAAGTCTCAACCTTGATGAGAGCCTCATATTCAGCCATATTATTAGTTGTAGAAAACTTTAGGAGAAGTCCATGCTCGAAGGTATTCTGCTGGGGAGAAATAAGTAAGATTTTCGCACCAACAACGGTATTTCCTGAAGCTCCATCAACATAGAGGGTCCATTGAGGAGACGAAAGGCGTGTAGCAGATAGCTCCTCCGAGTTGGGGTAGTTCCACTATAAAGTTTGTGAGTACTTGAGACTTATAGCGGGTAGAAAATTTATATCAAATTCTCTCAATTCTGCATTTAATTAACCTCTCGATGCTTGTTTCAGGATGGCCCTTAATGATAAATGAGTGTAAACGCCATAGTATGAGCTTGGAAGAGATTCAATTTTTTGCGAGAAAACTAAAGCCGAGCCTTATCACAAGTGGATAACGACTTTCTATATCGAGAGAATTTTGTCATAAAATTGTTGTATCCTATTTTCTTCTCGACTAAAACTGAGCTTATCGCGAGAAGAGATCGAGAGTATAGCATCTCTCCTTGATAGGCTTGGATAGTAGGGTGGATATGCTAAATACTTTAGTTGCTCAAAAGTAGATCGACATCCATCACTAAAATTATTATTTTAGCTCCCTTTAATATTTTAAAGAATGGCAAGTATTTATCCCAATGGGCTGAAAGCGGATAACAAGAATTCATCCATTCAGTTGAACTTCCTTAATATTCTTGGAGGAGTCATATCTTTGAGAGCTTTGATTTTCTCGGGGTTGGCCTCTATCCCACGATGGGTACCATAAATCCAAGAAATTTTCCCAACGTAACCCCAAAAACACATTTGGTTGTGAGTATATAACGAAGAAGGTTAAACATATTTCTAAGTTAAATATGTGATTCTTCCAAGCTTTTCACTAACATGTCATCCACATATACCTCCATCAGGCGGCCTAATAGTCTTTAAAAACCTTATTCATAAATCGATAGTAGCACCCATTTTTTAACCCAAATGGCAACTTGGTAACAATGATAAACCTTTATATGTTTGAAATGATAGCTTCTTCATCCGTTAGTCCATTTTTATTTGGTTGTAACTAGAGTAAGCATCCAAAAAATTGAGCATTTGATGTCCGGACGTAGCATCAATCAATTGATCAATTCAAGGAAGAGGAAAACTATCTTTCGGGCAAGCCTTATTAAGGTCAGTGTAATCAATACAAATTCTCCATATTCTATTTGTAATCTTAACCATGATAACATTTGCTAGCCATGTAGGGTAATGTACCTGCATAAATCCGGAGCTTGTTAACTTCTTGTTCAATAGCTTGGAGGCGATCGGGTGCAAAACTTTGCTTCTTTTGGATGATCGATTTGAATCTTGGATCAATCTTGAGGGAGTGTATGATCACATTGAGGTCAACCCCCGGCATATTTGTCAGACTCCAAGTGAAGATGTCTTGATTTTTGTGCAGAAAGTCTATGTATTTTTCCCTTTGTTCTTTTGAGAGCAGGGATCCCACTTGCACTGTTCATAGTGGTTGGTCATCCGATAATACAAGAGAGCAAGTCTTCTAAAGCTTTCGGGTACTTCTTCATCTCAAAATTAAAATCTTCGATGTTGAAGGTCTGAAGGTGGTTGAGCTTGTTCGAGGTAACATGATTGCTTATCTGTTGATTTTCAGACCACCCCAACTAACTGGAAACTTCATCTTAAGATGAGATACTGAAGTGATTGCACCAAAAATTGATTGGAGGGGCCTTCCAAAGATAACGTTATATGCCGAATATGACTTAACCACCATGAATTGGATTAAATGTGTCACTTATCGAGAAAATTCACCAAGGACAACAGGAAGGGTGATTGTCCCCTCTACTCACACAGGGCGATTATCAAACCCATACATTGGTCCCCGCAGTTGGAGCTTTTTCCCAACTGCCCATGCTAAGAAATGTGGAGTAAAATAAGACATCAACATAACTCCCATTGTCAATCAAAATTCTCTTAACATTATAGCATGGGTCACCGATCCTCGTGACAAGTGGATCTTGATGAGAACATGGACTCTAAGTTTGAGTCATTAAAAGTGATGGAATGATCAATACGAGACTTCTTTTAACTCGCTCTTCGAGGTGGTAATGAGAACTTGATTAGATAGTATTGGTCCTCCTGCGATTGTTTCAATTTCCCCAACTATTTGATGATTATTTTGTTATTTCTGTGATGATTGTCCTGGTTGCCTCCTAGTTGGAGGTATGTTTATTTGAGTAGATTGATTCCTCACAAATCAACGTAGATATTCTTATTGAATGAGCCTCTCAATTTCTTCTTTGAGTTATTTGCATGCCTCAGTAGTATGTCCACGACTTCGATGGAAGTGACAATATTGCTCTTGATTTTCTCAATTTGGTTTGTAATGTGGCCACTTAATTTTTTTCTTCATCTCAATAAATCGAGGTTAACAGATGTGTTGATGTGTATTCCTTTTCTAGTCGTGGTTCATGTCGTTGATATGGGGGCCATGGGGGGAGATCACGACTACCTTAATGCTTCTTTTGATGAGACTGTCGGTCTGTATTCCCTGGGGTGCTCTTACATTTTCCTATAGATTGTTCAAATTATTTGCGATGAGCATTAATAGCTTCAACGGTAGAGATTTGTGCTTCCAAATGATGAACTAAGTCGATATGCACCATATCTCTCATTAGGACAAGGGCCACGAGCCCTCCAAGGAAAACTCCTCTTAATAGTGGTCTACTCAGATATTTACAGCTTAAGGAGAACCTGAAGTATTCCTTAAGTGATTAACCCTCATTCTAATGAATGCCTGAGAGATGGGAGGAATATTTAATGATCCTCCTGTAATGAACTGTCCACAAAAAATCTTGGAAGTTCACAAAGGTAGGATGGATCCCTTGAAGGGAGAACTGCGCGAAGCCTGAGGGTAACGAAAAAAGACAAAAAATAGTGTGGAGCTCGCTGGATATGCATGATAGTAATGGTTGATATGTTCATGTGGTCACGCCCATCATAGGAATCAATGCTCGAAAGACGTTCAGTTACGTATTGCTATTAAGAATATTTTAGCTAAAGGTGAGATTCCTCATAAGCGATGAGGGGAAGATGATTTCTATCTTGAAGGTGAAATTCATCTTGCATTAAGCATTATAATTACATGTATAACATGGCGAGTGGGGTCACGAGAATGTCAAGCTACCGGCAATAATTGGATTAGCGATTGATTGGTACGTGATGGATGAGTAGAACTAGCAGTGTCAAGGAGATCAGCATCATGGTCTCTACGCGGAGGAACTTCAGCGTCAAGGAGATTAGCATTTTGACCTCCCCCAGCTAACGATCGATCTTGGGGGAGATGTGTTTGCAGTAGGTATTGTGTTCCTCGAAAAGTCGGATCATCTCATTTTGAGACTCTTCCATTAGGCATACTGATCTTCTAAAGAGATTCCTTCCACACCCAAGTCACGCTATCGAGAGGAGTGGTGCTTAGCATCCTTGGTTCAAGGTTTGGTTTTAGTGGCGGGAGTTGGAGCGAGGCTCTGTTATTACAGTGTTGCGCCTATTGGCCATAGAGTGTTCTATGATTGAAGGGTTCCACAGGCAAGCTGTGCATTCTAGAAAACTAGTTGCGTAGATTGAAAGTTTACTTAGCCTTGTTGTGAAATCCTAGGTATTTAAAGATTGAACAAGAAAACTCCAGGAATTTTAAAGAGGAAAATCTCGAAAAGAGGAAAAAATCATGGGGCCTAGCCCAGTACGAATCTTCCATTATGTATTTATTTCACAATATAAAATTTCCCGATAATGGGACTATAGAATTGTATATGAGAAGGGAACAACAACTATGTAATCATGTTTGTGTGCGATTGCTAGTGGTAGCAGATCTTGCGGTGAAACGAGGACATCGACTTGATGAAGGTCATCATGATGGAGCCGATTCGATGGCGAGATGATCGGCAACGGTACCGGTAGTGGTTGACGACAGTCTAGTGGTGGCACGATTGTGCTTGGAGGATCTTCAAGCTTTAGAGCTCTCTCATCTCTCTTGCTTCGGGGTCCCCTCATATGAGAAATGAGGGGCTATTTATAGATTGGAGGAGTGTCTCTGTAAATACATGCAAAATCTAAACCACTCCACTTCATCGAACGGCTCAAAATGATTCCTTTGATCATTTGATGTATTCTAAGTATTTTAATGCTCAAATGAAGTCAGAATTGTGAGATCTTGGGCTTGTTAGATCCGACTCGTCGAGATGCTGGATTTGACTATAAACACTCCATGTTTGAGGGCTATTTAGGGATTTAACTCATATTTCCAATGACATTTTAAGTGCTTGATATCGACCAGTTTCAACTTCGGATTAGTTTACTTTCAACACCAAGATTCGTGCTTCGACTAGTAGAATTTTTAGTGTCATATCAAACTCCAAATCCCATCCTAAGCCCTTTGATTTTATCTTATAGACTTAGCCTTAACTAAATTCAAATCAACCCCAATCTAATTGATTTTCTCAATTATCAAATTTAATCTTCAATCAAATTCCAAATCATAAATCAATTCCAAACTCCAAATGATTGAAACCCAAATCAAATTAAATTTCCAATTTTAGCCCATTTAGCCAAATTCTTGAACTTGACTAAATGATATCCAAACCAATTCAAAACTCATGGATTTCTTCATGATTCAATCAATCTTCCAACCATTGACCTAAATATAAACATAAACCACAATTATCAAACCAAATCCAACCTAACCCAAATCAAACCCAAGTTAGCCCTTTGACTTGAAATTGTCATATGAACCAAAACCCATTTAGCTCCAAACCACTTGCAATTGGATTTATATTTCAATCTAGGCTCATGTGTGAGTTCAACTAAACTTGAATCAAGCCATGATCAAGCCAATTGACCCATTTAGGCTCACTTGACCCAAAGTGGCCTAAAGAACCACAATCTAATTCAACCCAAATTGGATTGAACTAGCCATCCAAACCTCACAACATAACCAACAACCACCTAGGGTGATCAATTGCCTTAAATTGGGTCAAACCAAGTCAAACTTGCCTTTGACCAAGTCAACATTTAGCTTGAAACCCAAACTAGCAAAATACCATATGTCAAATTGATTAAAACCATTAATTCAAACCACTCAATCATGATTGAATGACCAAACTTTCACTTGAGCCAAACCAAGCCTAATTGGTCATTTGACCCAAGTTGACCCAAATTAGCCTAAAAGGCCAAAATAAGTCAAATCATGATTTGATCCAAATTGATTCTAACTAATGGCTCAAGTTCATTCCAAATCACTTATTGAACTTGACCAAAACCATAATTGAGCCCAAGTTGTCAACTTGACCCAACTTAGCCCAAATTGACCTAAATGGTCAAATTAACCAAAATATAAATTAAATCCAAATTAAACTAAACCAAAGCCTACTATCATTTTCAATTAGCCAATTGAACTTGACTCAATACTTAACCCAACCTAATTTGGTTAAATTAGTCAACTTGACCCATTTGACCTATATGAACCCAAATGAGCCATAATCAAATCCAAATTGAATCAAACCCAATACACTCCAATTGGTCATGAACTTGACAACCAACTTGGACCCAATTTGACCAATTGGTCAAAGTTGAACCTAATCAATTTGACCTAAATAGGTCAAATCAAAATCAAATCAAATACTCTCCAAACCACTTGAAATTTGGGCTAACCCACTTTTGACCAATTTTAAATCTATCCAAATCAAACTCATAGCCAAATGATCATTTTTTCCTTGGGTTTAGGGCATCCCATGAGATAAGACACATGCACATTGGATCATTTTCTCCCCTTAGCCACTTGGCACCCATTCATAGGTCCACTTAGGCACCAAGGATAATGGTTGACCTGACCCAAGGGTGGTTGGGTCAACCATGACTCATGGAGAGGTGAAATCACCTCCCCATTCTCATTGGAACACTTGGAGAGCCATAGGACACCCACTATTCCCATGGCAGCCACTCTCACACCCTCCTCCACTCAAAGGAAGCCAGCTAACATAATTCTCTACCCAAATTGAACTCCCCATCTCAACCATTGATCCAAAAAAAGCCAAAAAACCCACTTCAATCATTTCCATCATCTCGTGAAAGTAGGAGTTGACCAAGGCCATCCCACATTGTCGTGGATTGACCTTCGAGCAAACTACACCAAAAATCGTGCACTCAGGCTTCATTTTACCATGAAGCTTCCTCATCATTGAACCCGCTCACAAGTTTGATGAGGCGCCATTAAATTGATCCTCACGAAAATAGCTTAGTTCTTTGTGAAGGAAAGTTCTATGTCAGGTGATTTCCATCGTTAGATTTTCTTATGCTTTGAAGTGGGATAAATTTCATCTCCATCAGATTGGTGAGCTGAATCAGTGAATGCGGTAATTAGTTCATCCTTGGGAAGGAGATAGATCATTCCACATGATGGAGATAATCGATGATCATGCATAAAACCTCCTTAATCCCGCGCACTTTTAATGGTGGCGTCGATCGATCGGACGGTCCTGAGATATGCGTGTCCATCCCAGTCACCCTTTGGATGTGACAACTTAAATAGCTCATGTGCCATGTGGAAAAGATGTGACGTCAACCACATGTGGCGATGGGATTAAGGCTTTAAATAGGCTAATAATTTATTTTAATCCTAAAACTTTCTAAATTCATAACTAATTTTAGAAAACTCCAAAAAAATATAAACTTAGGCTAATTTTAAAGATATTTTAGAGTATAATCTAGAAAAGTTATTCTTAATTGATTTTGAATAGTGATTTTTTCCTTAATTAAGGTTTAATTAAAAATATAATTAGCTTAATTATTCCTTAATTAATCACCCAATTGATCTCCAACCTTTTGTGGATGTTTGGGGGGATGACCTATGTCTCTCTCATTTTTTTTGAGATTTTATTGATTGCTTCATTAGAAAAATTAATTGATTAAGCCTTAATTACTTTTTTAATTTAATTAGTGATAATTAGTGAATGATAGTGGTTTAATTAATTATTTAAGCCTAATCACCTATGTTGAATAGTAAGGGAGCTTAGGGAATGTGTTTGGGATACTTTTTCTAATTCATTTCCTAAGTTTCCTTCACTCTTTTGAATTTAATTAGTTAATTATTAATGTGGTAATTAATTGCTTAATTAATTAATTAATCTCCAAGATAAAAAAATTAGAACCTAATTGAGTGTTTGAAGTGACTTAGGTGTTAAGGATTGAGACTTTGTCCTTGATCCCTTTCCCTAAGTTAATTTCATCATTCTAATTAAAATATAATCAAAGAATTCAATTAATTAATTAACAAACTTGATTAACTCAATCTAAAATTTACTTCATACTTAAGCAACCTTTAACTAATCTTGGGTAGCTCTTTGGGTGTTCAATAACCCAAAGTGGGAGATAATGAAATTATGGTTAGCTCACATGTGTGAGAGAACCATAAAAGTAGTTAAGTGAGATCCCTTAATCAACTATTAATCATGAGCCAATTGCATTAGTCCCCTTTCATTTCTTAGGAGCATTGCAAATTTACTTTTCATGTGGTTGCATATCATATTGGCTCATTATTAATTAGTTAATTAACTTAAGGTGATGTAGGCAAGGGTCAATTAATTGGCTTAATTCATACTTTAACTTAATCAAACCATAAAATCAACTTACTTCTTCATTAAACCAAATTAACTCACACACAAACTTCTTTTATTTCCTAAATCAAATCAAACTCAAAACTGAAAATGTCATTTAAGAACTTTGGCTTATTTTAAGTAGCATTATTTAACATGATTGTCATTAGAAATTAACTGGAATGAATGAGATCATGTGCTTATGTTCCTTTATTTCTTTTCAATCATATTAAATGTTGCTTGTCATATGTAATCATGCATTCATTTATTTTAAAATTAACTAAATGAAATAGTGTCTTTCATGTCAATTGCATGTGTGATTTAAATTAAAAATATGTGGCTACTATTAAATCAAAAGTTATTTTAAAATAAATAAATTATATAATAGATGGAATGATGTTAATCTACAATATCTATAAGTTTGCATGTGTTGATAATATAAGATATGCAATATAAAGTCTCTTTCCTTATCTTTATATGGACTTGCATGGGATTTATAAATGTATAGTTCATTTGAAAAGAATACAACATTTGTCTAAATCTATTCATCTCCATGCCAAGTCTTAGGAAGAATTTCATATCACATATGTAAATCATATAATCAAATCAAATATGACTTCTTGACTTCTCATTCTTTTGGTTCTTTTATACATTCACATGTATCAGAAAAGTGGTATATTAGTCTGGACACCTCGGGGTTGTAAGGCTTTAAGTAGACCTAAGTAGGTCTTGTACCTTACGCCCCTGATGTAAAACAATGGTGCCATACTCACTTAAAACTCTTATACATATATAAGTATGATGTGGCCGATGAATAAGAATCATAATAAAATAAATCAAATATAACTTTTGCATGGGTTTTCATATCTTTATAGTTGATTATACATCTATATGTATCTAAGAAAAGTGTATATTAGTCACGGACACTCTTGAGCTTTAAGTAATAAGTAGTCTTGTACACACCAGTGTAAAATAATGGTGGTACTAAAACTTTTTATACATGTGAATGTGTAATTAGCTAATGGATGAAAAATCCCTCTTTTCTATTAAAAGACATGCATTCATAATTCAATCAAATGAAATATTTAAATTCAAACACATTTCTTTGCATTCATCATTTAAGTGTGTTAAGACATACATTATATGTATGCTTAGGAATTATATGCATGATATACATGATGGAAAGAAATGAATAAACATGTGTTATGTGATAGTAATTCATTCTAATTAATCTTAAGATGTCTTTCTTATTGAATAAGGTCATTTAGAGTGAGTCTAAAATTAGTAATGATTAAAACATATAATAAGTCATTCATTTAAGAAATTGATTAATTAACTTACTTTATAAGTGACTTAAGGTAGGATGAAAGAGTTTCCTCACTTTCTTCTCTTTATAACACTTAGTTAAGTGTAGGTATGAAATAAAGAAAACACTAAATAAAATTTTCAAATCAATTAAATCACTTAAAGAGAGCAATCAACCCCTTTATAATTTAAATCCCTTGCACTTAGCAAATTATAACTCTAAAACCTAGTTAGGACATACCACACAAGCTTTAATTCACACACATTAGACTAAGTCATGATTTCTAGATTTATGTTAGGGCAGTGTATGGTTTGATGTATGCTTATTTTGAAATGTATTATTTTTGACTAGATGTTAGGGTGTAAGTGTATAATCTGGATGTTAGGCTAATATTAGCCTAATTATGCTTTCTGCTGGGGGGTTGTGCTTAATGGGCTATTATAATAAAAATATAAATACTTTTTGCTGTGCAGGTTGCTTACCCCCTAAGCATAACCCAAGTTAGGATAGGTGGGCTTGGTTACCCATGTGTGGGGTGCTAAGTCCAAATTATTTATATAACTGCTTGGATTGTATGGTGTGTTTAGCTAACAATTAGTTTACAGATGTAGCTAGATTTACTTTACTTCTTTTAATGTAATTTTGCATTAAGATTAGGATGAGTGTTATGGGGATTAGGATGAGCATAGGTTATAAGACCAAGTCATATGTATCATGTGATGGCTTTGGACCAAGCATATCCAAATTAAGCCAAAGGAAGAAAGAAATTGAGCAAATCAAATGAAAAAATGGAAGATGAAGAAATGAAGAAGGAAGAATGAAGACCCCCATAACATTCATCATTGTAATTGTAATTATTCTCTTATAATTTCGGGTTGTATAAGGGTAGAGCTCGATCATCCATATTTTTTTTGGGCTGTATGGTGGTACCCGGCCACATCAGCCTTTTATTCTTTTATGATAGATTTATAAAATTATTTGATATTTTGTTTAGGTTATGCATTATAAAAGGCATGCCTTTTCATAGTTTATTTATGATTGGTGATTATTGTATGGCCTGGATGCAATTAGACTCCTAGGATAAAAATTAATTTTTCTATCCAAACTAATAACTCATAATCAAACCTCTAAAATAACTCATAACCTCATATATAAGTCTAGGCATTAAATCAGGATAATAAAATATTTATCAACCCCTTAGCTAGATGTTTATGTTTAATAACATGCATAATCATCTTATTTCACTCTTGTTAATAGAGGGCTTCCATCTTTGCCGATAGTAAGGGCTTAACCTTTGAGAGCCTATGATGGAAGAACACCTCTTTCCCTTTGATTTGATCCATAATCAACTTCTTGCATACATATTACAAAAAATAAAGAGTCCCAAATTAAATAAAATTGATAAAATTTGCATTAGATTTAAGCCATTATTCATACCTCATGCTCCGTCTCTCTGGGAGTGAGTTTAAGGACTTAGTTTCTTTTCTAAATAATAACCACCCAGCCATCTTGCAAAAGTATATGACTTGCCCACATGAATTTAAAGTGTACAAGGAGTTAGCTGGTTGTCACTCCAGGCAATAATAAGTCCAATAGTTGGGTAGTTTACTCTCTCTTATGGAGGTAAACTATATACCCACTTTCATCTTAGATTTAGGTCATTTTTTGGACCTCGCCAAAGCTCCCTAGATTTAGGATCTGAGGTTGCTATTTTTCTTTGGGGATACAAGCATAAATCCTCACCTCTTATGTATTTTCATAATATTGTATTGTGGAATTATAAGTCCTAGATTTTTAATAAAATTTCAACTCAAATAAATAAATCTCCTCAACTTTAAACATATAAATCCCAACTATAGGATAAATCGAAGTGCTCACTAGGCTTCCTAGTATCATGAGCACTCCCTACACATCTCCTTTAGTTTCGATAATAACTTTTCTCTTCTGATCCATCCCACTTGATTTTCTAAAATACAACCAATTTATTGATAGTCCTATCTTTGAATTCTTTGGCGATAATAATCGCCTACTTTAATCTAGAGTATTCTTAAGGGATTCATTTTTCTTAAGATGTAATTAACTATGGGGGCTTGCCCCCATAGGTAACTTTAGAACATGGTTTAAATAAGCCATACTTTATTCATCTATGTAAGGTAGGGAAAAAATCTCTGGTATATTCGAAGAATCATCATGCCTTTGGACTTCTTATTTGGTGATTAGGCCCATCGCAAGACAGTGAATTCTATCTTTTGAGAGAGTACACTATTCCTTAATGTCATGTTTGATCACCTTAATAAGTACACCCTCAGATTTGCATGGTGTTCCCCCCATACGAATGAATCCAAAACACCACAAAATTTTTTGATGACTCATGGGGATGGTTCCTCTCTCCATCTCTATAATTGTTGTCTCCAAGCATCGATAGTGGACATGCATTTTATGTGAGTTCGAGACTATCTTTCTTTCTGTTGATACTTAGCTTATTTCATTCTTAAGCAAAGTTAGCTAACATCCTTTAAGTTTTATGGCCTCACTCCATGTAAAATAAAATTTATCAATGAAAGTAGAGATAATAAAAATCTAGGACCTCCTTATCACTAGCTTGGTGAGGCAAGGTTCATCATAAATTTAAGAAAGTAGACTCTTTTACAAAATGACACTTTTCAGAAGCACTTTTTTTTAAAATAGTCACCTTCATTCAACATACTCAAATTTGTTCAATGAAGATTCTTTTTTCAACTCATAACATAATATTAAAACTCCACTCAACATATTTCACATATGCTAGAGTGAAAGTTTTCTCTTTTCAAAATAAAGAAATCACACATAGTGCATCAAAATATATCATTGAAATCTATTTAACATACTTAAGATTTGTTAAATGAATTTCACCTCTATTTTGGAATCTTATTTGACATGCCACATTTGGTAAATAAAGAATTCCCCTCTCTTTTCAAAAAAAGAGAAGAAGAGCACATCAAATACATTTGATTCCCACTTAAACATAGTTAAGGTTGTTAAGTGAGAATGTCATTTTCATGTGCATTTGATTCCCACTTAACATGTCAAGGTTGTTAAGTGAGAATCTTATTTTTATGTCACATTGGATTCCAACTTAACATATCAGAGTTGTTAAGTGAGAATTTTATTTTCATGTCGTATTTGATTGCACTTAACATATTAAAGTTGTTAAGTGAGAATCTCACTTTTATAAACATTTGATTCCCGCTTAACATATTAAAATTGTTAAGTGAGAATCTCATTTCCATGATACATTTGACTTTTACTTAACATATAAAACTTGCTAAATGAGAGTCTCATTTTCATGGATCATATTTGATTTCACTTAACATATCAAATTTGTTAAGTGAGAATCTCATTTTCATGACATATTTGACTCCCCACTTAACACACCAAATTTGTTAAGTGAGGGTCCCATTTCCATATCACATTTGACTTCCACTTAACATACCAAATTTATTAAGTGGGAGTCCCATTTTCAAAATATATATCAATCATATTTTACTTTTACTTAACATACTAAATTTGTTAAGTGAGAGCCTCATTTCCAATAGACATTTTATTCCTGCTTAACATACCAAATTTGTTAAGTAAGAATCTCTTTTTTTTTTCAAATCACATCACACTTGGGCTTTCACCTAACATACTAAATTTATTAAGTGAGAGTCCCATTTTCAAAGAAAAGTAAAACATAAATAACATCACACTTGGGCTTTCACTTAACATACCAAATTTGTTAAGTGAGAGTCCCATTTTCAAAGAAAAGCAAAACATATATCAATCACATTTGGCTTTCATTTAACATATCAAATTTGTTAAGTGAAAGTCCCATTTTTAAATAAATATTAAACACATGTGGCTTCTACTTGACATATCAAATTTGTCAAGTAAGAAGCCCCATTTTCAAATCAATATTTCACTCATCACAAGAAAAAGGTATTTCACAAAAAAAAATTTGAAGCACACAATCGCAACCTCTTCTTAGCATACTCAAATTTGCTAAGTAGAGGTTCTTTCAAATCATCAATATTTTCAAACAAGATATATAAAATATAAATATCTCCAAGAAAATCTCTCCTCAAATTTATGAACCCCACCCAACCTACTTAATATTGGGTATGGGGTTCTAAAATTAAAATCAAATGGCAAAGACTCTCCTCAATATCAAAATATCTCCAATGAACCCCATTTAACATATTTAAATTGTTGAGTGTGGGTTCAAAATTCCAATTCTCTATTTTATCTCAGAATAAATATTAAAATAGAAATCTAACTTAGATTACATTTCAACACATGCAGATATACGGTATAATTAGTTTTTGCACAACACATGGCTTCACAGAAGTTCATTTTTTCTTTCCCCTTTGGGATGGATTTGGCCTTGGATCAGGCCAGACTCCTCGAGAATGAATCCACCCACCCGGTTTTCTTCGAAGATTGAGGGAGCATTAATTGAGGTGACCCTCACCGTTACTAGGGATGACATAGAATCATTAATGCCCTCGATTGATTCCTCCATTGAAGAGGAATGAGTGAGTGGTTCCTATGCCCCATTCTGTGATAGTTTCAGCACGCGCCCATATCCCTACCATTACTCTACTGAGCCTTCCTTGTTGGTCACCCCAAAGGGGAAGGTTATCATAGCCTCAGAGATAGTCTGCTCCACTTTTGAGGTAGGTACTAGTTCCTGCTCTGCCTTGTTTACTCATACTTAGCACCACAATAAAAATTGAAAGATTAAGAGGGAGCACTAGCAAGCGGCCAGAGAGCTTGAGGCTACATTCCATGTAGTCGATGAGGGTTCTCCCTAGTCTCTCCACTTATGACTAGTAATAAGTTCCACCCCCTCTTGGCCTTAGATGGAGAGGAAGATTACCGGAGGATTGCTGCTTCTCCTCCACCATCAGCATATTATGAGATATTAGATATGGAGCACAAGAGGCCCTATTCCAGGCTTAGGATTGTCCTACTCTAAGTTTGCAAAGCATACGGAAGCTCAGAGTCTGGTACCTTGTCTGATTTATGGTCATTGATCCCTAGGTGGATCCATTGGGAGAGGAGGCTCGAGCATCTGAGTGAGGAGAGAGAGAGCTATGACAACAATCAAGCTCTTAATGGATTCTCGATTGTCCCCCCCCATGGCCAATCAATCATTAAATATGGATTCTTATTGTTACTTATCATAGGAGAGATCTCCCATTGAGGGAGTAGGTTGCCTTCACACGCTCCCTCATCATCCATCATCCCCATACTCCAACATCCACCACTCCACCAAGATATAAGCCCCCATTCGGGAGAGACCTTCCCTCTGGTGATCCGCTTGGGATCTCACTCCCTCTCCACCACTGTGAGGTGAGATCAAGCTCCCGCCACCTCTACCTCGCCTATGGTTGGTAGAGTGGCGACCTCCCATCTCGCATCACCACCACCACCACCACCATCGAGTGGCGCGATAGTTGTAGGGGAAGGTGATAGTTTTATAGTTCCATGGCGGATCTCCCTGGACACCACTCCACCGATGAGCATCCATAAGCATATCTCTATTAGTGAGCATAACCCTCCTAGAGCTAGCACTCCAGTGTCAGGTAGTGTTAGGTGTATCTCGAGCATAGTCCCTCCGGTGTGGTGCCAGCTACGCTCCTTAGACAACATTTTAGCAAGATTTTGCTAAAAAGAGGAACTCTTGGGTGATGATGCACAAGAATGAGAGGGTAGCCATTGATCCCGATGAGGATGACCTTCTTGGGGATTTGATACTAGGAGCTCCCTCCATAGAGATCAGCATAATTAGAAAGGTGTTATAGTTGAAGAAGACAATGCCATCCATTCAACCCAACACCTCCATCAGCAACTAAAATAGAAGGATGATCAGATCAACCGGATGGAGAAGAGGATGGAAGACTTATTAGCATCCCTCTAAGCACTTCAAAATTAGGCCTCAATCTAAAGCATATGATAGAGGATCATCTCAAGACATACCCAAGAGCACTTCTCGAGTAGATCAAGATAGTGGTAGCTTTCATAGGAAGGTGGTGAGTAGCACCTCCATGCATGATAAAGATATTAAAAATATGGTGGAATAGCAGGTGAGGGATGTGTTGGTGCAAGCTGAGGTGGCTCATCCATTCTAAAGGGTAGACCCTACCCAAAAGAATTTGACGTTGTCCAATATCCTAAGGGTTTTGTACATCCTTCCTTCAAAATCTTTGATGGCAGTGGGAACCTCCGACATTGCACATGGTTATGCAATGTTGAGGGCAAATGCTCTTCTTTTCAGATTGTTCATTAGCAGTCTAGTGGGTGTTGCATTTGATTGGTATACCAAACTTCCCAATAGTTCGATAAGGACATTTGTTGAGTTGGAGCCCCTTTTCATCAAGAGGTTTGATGAAGCTCAGCAAAGGGTTACTATAGGCGACCTCATTGTGACCAAGAAAATTCAAACGAGTCCCTTGTTGATTACATTCTCAGGTAGAGAAACCTGAGTATGAAATGCGAACATAACTATCTGAATAGCACGCCATTGAGATTTTACTCAAGAATGTCCATGGCTCAGTCACTTTCATGCTTAAGAGGTTTATCAAAACCTTTGAGAAACTAATCAACAAGGTGGATAGTCTACAAGAGGAAGCCAGACAATTACCTTTCCATGACCAATCAACCAAGCCCAAACCTCAGAAGGCATTTGAGAAGAAGCCGGGGCGTCCAATAGTTAATAAGGGAAACAACTCAAGGTCCCGAGGCCTCGAGCTCAGTCTCTACCACCTTCTTTTGCCACCACCATGGCCATCATACCACACACCACTCACATTCCCCGCCACCTCCTCAACAATATTCTTAGTATCCTCACCAAAGATCATCGCACAGAATCCTCACGCCATTAGGTTATCATTTACCTACTCTAATAAATAAATTGAATAAACCTTATTCATTCAAAGAGAGCTAGTCCAAAATATCTTTAAGAATCTCTTAAAGAAGCCTGATTTTTAATTACCAGAGCTTGGGAGGCCAAAGAAAGTGGGCAAGAGTCACAATCTAAACTATTGCCCCTACCACTACATGTTAGGATATGTCTTAGAAGATTACTTTACCATTGAGGACTGGTTTGCGCGTAGCTACAAGTCAGGTGCCATTATAATCCTTAAGGAATATCTACTATAACAATCCTCTAGTTATATTAGGGTAATCCTTGGGGATACACATGATCTTCTTAAGATAGAGGAAGGTTGGGTATCTCCTTATCCTGAACCTCCAAGAATATCATTTCTAAGATTAAAAAATTACCCTTACAGGTGCCTGAAGCAGCTCAAACCTCTAACTCCAAGAAGATTTGCAAGTTACTAAGGACAACTTGAAGGAGGTAAAAGCCCAGTAGCAATAGCGATTGCTTCCACTTGCATGTGATAGCATAGTAGCATAACCACAAAATGAGTCCAGACTATATTTCGCCTATAATTCCTCCAACCATCTCTTCTTCTAGTATATTGTATCAGAAAATTCCTTACTATACTTACTTACTTGATTTCTATTTTTTACCTCCATCTAAATCTAAGAAATCAATGAAGCAAGCTTTACATCTTGTCACTGATGATTTCAGTTTATTCCTATAGATAGCTCTTCAAGTCTAATAAATAATAACTCTAGTTTTGATCACTCCTCTTCTTCCAATTCAGAAATGGATTTTCCATTTATGAATCATTTAGTTCACATTGAATTTGGAGTCATCGACACTCGATGATTCCATAGGAGAAGCGTAGGTGAACTGAGCAAGTAGTTTTCCACTAAATCATCTCATGGTCAAAAGTTCTACCTTAGGGTAGCACCTCAAGATAAGGGTAAACAAGTCATTGGTTTAAGTGATCAAGAAGCCCCTCCACAGGATGCTCCACCTATGGATATGCTTGTGGAGGACCAACCCAGAGTTGACTACAATGTCCTCGCTCACCTAAGAAATTTTCCAGCTAAATTAAACATATATGATGCCCTTGTTTTATCTAAAGAGATGGAGGAGTCATTGATCAAAGCCCTTCTTGATTTATAAATATGTTTAGCTCAATTGACCGTTGTTGGAGAGGAGGCATGTTATTCAAGAGAAAATTGTGGAGTTACATTCACCAATGAAGACCTTCTTTTGGGAACAACAGAGCACAACCATCCCCTCTACATCATAGTGGACATGGGCAAATTCAGACTCTCGAGGGTGTTAGATGACCGAGGTTCATCAGTGAACATTATGAGTCTAAAGACCCTTGCCTACTTGAGGATTGACATCTCCGAACTTCAAGGAGATCGAATGATGTTGAGAGGATTCAATGAGTAAGGCGAGAGGGCTTTAGGCTCTATAGTGTTGCCATTGGAGATAGATGACTGGAAGACAGAAGCCAAGTTCTACATAATCGATTCAAACATAATATTCACTGCTTTGCAAAGTAGGCCTTGGATACATAGAAATGATAGGGTTCCATTCTCTTTACATCAATGCATCAAATTCTAAAGAGGTGTAATCGAGTATTATGTCAAAGGAGACTTAAAGCCATTCTCAATTAGAGAGGTTAAGATATATGAAGATGTAGCCTACTATCTTTCTTCAAATCAAAAAGCCTATTCTTGCGAACTTGGTGAAAGTTCAAAAATGAAAGAAAAAGAAACAAAATAGAAAGAAGAAAAAGAAAAAGGAAAGGAAAAAAGAAAAGAAAAAAGAAAGAGAAAATGAAAATACAAGTGAGCGAGAATCAGACAATGAGGAAGAAGTAGAGCTAGATATTGAATTCCGCCCACAGTTCATTTCTCCATACAAACACATGGGTAGGATAACTCGACCCCCACTAGGTAGAGGCAGAGGCAGATCTAGAGGTTGTTCCAGAGGTGGAAGACCTCTATTGGCCACCCAGGAGATATTCCAGCCTGAATCCCACTTATCCACATAAACTTAGAGTCCAGTTCAGATGTTGAGTCTCATATGGTTAGCATGCCGACCAACCCCTCTCAATGGGTCCCGTTAAAGGTGACATTCGAGCCAAACAATGATAAAGACCAGGCCTCCAAGCAATGTATGAATGTATCTGAATCACTATTATGTAGAACGGTTAGACAATAGTTAAGAACTTTAGCTCTAACCTCACTTTCTTCCTAGAAAGTTGAAGGTTTAGTAGTTGTGGTGTTTATTTTTGTTTCCATTTGTGTGTGTATATGTGAGGGGGACACCACAGATCTGAGGATGTACTTATTGAAGAGATGTCTCAGAAGAAGTCATACAATGACCTAATCACCTAATAAGGATTACTAAGGCATGATGGGTCTTTGAATATATCAGAGATTTTTCCCCTACTTTACATTAAATCGGGTTCATTAAGTTCCCTATCATAGTTAATTACATCCTAAGAAAAGTGAATTCCTTTTGTCTCTAAAGAATTCAAAGATAGGACTATCAATAAATTGGTTGTATTTTAAAAGATCAAATAGGATGGATCAAAAATGGGAGAGTTATTATCGAAGCCAAAAGAGATGAGTAGGGAGTGCTCATGATGCTAGGTAACCTAGTGAGTACTCCAATCTATCCTATGGTTGGGCTTTATATATTTGAAATTAAGGAGATTTGTTTATTTGAGTTAAAATTTTATTAGAGAGCTAGAACTTATACTCTAACAATAGAAGATTGTTAGGATGCCTAAGAGATGAGGATTTATGCTTGTAGCCTGCAGAGGGAAACAACAACCTTAAATCCTAAATCTAGGTAGCTTTAGTGAGGGGTAAAGCATACCAAATCTAAGTCAAAAGTGAGTATATGGTTTACCTCCATAAGCAAGAGTAAACCCCCCAACTAGTGGACTTATTATCGCCTAGAGTGGCAGCCAGCTAACTCCTCCTACATTTTAAAACCATGTTGGCAAGTCATGCTTTGCATGATAGTTAAGCTGTTATTTATTTAAGAAAGGAACTAAGTCCTTAAACCTACTCCCTAAGAGACTAGAGCATGAGGGGGGTATGAATAATGACTTAAATCTAATGCAAATTTTTATCAAATTTTATTTGATTTTGGACTCTTTATTTTGACACAGGCCATATGATTTTGTATGCCTAAATGCATGAGAAGTTCATTATGGCCAAATCAAAAGAGAAAGAGGTGTTCTTCCATCATATGCTTTAAAAGGTTAAGCCCATTTCTATCTGGCAAAGATGTGCGCCCTCTCTTAACAAGAGTGAAACAAGATAGTTATGCATGATGTTACACATACAATCATCCAGCTAAGGGGTTGCTAAATTTTTTATTATCTTGATTTAATGCCCAGGCTTTTACACGAGGTTATGAGCTATTTTAGAAATTTTAGTTATAAGTTATTAATGAGGTAGAAAATTTATTTTTATCCTAGGAGCCTAATCACATCCAGGCCATACAATAATCACCAATCATAAAAAAACTATGAAGAGGCATACTTTTTCAAATGCACAAGCTAAACAAAATATCAAATAATTTTTATAAAGTTATCATAAAAGAATAAAAGATTGAAGCAGTCGGGTACCACCATACAACCAGAAAAAAATATGGGTAACCGAGCTCTACCCTTATACATCCCGATATAATTAAAGAATAATTATAATTACAGATGATGAATGTTATTTCTATTTTTTCATTCTTTCTTCTTTGCTTCTTTTTCATTTCCTTTCTTCATTTGATTTGCTCCATTTCTTTCTTCTTTTGTCTTTATTTAGATGTGCTTGCAAAGACATCACATGGTACATAAGACTTGGTCTTATAACCAATGTTCATCCTAATCCTCCATAACACTTATCTTAATCCTAATACAAAATTATATTAAAAGAAGGAAAATAAATTTAGCTACATCTGCAAAAAGCTAAACACACCATACAACAAGTTATATGAATAATTTAGACTTAGCACTCGCATACAAGCCCACCTATCTAACTTTGGCTATGGGGTATAAGTAAACGCACAAGAAAAGCATTTATATTTTTATTAGCGACCCTTAAGCACCCTCAAAAAAGACATGATGATTAATGAGCCTAACATCAAGACTACATAATATACACCAACATCATCTAAAATAATACATCCCAAAGCATACATCAAACCATACACTGCCCTAACATAAAGCTAGAAATGGTGACTTAGTCTAAAGTGTGTGCATCAAAGCTTGTGTAGTATGTTCTAACTAGGCTTTAGAGTTATAATTTTGCTAAGTTTGAAAGATTTAATTTATGAAGGGTTGATTTCTCTTTAAGTGATTTGATTGATTTATAATTTTTAATTGATGTTTTCTTTTATTTCATTTGTCTTACACAAAACAACTAAGTATTATAAAGAGAAGAAAGAGAGGGCACCTCTTTATCATCCCTACCTTAAGTCATTTCTAAAGCAAGTTGATCAATTATCTTTAGTGAATGGCTTATTATATGTTTTGATGAATCTAAGTTTGTTCACTCTAAATGACTTTATTCACTAAGAAAGACATCTTAAGATTAATTAGGATGAATTACTATCACATAACACATATTCATTTATTTCTTTCCATCATGTACATCATGCATATGATTAAACCCTAAGCATAGCTATACATACAGAGTATATTTTAGCACACTTAAATGATGAATGCAAAGAAGTATATTTAGAATTTAAATATTTCATCTGATTAGATTATGAATGCATGCCTTTTTAATAGAAAAAGTGGGATTTTTCATCTATTAGTTAGATACATATTCACATGCATAAAAGTTTTAAGTGAGTACATCACCATTATTTCAACAAGTATAAGACTACTTAGGCTACTTAAAGCCTCCCTGGGTGTCCTCTAATATACCACTTTTCTTAGATACATGTAAATGTATAAGCAACTATAAGGATAGAAAACCCATACAAAGTTTTAGATTTATGATTCTTATTCATTGCCACATCATACATACATATGTATAAGAGTTTTAAGTGAGTATGACACCATTATTTTCCATAAATAAGGTACAAGACCTACTGGCAACTTAAAGCCTCAGATCGGGTGACTAATATACCACTTTTCTCGATACATATGAATGTACAAAAGAACCACAAGAATAAGAAGTCAAAGTCATGTTTAATGATTATATATGATTTACATATGTGATATGAAATTCTTCCTAAGTCTTAACATGGAGAGGCATAGGAATAGATTTAGGCAAATGTTGTGTTCTTTTCAAATGAACTATACCAAATCACTTGCAATTAGATTTATATTTCATCATAAGTCCATATGTCAGTTTAACTAAACTTGAATCAAGCCTTGATCAAGCCAATTAACCCATTTAGGCTCACTTGACCCAAAGTGACCTAAAAGACCTTTTTGAGCCAAATTATAATCCAACTCAAATTGGATTGAACTAAGCCCATCTAAGCCTCACATTATGAGCAAATCATCTTAGGATGATCAATCACTCAAATTGGATCAAACCAAGTCAAACCTAGCCTTTGACCAAGTCAACACTTAGCCCAAATGAAACTTAAACAAACCAAAATTCACTATAAGCCAAACTGATTGAAGCCATTAATCTAAACCAATCCATAATCAATGATTGAACATGATCAAGCCATCAATCGAGCCAAACCAAGCCTAATTATCCACCACTTAACCTAAGTTGACCTAAATTGAAAAAGTTAAAAATAAATCTTGATCTAAGATAAATTGATTAACCAATGGGTCAAATTCATTTCAAATCACTTGTTGAACTTGACTAAAGCTTCAATTGACCAATAATCATCAGCCCAATTAATGAACCCAACTTGACCTAAAAGGTCAAATCAACTTGAAATCAAACCAAATCAAAAATATTGAAACCAAAGCTTGCAATACATTTCAAATGATCAACCAAGCTGAAACTAACCCATGACCTAACCCAATTGAGTCAAATGGGTCAAATTGGTCAACTTGACCCATTTGACCTAAATGAATCTAAATGAACCAAAACCAAATCTAAACTAAATTCAACCAAACCAATGACACCCATAGGCTCCAAATGATCATTTTAACCTGACCTAACCCATGGTTTGACCCAATTTGACCAATTGGTCAACCTAACCCAATTTGACCCAACTTGGCTAAATGGATCAAAATGAACCAAATCAAATCAAATAAACTCTAAATCACTTGAAATTTGACCCAACCCATTTTTGAATCATTTTAAATCTTTCCAAATCAAAATCATAGCCAAATGACCACTTTGCCCTTAGGTTAAAGGGTGTCCTATGAGAAAATTCATTTGAAATTTAGTCATTTCTAACTCAAGGCCACTTGACATCCTTCCATTGGTCCACATGGGCACCAAGGGAGGTGGTGAACATGACGTAATGAGCTTGGGTTGGCCATGATCCAAGCCAAGGACAAACAGACCTCACCAATGGAAATTAAACACGGAATTCTAAATGCTCATGAACCTCCTTCCCTCCACTACTCAAAATGACCCATGTGGGGTGATTGGAAGCTCAAACCGTGCTCCTAGTGCTTGCCATTGAGAAAAAATGGTAGAAGAGCTCATCACCATCTGATCCAAGAAGGGGGAGTTATACTCCCCCTCATTCTCACTCAAAACACAAGCATTCATTTCCTGAGCCATAAATCCCAAGCCCATTTGATTCCCATTGATTTCTCACTCAAAGTTGAAATAGGGAGACCAATCAGCTTAACTCATCCAATTCTCCATCAAAACCAAATTAACCTTGCACCACATGGACCTCGTGAGCCAACCAAGTCATTTCCAAGTCTCCAAGCCAAAGCATCACATCAAATTTTGAAGGGGAGCTTGGTCAAGAACCATCCACTTCAAATCAAACAAATCTTTAGGCTTCCTCTACACAAGCTACCTCATCATAGAAGCCAATGATAGCCTCCAGCGAGGTAATTGCTCAAAACCATAGCCACAAAAAAATTGCTTGGTCTTTTTTGAAGATAAGTGTCACCCCATTGAATCTTGACCATTAGATGTACATCTCCCCTCTTTATGAAGGTGGAATCATTTTGATCCCAATCCGAGCTCAGGTGATCTTAATTTGAATGGAGAGATGAACTCGTGAAGGAGAAGGATCACATGTCATCCACTTCACATGATTGGAATGAACGATAGTGATTAGAGCATGCTAAATTCTCTGATTTATTTCTAAATCACGGGATTAATCCCGCCGTCCGAGATAATAGAGAAAGCCCATCTTGGCGAGACATATACAACTTAAATAATCCCCATCATGCTACATGAAAGCATCATGTCACAGAAGGAGTGCACGTACCGCCACGTCACGGGTTAAGGGGTTAATTAGGCTTAATTAATCTGATTTTAATGCTAAGACTTCTAAAATTCATAACTAATTGTGGAAAAATTCCAAAAATACAAACTCAAGTTCATTTTAAAGATAATTCAGAGAGGAATAATAAAAAAATTAAAATTAATTAATTTTAAATAGTAATTTTAACTCAATTTGGGTTTTATTGAAAATATAATTAAGCTAATTACTCCCTAATTAATTCATCAATTAATCCCAAACTTTTGAGGTTAATTAATGGGATGAACTCTACCTCTCATGGTTTTCTTGGAATTTATTGCTTGACTAATTAGGAGAATTGCTTGTTTCATCCCTAATCACTTTCTTAATCAAATGATTAATTAACATGTTAAACAGTGATAAATTCATTAATTAAGCTTGCTAATCATCATGGAACTATGAATGGACTTAGGGAATAAGATTATGACTTCTTTTCCAATCTTTTCTCCAAAGTCTATTTCATTTGGATAAACACTTAATTAACTTATAATTAATTAATGGATTAATCACTTCATTAATTAATTCAAATAATCAAACTCAAAACCAAATCATTTCGTAACTTAATCATTCAATTATTGGGTAGACTCTTAGGTGTTCAATAACCTAAGAGGTTTCTAAAGAAAATTATAATCGAACTACATGTGTAGGAGGGTTATAAAAGTACTTAATTAAACCCTTTTAGCTTAATTAATCAATAATTATGAGCTAATTGCATTAGGTCCCTTTATTTCTTAGTTGCATTGTTGATTTAATTTCGATGTCGTTGCATATCATATGTTAGCTCATAATTACTTCGATAATTATGTTAAAGTGGTATAGGTAAGAGGTAATTAATGGACTTAATGGGCTAGGGTTAACAAACCTTTCACACTTTCTAAGTCAAATCGAATTCATAAAAAATAAAAAAATCTCTTTAAAGAATTTTGATTCACTTTAAATGATCTTATTTTTATAGGATTGTCCATAGGAATTAATTAGTGTGAATGAAGTTATGTGCTTACATTCCTTTATTTCTTTCCAATCATGTTAAATATTATTTGCCATATTGAATCATGCATTCATTTTTTTAAATTAAAAAATGTTTCTTTTATGTCAAATTGTGTTAATAAAATTAAGAATATGTGTGGCTATTATCAATATTAAATCAAAAAATTACTTTTCAAAATTTATAAATTACAAATGAAGTGATGCTAGTTATGAATAATTATAAGCTTGCATGTAATGATAGCATAAGATGTGTATTATGAAGTTCTCTTTCCTTCTCTTAATATGGATTTACATAGGATTTGCAAGTGTGCAATTCATTTGAAAAAAAATACAACAATTGCCTAAATCAATTCCTATGCATCTTTATATTAAGACTTAGGAAGCATCTTCATATTACACATGTAAATATTACAACTAAGTCAAGCATAAATCTCTTGCATGATTCTTCGTTCATTTGTTTCTTTTTGTATATCTACATGTATTTAAAAAAAGTGGTATATTAGTTGAAGGGTTTTAAGTAGCCCTATCTTTACACCCTAGTGTAGAATCTTACTCACTAACTTTTATACATGTGGATGTGCATTTAGCAAATGGATAAAAGAATCCACCTTTTCTACATAATAAAGACATACATTAATGGAATATCTAAATTTTCAAATTACATTTCTTTGCATTCATCATCAAAGTGTGCTAAGATTTACATTGCATGTATAGGTATGCTTAGGATTATTCATATGCATAGTATACATGGTGGAAAGAAATTAATGAGTGTGTGTTATGTGATAGTATCCACCCTAACTAATCCTAGGAGACCTTTCTTACTAAATAGACTATTTATAAAGAATCTAAACTTAGGGTTAATTAAAAATATATAATAAATCATTCATTAAAGGAAATTCATTAATGAATTTACCTTAGAAATGCTTTAAGGTAGGGATGAAAGAGAGCTTTCCTCTTTTTCTTCTCTTCACAACATTTAGTCTCTAAGTGTAGTTCATTCAAACCAAATCAAATCACCAACTAAAATTAACAAATCATTTAAATCACTTAAACTAAAACCACCATCTAAATTGAATCTTTCACACTTAGAAAATTCCAACCTTAAATCCTAGTTAAGACATGTTATAGAAGCCATAAATGACACACAATTAGGCTAAGTCACCATTTCTAGTTCTATGTTAGGGCGGTGCATAGTTTGATGCCTGATTTTATTTTGTGATGTAATAATTTTAGACTGGATGTTAGGGTGTAGGTAGAGGATGATAGGATGATCTTAGCATCATATTTTTGGGGATTGTGCTTAAAGAGTTTGTAATAAAAATATAAATGATTTTGTGCAGGTTGCTTATACCCTAACATAATCCAAACTAGGACAGGTGGGCTTGGTTACCCATGTGTGGGGTGCTAAGTCAAAATTATTCATATAACTGCTTGGGTTGTGTGGTATGTTTAACTAACCTTCATTTTCCAAGTTTAGTTAGATTTACCTTCCCCATTTTAATGTAAATTTTGCAATTAAGATTCAGAATGAATGTTATGGGGGATTAGGATGAATATTGGTCATAAGACCAAGTCTTATCCACCATGTGATGCCTTTGGAGCAACCATATTCTAATCAAGACAAAAGGAAAAAAGAAAGAAAAGAAGCAAATCAAAATGAAGAATGAAGACTCCCATAACATGAATTCCTTTTAATTATAATTATTCATTTGTAATCCAAGTTATATAAGGGTAGAGCTTGGCTACCCATCTTTCCTTTTCGGGTTGTATAAGGGTAGAGCTCGACCACATCGGCCTCTTATTCTTTTGCCCTTATTTTATAAATTGATTGATATTTTGTTTATGATTGCACAATTATGATGGCATGATCTTCCTAGTTTCTTATTTGGTTGATGAATGGTTTAGATGTGATTAGGCTCATAGGAAAAATAAATTTTTTATCTAATTAATCAACTCAAATTTAAATTAAATAACTCATAACCTCACCTAAAAGCCTAGGATATAAATCAAGATAATATAAGATTTAGAACCTTTTAGCTGGATGTTGTATGTCTCACATCATGCATAAATCATATTGTCTCACTCTTGTTAATGGAGGGCTTCCACCTTTGCTAGAAAAATGGCTTGACCTTTAAGAGTCATGGTGGAAACACACCTCCTTCTAATTGATTTTGGCCCATAACCAATTTTCTCATGCATTAGGCATATGAAATCATATAGCCTGTGTCAAATAAAATGTCCAAAAATCAAAATAAAACTTAACAAAATTTGCATTAGATTAAGTCATGAATTCATGCTCTTAATGATCTAGTCTCTTAGGGAGTGAGTTTAAGGACTTAGTCTCCTTTCTAAATAAATAACAACCTAGCTATCTTTCAAAGCATAAGACTTGCCTACATGTATTTAAAATTGTAGAGGAGTTCATACCACTCAAAGTTGTAAGTCAATTAGGTGATTTACTCTCTCTTGTGGAGATAAACCATGTACCCATTTTCACCTTAGATTTAGGTTGTGCTTTGGCCCTCCAAAGATCCCTAGATTTAGAATGAGATTACTATTTTCCTTCATGGGTGTTGACCTCATTTTTAGGATGAGCTCTCAACACCTCCATCTTAAACTTAGGATTTCTCTTAGACATTAAGAGTTCTTTAGTCTTAAGACACATCTAGTGATTAGGTGGACACTCAACCAAGCCCTAGAGACTTAGAAGGGTTAGCCATAGGAATAAGTCATGCCTTAGGGGTGTTAGGAAAATTTTTTTACCCTTAGCTTGAACCACTCCTCACTTCCTTCCTTCAAGTCAAATTCCAAATCAATCCTAATTGATTTTCTCAAACTCTAAATCATTCTTATTTGATTTTCTCCAAACTCACATCAATTCATATGATTGAAATCCATGATTAAAATCTATGATTGAATTCCAAGTTGAAATCAAACTCCAAATATCTTCCAAGTCCTTAATTTCCCTCTTAAGGACTTAGCCAAAATTATCATCAAATCAATTCAAATTCATGAAATGTTCTCACAACTCATTTATATTCTAATTTATATTCACATATATAAATGAAATAAAATTCAAATCAATCAAACTAAATCCAATAATCAAATCCAAAACTTGAAATATTTCATAAGTCTTTAATTCCCTCTTAAGGACTTAGCCTAAATCATCTTCAAATCAATTCAAATTCATGAAATTTTCTCACCACTCATTTATATTCTCATTTTTATTCGCATATATAAATGAAATATAAAATCATATCAATCAAATCAAGTCCAAAGTTCAATTCCAAATTCCAAAATCTTTCCTAAATCCTTAATTTCTCTCTTAAGGACTTAGCTAAGAGTAACCTCAAATCAATTCAAATTCATGAAATTTTCTCATAACTCATTTATATTTATCATTTATATTCACATATATAAATGAAATATAAATTCAAATCAATCAAACTAAATCCAAAATTCAAAATCAATTCACAAAATCTTTCCTAAATCCTTAATTTCCCGCTTAAGGACTTAGCCTAGATCATGATCAAATCACTTCAAATCCTTGAAATTTTCTCATAATCTATTTATATTCTCAAAAATGTTAACATATATAAATGAAATATAAATTCAAATCAATCATACTAATTCCAAAAATCAAACTCAAATCTATTCAAAATCCAACCTAACTCTTTCAAGTCAAAATCTTGAACTTAGCCAAATCAACTTCAAATCAAGCCAAACTCTTGATTTTTTTTCTTCATGATTCAATCAATCCTTCAATCATGAATCCAAATATAAATACAAACTTCAACCACTTGATCAAAACTCAATTCAAAAATCAAACCCCAAATCTATTCATGTTCTTCCTTTGAATATGAAATTATCAAATGAATCAAAACTCATTTGACTTCATAACACTTGTAAATGGATTTACATTTCAATTATAAGTCCATATACAAGTTCAATCAAACTTAAATCAAGCTTTGATCAAGCCATTTGACCCACTTAGGCTCACTTGACACAAAGTGACCTAAAGTACCCTTATGAGCCAAAATCTAATCCTAACCAAATTGGATTGAATCAAACTCATCTATGCCTCTCATCAGGTGATGATCAATCAATCAAATTGGGTCAAACCAAGTCAAACCTAAGGGTTGACCAAGTAAACACTTAGCCAAAATCTACCATAGGCTAAAATGTTTGAAAGCATTGATCAAGACTCATTTATGGTCAATGTTTGAACTTGGTCAAGTCAACATTTGAGCCTAACCTGCCTAATTGACCACTTGATCCAAGTTGACCCAACTTGACCTAAAAAGACAAAATGTGTCAAAACTTGATCTAAGCCAAATTGATTGAAACCAATGGGTCAAGTTCATTCCAAATCACTTGTTGATCTTGACCAAAGCCTTAATTGGCCAACTAGACCAAATCTAGCCCAATTGACCTTGAACCCAACTTGACCTAATGGTCATTTTGAACCAAATTCAAACTTAACCAAAATTGATTGAAAAAAAAGATACCAATCCACTTAATATGACTAACCAAACTTAAACCTACCCATGACCTAGCTCAAATAGGTCAAATGGGCCAAATTGGTCAACTTGACCCATTTGACCTAAATGATATCATATGAACCAAATTCAAACCTAAACCAAATTTAATCAAACCAAAGCCACCAAAACATTTCAAATGGTCATATGAACTTGACCCTATCCTTGGTTTGACCCAATTTGACCAATTGGTCAACTTGACCTAAGTTGACCCATTTTGACCTAAATGGTTCAACATGAGCCAAACCATACCAAATGAACTCCAAATCCAATGAAACTTGTCCAAACCTATTTTCTCATACCCAACATATCCAAATTCAAAAATTAGCCAAATGACCATTTTACCCCTAGGACATAGGTAAATCTTGGTCAAATCCATGGAGAATTTGGTCAATCCTCCTCACACCTACTTGATACTCTCCTAATAGGTCAAGTAAACCCTATGGAGGGTGGTGCACCCAACCCAATGGGTGTGGGTCAGTCCAACTTGACCCAAGGCCAAAACTGAGCACATGGCTCAAATTGGCCCCATGGGAATCATGCTCCTACTCAATTTGATCACATGGGAGTTACCATTCCACTCCTTAGCCTAAATCGACCAAGTGCAAGCCTCTAACAGATCAAACAACACACTCCCTAAGGTCAATTGGATCAAAATGACAAGTGAAGCTTTGACCGTCCGATTACCTAAGGGGCAGATATACTCCCCTTAATTCACTTCAATTCCAACAGAGCCATTATCGATTGAGTAAGGGAGAGTGATAGGAGTCATTAGTAAGAGTTTCAAAGCTTCCTAGAAGAAGTTAGAAGTGGCCATTTCTCAGTTTCCCTTAAGCAAAAATATGGGAGCTCCAAGGATTTGCCAATTTTCTCCATACACCAAACTAAGTCAATTCCCTTTGCACACTCCCTCAGGGGACCAAGTCAAGCTTGCCCAAGCTCTCTCTCAAGTTCTAAAGATAAGGGGAGATTCACTTCAATCAAAACTGAGCTCACTAGGAGGAGGAGTTGGTCCATAGAGCAATCCACTCAACCTTAAGAGCTAAAACTTTCACCAAAGCTTTGTCTCAACCAGACGAAGCTCCTCCAAGAGAATTGAGCACCGGTGATCACCTTCGATAAGGTATGCCATTTTTGATGACCAAACTCAATGTGTGTTGGTCCTTTGTAAAAGAAATGTTAATGGCATGGGATTTCAATAGTCAAATGTGATTACCATTAGGGTTAGATGGTGTGTGCAAAATTTCATCCCAATCCGAGCTCAATCGAGCTCGAATCTTCCCTTTGAAAGTATACTGTCTCCATTGTTCCTCAAGGAAGAACAGGGATGATCTCTGGCCATCCATCCGTGCATTTTGGATGGACGATCGAGAATAAATCACATTTTATATCCTATTTTATCCCTTCTAAACTGTGGATTAAATCCTAGCCATTCGATCCTTGATCAAACAAAGCACCACGTGCTACGCGGATTTTTTAAGTAGCGTGCAATGCCTATAAGCAACAATCAAGTATGTGTGTGGCATGCCGTAGGATTAGGGAATCAATTAATTTTTAAATAATTCTAATTAATCCTCTAAACTTCTAAAATTTATATCTCTATAAAGAAAAATTAGAAAAATATGAGGTAAATTGCCACCGAAAGATAATTCAATCTAGAATATTCTAAAATTTATTTTGATGGATTTTGAATATTTTCTTTTTTGATTTTGGGTTTTATTGAAAATGTTAATTTGCTAATTACTCCATAATTAATTCACTGATTATTCTCAAACTTCTTGAGTGTATTTTGGGGGATGACCTCTACTTCACCTAATTTTCTTGAGATTTATTGGTGGCTTAATTGGGGAAATTGCTAATTCATTTTCTAATTACCCCCTTAATCTATTTAAGGATAATTAAGGGTTTGATTAGTGGTTTAATCCTTTGTTGAAGTTTATTAAGATCTGATTCAGTGAATGGGAGGTTAGGGAATAATTTTGGGGCATTTCCCCTAAGCTATTCCTTAAACCCCCTTTTCTTTATTAATCTTCTCTTAATTAAGGTTAATTCACTAATTACCCTTTTAATTAATTTCTTAAAATTCTAAAACTTTTCATAACTTAATTAATATACTTGGGGTAGATGCTTAGGTGTTCAAGAGCCTAAGTTCAATTAAGAAATCAAAACTCAACTAATATGTGTGAGGGGTGTTTTGAAATTACTTAAGTTAAACTCCTTAGCTTAATTAATCATTAATCATGAGACAAATTGCATTAGGCCATTTTCTACTGATGTGCATTTCTATTCCTTGTGATATTTTATGTCATCTCATTGGCTTATAATTATTTAATTAATTATGCTAAGGTGGTGTAGGTAAGGGGTAATTAACATGATTAATTCATACCTTAACCTATTCAAAATATAAAATGGATCTAATCATCTAAAAATTGAACAAAATTATCAAACACATGTGGGAATGGGTTAGGAATATCAAACTCACCTCAAATTTTTAAATTAAATCAAACTCAAACTCAAATAAAAAAATCACATTAAACAAACTTTGATTTGCTTTAAGCTTTCTTATTTCTTAAGATTGTCTTTAGGAATTAATTAAAGTGAATGTGTTTACATGCTTTGGTTGATTTATTTATTTCCCAACATGGTAAATATGTGTGTCACATGATTTCATACATTCATGTCTTTCAAAAATCAAATTTAAAATAAAAATATTTCCTTTATGTCAAATTGCATGTGTTGGCTAAAGTAAGAATATGAGTGGCTATTATCACTATTAAATCCAAATTATTTCAAAATATATTAATCAATTATCAAAACTGAAAGTGTGCTACTTATACTTTACTTATAAGCTTGAATGTCAATAAAATATAAGGATGTGCTTAGTGTAGGTTTTCCTTCTCCTCTCTCTTAGTATAGTTTTCAATAAAATTTGACAAAGTGTTTAGTTCAGTTGGAAAGAACCTAACACTTGACTAATTCCATTTTCTATTCATTCCTATGCTATTACTTAAGAAAGATACTTACACTTTTGCATATAAATTGCGTAAACAAAAATAAATCAACTAACACAAACTGTTGCATTCTTTCTTTTTCATTCATTTATTTTGTACACATATTTGTATTTAAGAAAAATGGTATATTAGTCTGGACTACCTCAGGGTTTTGAGGGTTTAAGTAGCCTTAAATAGGTCTTGTACCTTACACCCCTAGTGCTAACAATGGCATCGTACTCACTTATGCCTTTTATACATTCATATGTGCATGTGAAAATTGGATAAGAAATCCCTTTTTCTACTTAATGAAAATCATGCATCATAAGCATCCAAATTTTCTTAAGTAACTTACTTAGCATGCATCATAAAGTATGCTAAACATTCTCATTTAGTATGTATAAATATTCTTAGGATTTATTCATATGCATGGTATACATGTTGGGAAAGAAATGAAGTGATGTGTATTTTGTGAATTTATTTCACCTTACCTAATCTTAAAATGCTTTTTTTTTAATAAGTTTATTTAGAGTTCATCTAAACTTAAGATTAATTAAAACACATAATAAAACATGCATTAAATAAAACTAAAAACATGATTTTCACTTTAGAAATTACTTAGGTTAGGGAAGGAAAGAGAAGTTCTCTTCTCTTTCCCTCTCTTTATAACTTAATAGTTAATTGTAGGATTCGCTTGAACCTAATCAAAAATATAAAATAAAATCAACCCAAAACTTATAAACAACTTAAATGAAACCCTCCTCTAAGTTGAATATTCTTCACACTTAGAAAATTCTAACTTAAAATCACAGCTAAGCATACCAAACAAACCCTAAAAGCACACACATTAGGCTAAGTCACCACTTCTAGCTTTAGGTTAGGATGGTGCATGGTTTAATGTTTACTTTTATTTTGTGATGTAATATTTTAGATTGAATGTTAGGGTGCATGTGCGTAGAATGAATGATAGGGCAATCTTAGTCTAACCATTATCTTCTGTAGGGGATTGTGCTTAAGGCATTGTAATAAATAAAAATTCCCCTAAGCATAACCCGATAGACCAGGTGGACTTAGTCACCCATGTGTAGGGTGTTAAGTCCAATATACATGCTTGGGATTTGTATGATTTATTTTAGCTAATCTCTTAAGGTGTTAGTTAGATTTCCATTTTCCCTTTATATGTACTTTTTGTAATTAGGATTTTGAAATGATTGTTATGGGGATTAGGATGAGCATTAGTTATAAGGATTTGCCTTATGTGCCATGTGAAGCCTTTTGGAGCATCCACCTTCCAACCATCTAATAGAAAGAACCAAAGAAGAAAAAAAAAAAAGAAGAAGAAAGAAGAAAAGAAGAATGAAGAAATGAAACTTGAAAACCCCCATAACAATGAGTTTCTAGCTTAATTGTATGTAATTCATTTGTAATCCGGGTTGTATAATGGTAGAGCTCGGCTACCCAATTTGTTTTTGGATTTGTGCTGTGGTGCTCGACCATAAATGGCCTCTTATTCTTTTACGATTAGATTTATAAATTGATTGATGATTTATTTAGATTGTGCATTAAGTGGCATCCTTTTCCTAGTTTATTTCCTGCTTTATGTATGGCCTGGATGAAGATTAGGCTCTTATAGAAAAATAAAACTTCTATCAAATTTAACAACTCAAAATTAAAATAAAGAATTCATAACCTCACCTAAAGCTTAGGCTTAAAATCAAGATAAAGAATAAACAACCCCTTAACTGGATGAGCATTTCTTTTATAACATCATGCATAAATGCATCTTATTTCACTCTTGATTAGAGGGCATCAACCTTTGCTAGAGAAACTTGGTTTGACCTTTGAAAGCCATGGTGGAAACACACCTCCTCCCTTCTCGCTGATTTTGGCCAATAATCTTATTTCTCATGCATTAGGCATATGAATCCTATTAGCCTGAGTCAAAATGATTGTCTAGAAATGAAAATAAAATGAAATATAAATTTCATTAGATTTAGGTCATGACTCATGCTCATACATGATCTAGTCTCATTAGGGAGTGAGTTTAAGGACTTAGTTTCATTCTAAATAAATAACAGTCCAACTATCTTGCATAAAGCATATGACTTGCCTACATGAATTTAAAAGCATAAGAGTTAGTTGGTGGCCACCCCCAGGTAGTTGTAAGTCCAAACAGTCAGGTAGTTTGTCCTCTCTTATGGAGGCAAACAAAATACTCATTTTCTCCTTAGAATTAGGTTATGCTTTCAGCTATCTCCAAAGCTCCTTGGATTTAGGTTCTGAGGTTGCTTCTCTCCTTTATGGGCCTTAAGCATAAATACTCACCTCTTAGGCATTTCCATAATCTTGTATTATGAAATTATAAACCCTAAATTTCTAATGAAAAATTTAACTCAAATAAATTAAATAAATTTCAAAAATATAAAGCCCAACCATAGGATAGTTTGAGATGCTCATTAGGTTTCCTAGCATCATGAGCGTCTCGTACTTATCTTCATTTGGATTTGATAATAACTCCCTCTTTGATCAATCCCATTTGATCTTCAAAAATAAGCTAATCGATTGATAGTCCTACCCTATTTAAATCTTCAGAGATAATAATCATTTACCTTAATCGAGAGTTTTCCTAAGGAATCCCATTTCCTTAGGATGTAATTAACTATGGGGGCTAACCCCTATAAGGAACTTAATGAACACAATTTAAATAAACCCTACTTTACTTTTCCATGTAAAGTAGGGAAGAATCTCTGGTACACCTTAAAGAACCAAAGTCCTTAGGAGTCCTTATTTTGGTGATTAGGTCCATTGTAGGGTGGTGACTTCTATCATTCGAGATAGTACTCCTCTCCTCAATGTCACACCTTATCAGCCTAATAAGTTCATCTACGGATCTACGTGGCATCCGACCAAGATAATTTATATTCCCTATGTTCTCATTTATCTTCTTTCCACCTTAGAAAGGAAAGAAGGAATAGATGAGAGAACACGTGGGAATGTTAAATTTCCCCACAATGGGCTATAAGCATAAATCCTCACCTCTTAGGCATTTCTATAATCTTGTATTGTGGAATTGTATGCCCTAAAGTTCTAATAAAAATTCAACTCAAACATATAATTCCTTCAATTTTAAAAAATATAAAGCCCAACCATAGGATAGTTTGGGATGCTCACTAGGTTTTCTAATGTCATGAGCATCCCCTACTCATCTCTTTGGTTTTGATAATAACTCTTTCCTTTTCCTCAAATTCCACTTGATTTTCTAAAAATAATTAATGATTGATAGTCCTATCTTTAAAATCTTTGGAGACAACAATCATTTACCTTAATTGAGAATATTCCTAAGGAAACTCATTCCTTAAGATGTAATTAACTATGGAGCTTTACCTCCATAGGAAACTTAATAAACCTGGTTTAAATAAACCCCACTTTTACTTTTCTATGTAAAATAAAGGAAAGATCTCTGGTACATTTGAAGACCCATTATTCTTAGGAGTCCTTATTAGGTGATCAGGTCTATCGTAGTATGGTGACTTCTATCTCTCGAGATAGTACATCATTCCTCAATGTCGTACACAGTCACCCTAATAAGTACATCCATAGATCTACGTGGTGTTTTATTCACATCGAAAAATAGACACCACAGATTTTTTTGGTGACTCCACTGGGGAGGGTTCCTTTATCCATCTTTGGTAAATGATCGTTGCCTCCAAGTATCGATAGTGGATTTGTATTCCTTATGAATGAGACTATCCTTCTTTTTCGTTGGCACTTAGCTCATTTTATTCTTAAGCGAAGTTGGCCAACATCCTTCACGTTTTAGGACATCACTCCATGTATGTCATAAAACTTCTATTGGGTCCCTCAATAGGTGAAAATAAAATTTATAAAAAAAGATGACTAAAGATCTGAATAAACCTCCTTACCATCTTATGGTAAGTTAAGGTTCATTACATAAATAAGAAAAATAAATCCTTTATAAAAATCACTTCTCAAAAGCACTTTCCAATGGTTCACATAATAAAGTACTTACATAAAAATTATTTATATGACTCAACCTCGTCTAACAATCCTCAAGATTGTTATATGTGGGTTCTTTTCAAAACCAAAATCAAAATCATCTTTCAAGAAGCACATATTTAAAAATAAACATCCTCATTCAATATACCCAAATTTATTGAATGAAGGTTTCATTTCTAAATAAAATCATTTCATAAAATTGAAATTCCATACAATATATCTCACATATGTTGAAGTTGGAGTTTCTTCTTTGCAAAAGAACATATTTGAAAATGAACATCTTCATTCAACATACCCAAATTTATTGAATGAAGATCTCATTTTCAAATAAAATCATATCATAGAATTGAAATTCTACCCAATATATTCCATATATATTAGAGTTGGAATTTCTTTCCTTTTTCAAAAGTACAAAAAAAAGCATCTTCATTCAATATACCCAAGTTTGTTGAATGGAGGTTCCACTTTCAAATAAAATTACACCATTTGAAATTCCACTCAGCACATTCCACATGTGTTAAGTTGAAATTGAAATTTCCTTCTTTTTGAAAAGCAATAATCACACAAAAAAGCCCATCTAAGAAAATAAATAAAATATGATTGACTTCCATTTTACATACCCAAATTTCTTAAATGAAAATTTGTTTTGCAAAATTCATGAAAATCAAAATACATTGGAATTCCATTGGACTTACCCAAATTTGTCAAATGATAGTTTTATTTTTCAAAAGAAAATTGAAAATAATTTGATTCTATTTAACCACCATATTTGTTAAATAGAACATTTCAAAATAAATTTGAACTTTATTTTGCATAAATAAATTTGATAAATAAAGATCCCATTTTTAAAATCAAAACCAAAACAAAAATCAAACACACTTGGGCTTTATTTAGCATACACAAATTTGTTAAGTAAAGACTATATTTCAAAATTCACAAAGATACACATCATGGGCAAACAAGCAAAAAAAAATATTTTCAAACATCTCATCTAGCATACCCAAATTTGCTAAATGAGTAATCCTAAAATGAAATAAAAAATAAAATCAATTGACCCTCTATTTAACATACTCAAATTTGTTAAATAAAGGGTCCCTAAACATAAAATCAAATTCAAAGATGAACCAATGGAAGCATCAAAAATCATTCAAAAATATTTTGAACCCATTTCAACATACACAAATTTGTTGAAAGTAGATTCTAAACTCAAATTCACTTAAAATCTCTCCTAAAATTCAATGAGACCCACTTAACATATTCAAATTTTTAAGTGTTGGTTCAAACTCTAAATCAAATTTTAAAATTCAATAGAATACTAAGGCAGAAAATCTGATTTGATTTTATTTTCAACAATTGCAGAGTTCTAGTTCAGTCTCCATCAGCTTTTTCATAGTTCAGTACACTACAAATGGATTCTCAAAAGTATGTGTTCACCTTCCCCTTTGGGATGGATTTGTCCTTGGATCAGGCCAGCCTCCCCCAAATTGATTTCGGCCATCTGATAGACTTTGGTTATGGATTCGAGGGGGTCGGGATTACTTGTGAGGGGGAAACCCTTGCCACTGTTAATAAGAATGTGGTTCCTGCACAAAAACCAGTCTTCCATATTGAGATGCCCTCAGATTTTGAATTTACCTTGCTGAAGAGGAAGGCAGAAGTTCCAACTATAGAAGTGCTCATATAAGTTGTTCCCATTCGCTCCAGAAGCTCAAAATATGAACTAATGGAAGCATCAAAAGTCTCTAAAAAATATTTTGAACCCATTTCAACACATCATTTTATTTATAATAATTTATTTATAGGCTTTTGAAAATAATATTTGATTTAATAGTGATAATAGCCACACTTATTTTAATTTAAGTCAACACATGCAATTTGATAAAAAATGAAGCATTTTTATTTGATTTTGAAAGAAAATGAATGCATGATTTCACATGGCAAGCAATATTTATCATGATTGGAAAGAAGTAAAGGAATATAAGCACATGATCTCATTCATCATAATTAATTCCTAAGGACAATCATATTAAATAAAGAAATTTAAAATAAACCAAAATTCTTTAAAGACACTTTTAATTTTGAGTTTGATTTGATTTAGGAAATATGAAAGAGGTTTTCTAAACCTAACCCAATTCCCATGTCTGAATTAATTTGGTTTAATAGAAAATATTTAGTTAATTTTATATTTTAATTAGGTTAGGGTATGAATTAAGTAAATTAATTAACCCTTACCTATATCACCTTAAGTTAATTAACTAATTAATAATAAGACAACATGATATGCAACAACATGAAATGTAAATTTGCAAAGCTCTTAAGAAATGAAAGGGGCCTAATGCAATTGGCTTATGATTAATAGTTAATTAGGCTTAAGGTATCTCACTTAACTACTTTTATGGTTTTCCCACACATATGAGCTAACCATTAATTTCATTATCTCTCACCTTGGGTTATTGAACACCCAAGGAGCTACCCAAGATCAATTAAAGGTTGCTTAGGTGTGAGGTGGATTTTAGATTGAGTTAAATCAAGCTTTATTAATTAGTTGATTGAATTCTTTGATTATATTTTGATTAGAATGATGAAATTAATTTAGGGAGAGGGATCAAGGACAAGCCTCAATTAATCCCTAAGTCATTTGAAACACTCAATTAGGCTTTGATTTTTTTTTTGGAGATTAATTAATTAATTAAGAAATTAATTACCTCATTAATCATCAATTAAGTTAATTCCAAAAAGTGAAGAAAATCTAGGAAATGAATTAGGAAAAATATCCCAATTACATTTCCTAAGTTCTCTTACCATCCACAAAGGTAATTAGGCTTAAATAATTAATTAAATCATTGTTCATTCATTAGTTATCACTAATTAAATTAAGAGAGTGATTAAGGCTTAATTAATTAATTTTTCTAATTAAGCAACCAATAAAATCCCAAAAAAATAGAGGAGGTAGAGATCATCCCCTTAGACATTCATAACAATTTTGAGATTAATTGGATGCTTAATTAAGGTGTAACTAAGCTAATTATATCTCTAATTAAACCTTAATTAAGCTAAAATCACTATTTCAAAATCAATTAATAATAATTTTCTAGATTCTACTAAATATCTTGAAAATGAGCCAAAGTTTGTATTTTTTGGATTTTTCTACAATTTATAATTTAGAAGTTTTAGCCTTAAAATTAATTAAAATAGCTAATTAAAGCCTTAATCCCATGTGCGCATGACGTCGACATGCTTTCCACATGGCATGATGGGATTGGCTATTGAAGCTGTCACATCCATTCGACTGCATGGATGCGCTTTCATGGACCGTCGATCTAAGATTGGATCCACACCAATCGATTAAAGGAGAAAAAAAGGGATCTACCGTGATCAATCATAGCCGCTCATTCAATCATGTGGATGGTGATGATCTTCCTCCTTCTAGAGGTGAAAGATGAACCGTCCATCTTTCCTGATCCGAAGCTCACCCAAGCTCGATTGGGATCAAATTGATCCCACACCTCTAAGGAGGGGATGCACATCAATGGTCAAATTCACATGAGATTTAAATTTTTAAAAAAAGACCAACCCATTTTGCATACAAGGCTCTTTAAAATTACCTCACCGAGCTAATGTCTCGTGGGTCGTTGAGGTAGCTTCCTAGTTGAGGCGAGGCCTAAGAAGCTTTGAGCTTGATTTGTACCAAGCTCCCCTTTTGGCATTCGCCTTGATCAACTCACTCTCCCCATGGCTTGGAAGCTTGGAATTGATTCTTGTGCACTAGTATGGTGATGGTGTGGCTAAGAGGAATTGAGATTTGATTGGATGAAGAGGGAGTATTGATCGAAAGGTGGTGTCCTATTTCAGCTTTGCTCAGGGAAGAGAAATGCCTATCGAGGAGGGATTGGGATCACTTGGGAAGCTCTGTGGGATTTCAAAAATGCCCTAGGAAGTCTCACAAAATAAATTTTTGAAATTGAGGGGTATACCCCTCAATTGCTCATGGATGGGATGCATCCATATTTTCATCGGTCTGTCTGTATCATCAAGGCCATGTGGCTTGCTAGGAGTGTCCGTGGTAGTGGTAGGAGTCTCAAGGCTTGATAAGGAGGGATTGTGTGGGATTGATCTCCCTTGCATCCAATGGGTTCAACCATGAGGGAGAATTCCTTGGCTTTGTTCTCTTGGTCCATGGATGTTGAGTTAGGTTGGGCTAGAAGTCCTAGAGGCTTTGGCCATTATTTGATGGTCATGGGAGACAAAGTGGACTTACCACTTAAGAAAGGATCCAATGCAAAGAGAGGGTTTCCATTGGTTAATCCCTTGGGTTGGGTCCCACATGGACTTGGTTGGTTTGGAGCCCTAGGTCCAATGGGTCAAGTTAGGTCAGCCACTCCCCAAAGTGGTTTTGGGTGATTTGGATTCATGGTCAAAATGTGTCATTTGGGCTTTTGGGTGACCAATTGGTCAAATTGGGTCAAACCAAGGCTTGGTTAGGCTCAAATGATGATTTGTGATGTTTTGGTTCAATTATTGATTTGTTTAGGTTTGACTCATTTGGATTCAAAAGGGTCAAATTGTCAAGTTGACCAATTTGACAATTTGACCAAATTGTGGTTAGTGTGGTCAAGTTCAATTAATTTAAAATGATTGTAGGTTTATTTTGGTTTAATTTGGATTTAATTTGAATTTTGGCCAATTTGACCCTTTAGGTCAATTTGGGCTGTTAGTCAAGTTGACCAATTGGTCAACTTGGGCTCATAACTTTGGTCAAGTTCAATAAGTGATTTGGAATGAACTTGAGCCATTGGTTGCAATCAATTTGGATTAAATCATGATTTGACCTATTTTGGCTTTTTAGGCCAATTTGGGTCAACTTAGGTCAAATGGCCAATTAGGCTTGGTTTGGCTCAAGTGAGGGTTTGGTCATGTTCAATCATTGATTATGAATGGGTTTGAGTCAATGGTTTCAATCAATTTGGCATATGGTGGATTTTGGCTAGTTTGGGTTTCATTTGGGTTAAATGTTGACTTGGTCAAAGGCTAGGTTTGACTTGGTTTGACCCAATAATGCAATCACCTATGATGATTGATCATGATTGAAGGTTTAGATGGGCTTAGTTCAATCCAATTTGGGTTGGATTAGAACTTGGCTCAAAAGGTCTTTAGGTCACTTTGGGTCAAGTGGACCTAAATGGGTTAATTGGCTTGATCATGGCTTGATTCAAGTTTAGTTATATTGACAAAATGAGTTTATTGAAATATAAATCCAATTGCAAGTGGTTTGGAGCCAAATGGGTTTTGGTTCATATGATAATTCAAGTCAAAAGGGGAGCTTGGATTGACTTGGGTTTGGTTTGATAATTGTGGTTTATGTTTATATTTGGGTAAATAATTGAAGATGATTGAATCATGAAGAAATCCATGAGTTTTGAGTTGATTTGGTATCATTTAGCCAAGTTCAAGAATTTGGCTAAAATGCTAAAATTGTGAATTTGATGATTTGATTTGGTTTGGTTATTTGAATTTATATTTCATTTATATTTGTGAATATAAATGAAGATATAAATGTTTATGAGAAAATCACTTGAGTTTGGAGTGATTTGGAAATTTGAATTAAAGGAGGGTCAAAAAGGCTACTTGGGATTGATTTGGTTTGATTTATTTTGATTTGGTTTTGAAGGGTTTGAATTGGATTTCATTTATATTTGTGAATATAAATGAAGAATGATTGATTTATAAAGAAATCAACCAAGTTTGATTGGTTTGAGTTTTGATGGCATATGAAGGTGGTTCATAAGGCTTAGGAAGAGATTTTGAAATTTGAATTTGATTTTGGGTTTCAATCGCTTGGAGTTTGGAATTGATTTATGATTTAGAATTTGGAATTGATTTGAATTGAATTTGATAATTGAGAAAATAAATTGGATTGGGGTTGATATGAATTTGGTTAAGGCTAAGTCCATAAGATAAAATCAAAGGCTTGAAGGATTTGAGTTTGAATTTAATCATGGGTTTTCAATCATTTGAAGTTGGATTTGATTTTGAATTTGGATTTGAATTTAAGATTTGGTTTGAAAGAAGGAAGCAAGGATTGGTTTGGCTATAAGGGGCAAGTCCTCCTAAATCCCTAAGGCATAATTATTCCTATGGCTAACTCTTCTAAGTCTCTGGGTTAGTTAAGTGTTCACCCAATCACTAGAAGTGTCTTAAGACTAAGAACTCTTAGTGTCTATAAGAGTCCTAGATCTATGATGAGGAAGTTGAGAGCTCACTCAAAAGTGAGGTCAATAAGAGCCAATAGGTGTGTGACACAAGCACCGCACGTATTGGTGTTGACCAGATGATCAACAACCAAGGATCACAACACTAATAAAAAATGATCTACTCCTAAACCCAAGATGTAGAAGGAATCAAGATCTTAGTGCAATGCAACTCCACTCATGCCAAGGGCATAAGGGAGGAAGAAGGGATCCACCAAGGGATCAAGCATGTGAACCTTCCACTAGAGAAGCAGGTTCAGGTTATCCACTGGGGATAAAAGGTTTGAATTTGAATGTAAGATATGATTTAGATAGAGTATCTAATGGGGATTAGAATGTATAACCCACCAGGGATTAATGCATGAACCTTCCACTGGAGAAGTAGATTCAGGTTATCCACTAGGGATAAAGGAAGTTTGAATTTCTTTTAAGGATGCACTCGCTAGGGAATGCAAGTTTGAGTTAGATTTAATTGACTCCACTAGGGAGGTTGAGATGATCGATGTCTCAATGGGGAGAAGTTGGTTGATTATTTGTTTACGTTTAAATTTTGAGATGGACCCTATCGGTGTGTGATAGACTGTAATAAGAAGGGGCCATATCGGCCTTGGCCTATCTCAGATTTACCAATCCAAAGGGGCAGCCCACCAGCCACATGGTAGAACTATCCGACCTAAGGGGTTATCTTTTAGTGAGCAATGGTTATGCTTGGGAGAATGTGTAGTAGACTTACATCTCCAAAAGTAAGGGACAACCACTGGGGTGATCTGTTGGATGCAACAAATTGAACTCAATCTAGGTCGACTACTGAATGAATGTCGTTAGAGGACTTATATCAACTCAAAAGTAGTCAGGATAATGTCATTTAATTGAATCATATTTGCTTCAATTTAATATCAGCCTAGATCTATTTTAGATTTACAAATCTAAAGGGATAGTTTACTAACAGTGAAGTAGAACTAACCAACCCAGGGGGTGCCTTTCGGTGTGCAATGGCCAAGTTAGGAAGAAAGCGTGGAGACTCACATCCTCCTACACAGGGAACCGCTAGGGTGATCAATCGCTTGCATAACAAATCAAACTCGACCCAAGGCTGCCCGTCAGTTTGCGACAGTTGTGCTGAAAAGAATGTGTAACAGACTTATATCTTTCAGAGACAATGGGGTGACTCGATGGTGGCACAATAAGTTGAACCCAACCTAAGGGCGACTACTGAGAGAGTACTAACCCGGGGACTTATCTCAACTCAAAGTAGTAAGGACATTCCTCTTGGGAGTTTTGCTGACACTACCCTAAAGATAGGATGCTTACTTGGGAAAAGGGGCCAATAGGGGCTTGAATTCTTAATCCATAAATGAAGATATATTTTATTTATTTTATGTTTATATGGACCCTATTGGTTTGTGAGGGAACACACTAAGAAAGAGCTCATATTAGCCTAGTCCTATCTCAGACTTACTAGACCAAGGGAGAATCTGCTCATCCGCTGAACAAATTCTTCAACCACAGGGATGGCTACTAGGAAGGGGGACTGTCCAATCCAAAAGTAACCAGGGTAGTGTTTAAATGGGGTCTCTAAGGACGTGATCCAAATAGAGTGCCCACAGGGGAGGTGCTGCTAGGGGCTTTATCCAAAATCCTATAAAAGAAAGCTATGGTATTGTGGCCAACTCAAGGAGAAAAATGGGACTCACATCGAGGAGTGTATCCCGGGTGGGTCACCAACATGGCAATAACCAACCAACTAAGGTGTTCATCGGTTGCAATCAATCTAAAGAAGGCGTGTACACTTATAAGTCGACTGATTGTTAGGATAGTTTGTCTTCAGCTCGACAGAGACTATCCAACCTAGGGTGACTACTAGGCAAGGAGTCATGTGCAAGGACTAAACTCAGGATTGAAGTAGTCCAGAGGAAAGGAGCCACTAGGGACTTACTCTAAGCCTCAAATATACTCAACCTAGTCTGAGCATGATGGCTAATTCAAGAAGAAAGCATGGAAGCTTACATCCTCTTAAACAAAGTCAACATGGGGTAGTTACTGGCTGCATAATAAGGCCTACCAAATTAACAAGGCACTTGTTGGTTTGCAATAGTCAAGTTAGGAAGAAAGCATGGAGACTCGCATCTGCTAGACAAGTGACCATTGGGATGACACATTAACAAGGTAGCATATCAGCCTGACCTAGAGCAGCGAATGAGTGAGTGCCACAGGGGACTTGTTCCCACATCAAAATAGCCCGAGATAAAAGATATGTGTTTGTTTGTGTTGTGAAAGAAGGAATAAGATGCTGCTTGGGTTCTCTTACACCAATCCTAAACACATAGGAATGTGATTTACCAAGAAAGGATGTCGCTTGGGTTCTCTTACACCTAACTTAGTTGCACTAGTCAAAATAGGATGCCTCTTGGGTTCTCTTACACCTATCTTAATAGCACTAGAGGATCGTTTATGGGTTATGTTTGTGTAGTGGAAGAATAGGATGCCACTTGGGTTCTCTTACACCTAACCTAATAGCTGGAGGATCATTTATGATTTGTGTTTGTGTAGTGGAGGGATAGGATGCCGCTTGGGTCTCTTACACCTACCCTAAACACGTCATGGCGGATTCGCAAGCAAAAGAGGGTTCTCTTACACCTAACCTAATAACACTGGAGGATCGTTTATGGTTTGTGTTTGTGTAGTGGAGGTATAAGATGCCGCTTGGGTTCTCTTACACCTTCCCTAAACACATCATGGCGGATTCGCAAATGAAAGATATTTCTAAAACATAAGAGATGAAATTTTATATGAAAAGAAAATTTTATTGATGATTATTTTCAAACAAGATTTATGGATAATATTTCTTTAGTAGAGCTCGTTGATTGGAAGCATAGCGTGCTCTCCCTTATAGTTTATGAGCTAATAAGATCCTCCTTGGTAGGCCTTCTCTATGGCAAAAGGGGCTTTCCAAATGGGTTTAAACTTGTTTCCCATCTTTCAACGGGCAACCATTGATCTCCTTAGAACTAAAATAAGCTCTCCTACTTGAAAAGCTCTAGGATAGACAAACTTGTTGTGAGCTTGAATCATTTTAGCTGTATGTAACTCGAGATTCTAGCATGCCTGGGGGCATCTCTCCTCCAAACCTTCGAGCTCTTCCAACCGTAGCTTGGTGTTGCTCTGTAGTAATCTTGCTACCCATAGCTATCCTTAGTGATGGGAGTTGGACTTCCAATTGTAGAATGGCTTCAAACCCATACATTAAGGAGAATGGGATAGATTGAGTTGGAGTTATGTATATGGTGTGGTAGTCCCACAAAGCATCAACTAACTGCTCATGTCACTGTTGTTTAGTGTCATCGAGTGTCTTCTTCAATATTTGGATGAGAGTTTTTTGTTGAATGCTTCTACTATTTTGCCTAGTAATAGATGGTAGATATCTCCAATCTATGATGTGTCTAGAAAATTGATTTTGGTGCTCTTGAATGTGTACCATTATCTGATATAATTCATCGAGGCACCCCAAACCTATATATATATGGTTCCTAAAAAAAATTGGAGCACATGTCGATGACCTCTTTGGGATTGCCTCGCCACTTGAAAAGTAATCGTGGTAGCTAGAATGAACCATGACCCTTGGAAGAAGGAGGATCGACGCCACTATGTGTTCCCCAACATTCAAATGGCCACGAGGCCTGTAGGATGTAGAATGTTGGGTGGTTGATGCAGGACCACACTGTGTACTTGACATTGGTGGCACCTCCTAGCTACATCTATGAAGTCTGTAATCATCGAAGGCCAGTAGTATCCTAGTCTTTTGATCTTGGCTTCCATCTTCGAACTAGACTGGTGAGCACCATATAAACCTAAGTGTACCTCAATTATGATCTTATGGGTTTCGTGTTTGGATAAACAATGTAACCACATATGATCAAAGGACCACCGGTACAAGGTGTCCACCAATGAGAGCATAGGAGAGAGCTCTCTATTTCATCTGATGGGCTAATGACTTCTCTTAAGGTAGTTTGCCTGTGTTTGGGTAATCCATGAATGGTTGCCTCCAATCTAACTTATCATCCTTTTCGATAATGAAACTCTCTCCTTTAAGAGAGAGTCTATCAATGAACTCAATGTCAATAAGGGATAAGACTTGTCTATTTTGGACCCTTATTGGAATGGACTCATCTTCTGGGGATGCCAACTCCTTGGCGATCTTGGCCAATGCTACAGCATTATCTCATTGAGAAATCTTATAGATAGTGATCTCTGGGATTTGAGCCAACAACTCCATGGTATACTTGTGGTAATGGTAGAGCTTAGGCTTTAGAACTTTGTAATACCCAGCAAATTGGTTGATGATGAGTTGAGAAACCCCAAAGATGTTGATACTCTATACACTTAGTGTAATGACTAACTCCAGACTGATAATCAGAGACTCATATTCAGCTTCATTGTTGGTACATGGATTGGACAGATGATATAAGAATCTCATCACATCACGGTCTAGAGTTAGGAGAATAATTCCTACCCCTGCTTTTTCTGGAAGAGTAGATCATGGTCCTTCTCCTTTTTGAGAGGAAGCCGCACCATCAAAAAACATCTCCCAATGGTAAATGCTAGTATCCTCTAAGTTCATGATTTGTTCAGTAGAGAGGTTATCACTAAGGGGAGAATCAGTAGGAAGTGGGTATGCTGCTAAGAAATCTACTGCCTCCCTTTCATAGCAAAGAGGTAGAATGTGTTGAACTACAAAAATCATGGACCATGTGCCAACCATCCGATAATGTGTGTCGAGATATTGGAGATTGATAGATCGATTCACCTTTATGAGAAAGCATGTAATGTCATAGCTTTTGGGATGCAAAGATTAAAGCTAGGCAGTGCTTTTCAATAGGTGGGTAGTTTGCCTCAACAGGGATTAGATGATGATTGAGATAGTAGAGAGCATTTTCTTTCCCTTCATCATTGGTTTGGGCCAACAAAGCACCAAGGGAGTCATCTAATGCAGTAGTGTAGAGGATCAATGGTTTGCCCGAGATAGGCTTAGAACTAGTGTCATTAGTAGTGCTTGATGTCTTCAAAAGCATGTCGACACTTATCATCCCACTTGAACTTGGCATCCTTTTGACAAGCGAGAATGGTTGACATCTTCTGATAAGTTGATATGAAGCATCTTAGATATGCCAACCACCTTGGAATGATCTGAGTTGAGTTAGACTTTTAGGGGTGGCATTTCTAAGATAGCCTGATCTTCTTCTCGTCGATCTCTATTCCCTGTGACAATAAACCCAAGGAATTTCTTACTCAATGCACAATTTTGGGATTCATTTTAATTCAAAACTACTTTCAAGTCAAAGAGATGGTCTTCCTTTTTTTTGACTACTAGATCATCAACATAGCATTCAACTTGATGATGAATGAGTTCATTGAAGATCCGAAGTCTCCGGTATGTAGATCATTTTAAGGTCGAAAGGCATGACCTTATAATAATAGATGATCGGGTTCAAAAGCAATGTTTCTTTCATCCTGGGGCCATCTTGATTTGGTTGTATGACCCATCCATAAAGAGAATACTACATGAGATGAGCAAATGTCCACCATTAATTCGGTATAGGAAGTGGAAATTCATCCTTAGACATGCCTTATTTAGATCCCTAAAATTGATGCATATGCAAATTTGGCCATTTTTTTTCTTAAGAATGACACTAGCAACTGTGTAGGATATTTTTCTTCCATAAAGCCAAGATCGACGCTTGATTTAGAAGTGACCTAGTTCAATGTCTAATCGCATGTCTAGGAGCTTGCTTGATGGGCATTAGATCTATTATTAGTTTGGACTTCTATGTCAGGAGATAAACTAGGCATTTCTTCACAACTCCATGCAAAGCAGTCTTTAAACTACTAATAGCCTAACCAAGTCGTTGGTTTCTTCTTCATTCACAAGGAACTGATGTACATCGAGCGTGGATCTTCTTTTGTTTCTAAGTTGATTTCTTTGAGTTTATCAATGGTTGATTTGATTTTTTTCTTCAAACTCTAGTGATGCAACTTTGACTTCACTCATTTGGGTTATCTGAAGTTTCTAAATATACCTTCTCATAAGAGTTAGCATGATTTGAGAAGAACCTATCAGGCCCTAAATGAGTGGTGATGACTAGGCAATGGTTGTCATCATCGACTAGACCCACTATGTCGAATCCTAGCACTGCTCTTGGTTGAGAATATATGCTTTAATTATCCCATAGTTTTTCAAAGTAATCTGACCTGTGTGTAGACCAAGTGGGATCAATCCCTTCTTTGCTAAGTTAAGAACACAAGGAATACCAATCAAAAGGTAGTTGTATTAAATCTTTATATGAATCATCCTCAAGTTCTACATCAGCTTCCTGACTTGAGGATGATGCTCCCAACAAAAATCTCTTTGGCTTGACATCTGTGAATGACTTGAGGCCTCCTTAACTACCAAACCTTCAACTTTCTAGGAAGAAAGTGAGGTTAGAGCTAAAGTTCCCAACTATCTAATGTCTACATAATAGTGATTCATACATTCATGCTTTGCTTGGAGGTCTTCTTTTCCTAACATCACCTCCAAAGAGACCCAGAGAGGGTTGGTTATGCTAACCACATGAGACTCATCCTCCAAATGACTCTAAGTCTATGTGGATAGTACTCATGTGAGTAACATACTCCTCTACCACCACCAGGAGGTCTTCCACCTCTAGAACTGCCTCTAGATTTGCCTCTACCTCTACGTGGTGGGGGTCGAGTCATCCTACCCATATGTTCATATGGAGAAATGAATTATGAGTGGAATCCAATATCTGGCTCTACTTCTTCCTCGATGTCCGATTCTCGCTCACTTGTACTTTTATTTTCTTTTTCTTTTTCTTTTTATTTTTATTTTTCTTCTTTTTCTTCTTTTTCTTCTATTTCTTTTTCTTTTGTTTTTGAACTTTCACCAAGTTTGCAAGAATAGACTTTTTGATTTGGAGGAAGATAGTAGGCTGCATCTTCATATATCTCAACCTCCCTAACTAAAATGGTTTCAAGTCTTTTGACACAATACTGATTCCACCTCTCTTTGATGGATGATGCAAAAGAGGATGAACCATGTTATTCCATGTATCCAAGGCCTACCGAAGAAAGCAGTAAAAGATGTGTCTGAATTAATTATGTAGAACTTGGCTTCTAGCTTCCAGTCATCTATCTCTAGTGATAACACTATGGAGCCTATAGCCCACTCACGTTGTTTGTTGAATCCTCTCAACATCGTCTAATCTCCTCAGAGTCAGAGATGTCAATCCTTAAGTAGGCAAGGGTCTTAGACTCATAATGTTCACTAATGTACTTGGATCAACTAACACCCTGGAGAGTCTGAATCTGCCTAAGTCCACTATGATGTAGAGGGGACGATTGTATATGTTGTCCCCAAAAGAATGACTTCATTAGTGAATGTAACTCCATGGGCTTCTCTTGAATAACATGCCTCCTTTCCAATAACGATCAGCTGAGTTAAGCATATTTCTAGATCAAGAAGAGCTTTGATCAATGACTCCCTCATCTCTTTAGATAAGACAAGGCATCATATACTTAGTGGCAACTTTAGGTGAGTGAGGACATTGTAGTCAACTCGGGTTGGTCCTCCACAAGCATATCCATGGAGCATCCCATGGAGGGGCTTCTTGATCACTTTAGAACCAATGACTTGTTTACCCTTATCTTGAGGTGCCCTAGAGGTAGAACTTTGTAACCAAGGTTGACTTCAATGACTTCATGAGATGGTTTATTGAAAGTTCTACCTTTCATCGTTCACCTACGCCTTCTATAGGATCGAGTTGAATGACTCCAAATCAATCTCAATGGGTGAACCTGATTTAGAATGGGTAATCCATTTCAAAATAAGAAAGGAGTGGATCAAAATTGTTATAATTATTAGACTTGGAGAGTTTTCTATAAGGAATAAAATCATCATGATCATCAAAAGTAGAGAGATGTAAGGAATTTCTTCTTCATTGATTTCTTAGATTTGGATGAACGTACAAAGTATAAATCAAGTAAAGTGAGCAGAGTGAGGGATTTGGTGCCCCCATCCACTGATACAATATGGTTACTAGAAGAAGAGCCAGCAAAAGGAACTATAGTTGCAACTGTGGAAGGAGTGTTGAACTTGGTCAGTGGTTGTGCTACTATGCTCTCTTGGGAAAGTAGAGGTTGTCACTACTGTTTCTCGGCTTCTACCTCCCTCAAGTTGTCCTTAGCAACTTGCAAATCTTCCTTAGAGTTAGAGGTTTGAGCTACTTCAGACACCTACAAGGGTAACTTTTAGATCTTAGAGATGATTTTCTTGGAGGTTCAGGATAGAGAGATATCCCAACCTTCCTCTATCTTAAGAAGATCACATGTATCTTCAAGGATTACCCTAATAGAACTAGGTTGTTCTAGTAGTATTCCTTGGGATGACAATACCCGACTTATATTGCCCCTTAAAGGTAAAGCAATCTTCCAAGACATGACCTAGCATGTGGTGGTAGGGAAAATAGTTTGGATCATGACTCTTGCCCACTTCCTCGGCCTCCCAGGCTCTGGTAACTGGAAATCAGGCTTCTTCAAGAGGTTCTTAAAGATCTTCCTGACTACCTCCCTCTTGAATGAATAGGGTTTATTCAAATTATTAACAAGAGCACGTAAATAGTAGTTACCTAGTGGCATATAGGAATAATATTACTGATGCTGCTAATGAGGTGGTGACGGTGGTGGTCATTGTGGCAACTGAGGTGGCCGGTATGAAGGCCGAGGCGGTGGCAAAGGAGTTAGTAGAGGAGATTGTTGAGCTCGAGGCCTGTCTGAATGGACCCTAGCTGGCTACTTCCCTTTATCAACATCTATGACTACCCATAGCTTTTTCTCAAATGCCTTATGTGGTTTGGACTTGGCTGATTGATCTTGGAAAGGTAAATGTTTGACCTCTCCTTGTAGACTAGCCGCCTTATTGATTAATTTCTCAAATGACTTAATGGTAAACCCATTAAGCATAAAGGGGGTCGGGCCATGGATATTCTTGAGTAGAATTTCAATGTCATGTTGTTCAAATAGCTGTTGTTATTATTTCATACTTAAATTGTGTCATCTAAGAATGTATTCAACAAGGGATGGTGTTGTTGACAAAGATCGCCTAGTTACTCTTTGGTAGCTCCAAGAATCTCTTAATGAAGAGGTGCTCTAACTCTGCAAATATCTTCACTGAACTATAGGGTTTAGCATACCAATCAAATGTGATGTATGTCAAGTAGATGAAGAGACAATAAGATATCATCACATCGACATTGCAACATCCAAACCAAATGTGCTATGCTAATTTGGGTTCCCCATCAAAAAATTTTGAATGACGGAGGCACAAAACTCTTAGGATATTTGACACCATCAAATTCCTCTGGGTAAAGTCTACCCTTTGGAACAGATGAGCCACCTCGGGCTTGCACCAATGCATCCCTCACCTGTTATTCCACCATGTGTTTAATATCTTTTTCATGCACGGAGGTGCTATCCACCACCTTCCTATGCAAGCTACCACTATCTTTTTTTGGCAAGAATGCTTCTAGAATGATTTGAAGTGTGTGCCAACTCTACTTTATTGGCTGATATGGGAGTAGGCTGTGACACTGAGGCTGAATTCTATAATGCTGACATTGCTTCCATCAATTCTTCAATATTCTTCTCCATTTTATCAATATTATCATCCTTCTACCTAAGTTAGTGTAGGAGGTGTTGAGTTGAATGGACGACACCGTATTCTTCAACTACAATACCTTACTAGCTCTATTGATCTCTTTGGAGGGAGCTCCTAGTATCGACCATATGGACTTCGGTCGAATCCTTAAGAAGGTCATCCTCATCAAAATCAAATGCTATCCTCCCATCATCTGAGTCTGTGGGATCACTGCCTATAAGTTTCCTCTTCTCGGTAAAACAATCTACTACGATCTCATCTAAGAAATGATCTAATCATAGATAAACACTCCTGCATGAGGGACTATCACCGATATACATCTAACATTGTTTACCACCGAGTGCTCCTGAGGGACATGCTCACTGGAAGAGATAAGCTTATGACTACACATCGATGGGGTTGTGTCCCCGAGGAGATCTACTACCATGGGAACTACAAGATTATCTCCTTCCCCCTCTACAACTGTCGTTGTCACTAGCTTTGATGGTGGTGGTGCGACCACAATGCTACTGGGTCGCCACTCCTTCACCAAGACCGTAGAGGTATAGGGAAACTCATCACCACAATGGTGGAGTAGATGGAGGATCCTTTGGGCCGATCACCAGGGGATTGGTCTCTCCCCGGATGGGGCTTCAGATCTTGCAGAGTGGTGTGGATGTTGGGAGCTATACGGGTGATGGGGACGAGGGAGGTGAAGGTAACACCGACCTCAACGGGAGATCTATGCCTCACTAGTAAGAACAATCCTATCCGAATGATCGGGAATCAATCAAAAAAAATCCATCGAGCTGACCACTACAGCATACCTCCTTCATTCTCCCCTACCATAGAGATGCTTGGGCCTCCACCCTCTCTCTATGGATCCACCCTAACACTCTGGGGATCAATGATCAGATCAAATAAGGTACCACTGAAAGCATGATGGCCAACCGGCATGTGATAGCCCCAAATATGGCATAGGGCCTCCTATACTTTATATCCGGTGTCTCATAGTATGCTAATGGTGGAGGAGAAGTAGCAATCCATTGATAATCTTCCTCTCCATCTCAAGTTGAGAGGGGATGGAACTTGTTGCTACTCAGAAGTGGAGAGACCTCTCAGGGAGAACCCTCATTGATGAGATGCCTCAGCTCTCTCGCTGCTCCACTTAATCTTTCAATTTTTTATTGTGCATTGAGTAGTGAAGGTGAGCAAGAGCTATCCTACCTTGAAAGTGGAGGAGGCTATCTCAAGCTAAGATAGCCTTCCCCTTGGGATGACCCACAGGGAGGTAGTAGCTCGCTGGAGCAATGGGGGGAACAAGATGTGTGCTATAATTATCATAGAACAGGTAGTGGGAACCACTATACCCTTCCTCTTAAATGGAGGGTACTTAAAATTAGAGGGCATGTCAATACGGATGATTGGCTTCTGCCCAGCCACTTCATCTCGACTGACAGTAGTGAGGGTTGCCCCCTCACAAGTAGCGTGTGCTCCCTCAAAACCTTGGTCGAAGAACACTAAATGGGTGGAGTCAATCTGGGGGAGGTTGGCCCGATCCAAAGCCAAGTCCATCCCAAATGAAAATGTGAAGAGAAACTTTTGGGAAGCCTTGTGTACTGACTATAAGAGTGAACGACCTGACAGACTGCATCCTGCATGTGTTGAAATATAACTTGAGTCGTCTGATATTTAATATTCCCAAGAGAGTGAAATAGATTTGGAGTTCTGAACCCACACTTCAACAATCCAAATATGTTAAGTGGGGTTTAGTGGAGAGATTTTTATATTGAGGAGAGTCTTATGCCATTTGATTCTTTTGATTTTAGAACCCATACTCAACCAATTTAGGTAGGTTGGGTGGCGTTCAAAAATTTGAGGAGAGATTTTTCTTGAAGATATTTGTGTTTTGTGAATCTTGTTTGAAAATATTAAAGATTTGAAAGAACCTTTATTTAGCAAATTTGAGTATGTTGGGAAGAGGTTGTGATTGTGTGTTTGAGAAATTTTTTTGTGAAATACCTTTTTGCTTGAGATGAGTGAAGTGTTGATTTGAAAATGGGGGCTTCTTACTTAACAAATTTGCTTAAGTTAAGTAGAAGCCACGTGTGTTTGATTTATATTTAAAAATGAGACTTTTATTTAACAAATTTGGTATGTTAAATGAAAGTCAAATGTGATTGATATATGTTCTGCTTTTCATTGAAAATGGGACTCTTCACTTAACAAATTTGGTATGCTAAGTGAAAGTCCAAATGTGATGTGATATATGTTTTGCTTTTCTTTGAAAATGGGACTCTCACTTAACAAATTTGGTATGTTTAGTGAAAGCTTAAATGTGAAAAGGAGATTCTTACTTAACAAATTTGGTATGTTAAGTAAAAATCAAATGTGTACTGAAAGTGAGACTCTCACTTAACAAATTTGGTATGTTAAGTGAAAGTCAAATGTGATTGATATATGTTTTTAAAATGGGGCTCCCACTTAGAAAATTTAGTGTGTTAAGTGGAAGCACAAATGTGATATGAAAATGAGGCCCTCACTTAACAAATTTGGTGTGTTAAGTGGAGAGCCAAGTACGTCATGAAAATAAGATTCTCATTTAACAACTTTGATACATTCAATGGAATCAAATGTGACATGAAAATAAGATTCTCATTTAATAATTTTGATGGGAATCAAATGCATATGAAAATGACATCCTCACTTAACAACCTTGATATGTTAAGTGGGAATCAAATGTATTTGAAAATGAGACTCTCACTTAACAACTTTGATATGTTAAGTGGGAGTCAAATGTATATGACAATGAGATTCTCACTAAACCACTTTGATAATGTTAAGTGGGAATCCAATGCACATGAAAATGTGATTCTCACTTAACAACTTTGATATGTTAAGTGGGAATCAAATGCATTTAAAAATGTGATTTGCACTTAATAACTTTGATATGTTAAGTGGGAATCAAATGCACAAAAATGAGATTCTCACTTTACAACTTTGATAATGTTAAGTGGGAATCCAATGTACATGAAAATGTGATTCTCACTTAAAAATATTGATATGTTAAGTGGGAATCAAATGTATTTGATAATGTGATTCTCACTTAACAACTTTGATTTGTTAAGTGGGAATCAAATGTATTTGATGATGTGATTCTTAATTAACAACTTTGACATGCTAAGTGGGAATCAAATATATTTGATGATGTGATTCTCACTTAACAACTTTGACATGTTAATGGGAATCAAATGTATTTAAAAATGTGATTCTCACTTAACAACTTTGACATGTTAAGTGGGAATCAAATGTAAATGAAAATGTGATTCTCACTTAACAACTTTGACATGTTAAGTGGGAATCAAATGTATTTGGTGATGTGATTCTCATTTAACAACTATGACATGTTAAGTGGGAACCAAATGTATTTGATGATGTGATTCTCACTTAACAACATTGACTTGATAAGTGGGAATCAAATGTATAAGAAAATGTGATTCTCACTTAATAACTTTGACATGTTAAGTGGGAATCAAATGTATTTGATGTGCCCTCTTTCTTTTGACAAAACATGGCATGTCAAATAAGATTCTAAAATAGAGGGGAAATTTATTTAACAAATCTTAAGTTTGTTAGATAGATTTCAATGATATGCTTTGATGTTATGTATGTGATCTCTTGATTTTGAAAAGAAAAAAAACTCCAACTCTAGCATATGTGAAATATAATGAGTGGAGCTTCAATTTCATGTTATGATTCAAAAATAGAATCTTCATTTAACAAATTTGAGTATGTAGAATGAAGATGGCTATTTTAAAAAAAAAGTGCTTTAAAAAGTGTCATTTTGTGAAACAAATTATTTTCATAAATTTTATGATGAATCTTGCCTCACCAAGCTAGTAGCTAGGAGGTTCTAATTTTTTATTATCTCTCCCTTCATTGATAAATTTTGGTCTTACCTATTGGGGATCCCAATAGGGGTTTCAAACCTCCACGGAGTGAGGTCCTAAAACTAAAGGATGTTGGCTAACTTTGCTTAAGAATGAAAGTAAGATAAGTGCCAATGGAAAGAAAGATAGTCTCAAACTCACATAAAAAAATGCAAATCCATTATCGATGCATGGAGATAGCAATCATCTACTAGAGATGGAGAGAGGAACCATCCCCAGGGGAGTCACCAGAAAAATTTGTGGTGTTTATTTTTGGTTTGCATTTGTGTGTGTATATGTGAGGGGGACACCATGCAGATCTGAGGATGTACTTATTGAGGTGACCGGGTATGACATTGAGAATAGTGTACTATCTCGAGAGATAGAAGTCACTACCCTATAATTGACCTAATCACTAAATAAGGACTCTTAAGGCATGATGGATCTTTGAATATACCAGAGATTTTTTTTCTACTTTACATGGAAAAGTAAAGAAGGGTTTGTTTAAACTGGGTTCATTAAGTTCCCTTTGAAGGCAAGCCTTCATAGTTAATTACATCCTAAGAAAAGTGAATTTCTTAAGAATACTCTCAATTAAAGTTGGTGATTGTTGTCTCCAAAGAATTCAAAGATAGGACTATCAATAAATTGGTTGTATTTTAGAAGATCAAATGGGATGGATCAAAAAGGGGAGAGTTATTATCGAAGCTAAAGGAGATGAGCGAGGAGTGCTTAAGATACTAGAAAACTTAGTAAGCACTTAAATCTATCCTATGGTTGGGCTTTATATATTTGAATTTGAGGAGATTTATTTATTTGAGTTAAAATTTTATTAGAGAACTAGGACTTATACTCTAACAACATAAGATTATTATGATGCCTAAGAGGTGAGGATTTATTCTTGTAACCCGCAGAGGGAAACATCTCAGATCATAAATCTAGGGAGCTTTGGTGAGGGCCAAAGCACGACCTAAATCTGAGGAGAAAGTGTGTATATAGTTTACCTCCATAAGAGAGAGTAAACCACTCGATTGGTGGACTTATTACCACCTGGAGTGGCAGCCAGCTAACTCCTCCTATGTTTTAAAACTATGTAGGTAAGTCATATGCTTTGCAAGATAGTTAGGCTATTATTTATTTAGAGAAACTAAGTCCTTAAACCCACTCCCAAGAGACTAGAGCATGAGGGTATGAATAATGACTTAAATCTAAAATTTTTTATCAAATTTTATTTCATTTTGGACTCTTTATTTTGACACAGGCTATAGGATTTTGTATGCCTAAATACATGAGAAGTTGATTATGGGCCAAATCAAAAGGGAAAGAGGTGTTCTTCCATCATAGGCTTTGAAAGGTTAAGCCCATTTCTATCTATCAAAGATGGAAGCCCTCTTTTAATAAGAGCAAAACAAGATGGTTATGCAAGATGTTACACATACAATCATCTAGCTAAGGGGTTGCTAAATATTTTATTATCTTGAATTAATGCCTAGGCTTTTATATGAGGTTATGAGTTTTTTTAAAAAAATTAGTTATGAGTGTTAATGGGGTAGAAAATTTATTTTATCCTAGGGGCCTAATCGCATCCAGGCCATACAATAATCACCAATTATAAAAAAAACTATGAAGAGACATGCTTTTTCTAATGCACAAGCTAAACAAAACATCAAATAATTTTATAAAGCTATCAAAAATAAAATCTGTCGAGTACCAGATACAAAATGTGGGTAGAGCTCTACCCTTATACATCCGATAATGAAGAATAATTATAATTACAAATGATGAATGTTACGGGGGGTCTTCATTCTTCATTCTTTCTTTTATACTTCTTTCTCCATTTCCTTTTTTTATTTCATTTGCTCCATTTCTTTCTTCTTTTTATCTTGATTTGGATGGGCTTGCTCCAAAGGCATCACATGGTACATAAGACTTGGTCTTATAACCAATGTTCATATGAATCCCCCATAACAGTTATCCTAATCCTAATGAAAAATTACACTAAAAGAAGGAAAGTAAATCTAGCTACACCTACAAAATTAATATTAGCTAAACACACCATACAACCCAAGCAGTTATATGAATAATTTGGACTTAGTACCCCACACACAGGGTTAAGCCACCTATCCTTGGGCTATGCTTAGGGGGTATAAACTTTCATAGCAAAAAACATTTATATTTTTATTACATAACCCACATGACCTGTAGACATGATTAAAATGTACTAACATCAGACACACATACACCCAACATCTAGTCTAAAATAATACATCGCAAAATAAGCATACATCAAATCATACACCACCTAACATAAAGCTAGAAATAGTGACTTAGTCTAAAGTGTGTGCATTAAGGCTTGTGTAATATGTTCTAACTAGGCTTCAAAGTTGTAATTTTGCTAAGTGTGAAAGATTTAATTTATAAAGGGTTGATTTTTCATCATGTATTTTAATTTTAGGTTCACTCTAAATGACTTTATTCAATAAGAAAGACATCTTAAGATTAATTAGGATGAATTACTATCACATAAAATATATTCATTTATTTCTTTCCATCATGTACATCATGCATATGATTAAACCCTAAGCATAACTATACATACAGTGTATGTTTTAGCACTTAAATGATGAATGCAAAGAAGTATGTTTAGAATTTAAATATTTCATCTGATTAGATTATGAATGCATGCCTTTTTAATAGAAAAATAGAGATTTATCATCCATTAGTTAGATACACATTCACATTATAAAAGTTTTAAGTAAGTACGTACCATTATTTTTCTGCACGGGAGGTACAAGACCTACTTACTACTTAAAGCCTCGCACTCGATGTCACTAATATACCACTTTTCTTAGATACATGTAGATGTATAAGCAACTATAAGGATAGGAAAACCCATGCAAAAGTTGTGCTTGATTTATTTGATTTATGATTCTTATTCATTGGCCACATCATACATACATATGTATAAGAGTTTTAAGTGAGTATGACATCATTATTCTACATCGGTGGGTACAAGAACAACTACTTAGGCTACTTAAAGCCTCGACCGGTGTCCAGATTAATATACCACTTTTCTCAAATACATATGAATGTACAAAAAGAACCACAAGAATAAAAAGTCATGCAAGAAGTCATGTTTAATTTGATTATATGATTTACATATGTGATACAAAATTCTTCCTAAATCTTAACATGGAGAGGCATAGGAATAGATTTAGGAAAATATTGTGTTCTTTTCAAATGAACTATACATTTGTAAATCCTATGTGAATCCATGTAAGATAAGGAAAGAGAACTTCATATTGCATATCTTATATTATCATCACATGCAAACTCATAGATATTTGTAATTAACATCATTTTATTTATTATAATTGATTTATAGGCTTTCAAAAATAATATTTGATTTAATAGTGATAATAGCCACACCTATTTTAATTTAAGTCAACACATGCAATTTGTCATAAAAGAAACCATTTTTATGAAATTTTGAAATAAATGAATGCATGATTTCACATGACAAGCAATATTTAACATGATTGGAAAGAAATAAAGGAATATAAGCACATGATCTTATTCATCCAAATTAATTCTTAAGGACAATCATATTAAATAAGAAATTTAAAATAAAACAAAGTTCTTTAAAGAAACTTTTAATTTTGAGTTTGATTTGATTTAGGAAATATGAAAGAGGTTTGCTAAACCTAACCCAATTCCCCATGTGTGAATTAATTTGGTTTAATGAAAAATATTTAGGTTGATTTTATGTTTTAATTAGGTTAGGGTATGAATTAAGTGAATTAATTAACCCTTACCTATATCACCTTAAGTTAATTAACTAATTAATAATAAGCCAACATGATATGCAACCACATGAAAAGTAAATTTGCAATGTTTCTAAGAAATGAAAGGGGCCTAATGCAATTGGCTTATGATTAATAGTTAATTAGGCTTAAGGGATCTCACTTAACTACTTTTATGGTTTTACCACACATATGAGCTAACCATAATTTCATCTTCTCTCAACTTGGGTTATTGAACACCCAAGGAGCTACCCAAGATAAATTAAAGGTTGCTTAGGTGTGAGGTGAATTTTAGATTGAGTTAAATCAAGCTTGTTAATTAATTGATTCGATTCTTTGATTATATTTTGATTAGAATGATGAAATTAATTTAGGGAGAGGGATCAAGGACAAGGCCTCAATCCTCAATCCCTAAGTTATTTCAAACTATCAATTTGGCTTTGATTAATTTTTGTGTTGGAGATTAATTAATTGATTAAGCAATCAATTACCTCATTAATCATCAATTAACTTAATTCCAAAAAGTGAAAAAAAATATAGGAAATGAATTAGGGAAAATATCACAATTACACTCCCTAAGTTCCCTTACTATTCCATAAAGGTAATTAGGCTTAAATAATTCATTAAACCATTGTTCATTCATTAGTTATCACTAATTAAATTAAGAGTGTGATTAAGGATTAATTAATTTATTTCTCTAATTAAGCTAACCAATAAAATCTTAGAAAAATAGGGGATGTAGAGGTCATTCCCCTAGACATCCACAAAAAATTTGAAATTAATTGGATGTTTAATTAATGTATAATTAAGCTAATTATATTCTAATTAAACTTAATTAAGCTAAAATCACTATTGAAAATCAATTAATAATAATTTTCCTAGATTATACTCTAAAATACCTTTGAAATGAGCCAAAGTTTATATTTTTTGGATTTTTCTACAATTAGTTATGAATTTAAGAAGTTTCAGCCTTAAAAATTAATTAAAATAGCTTAATTAAAGCCTTAATCCTGTCGGGCCACGTGGCGCCGATGCGGCGTGCTTTCCATATGGCATGATAGGATTGGCTATTTAAGTTGTCACATCCATGCAATGACTCAGTCAACGACCATGATTTGATCCGCGGGTTAAGGGAGAAAACAGCAGGGATCTACCGTGATCTAATCACAGCCGTCTGTTCCAATCACATGGAACGGATGGTGTATGATCTTCCTCCTTCATGCATTGTGAAAGACGAGCACCGTCAAACTGATCCCACACATTTGGAAGGAGGGGGGATGCACATCCAACAGTCAACTTCACATGAGATTAAAATTTGCTTTGAAAAAGACCAACCCATTTTTGCATACAATACTTGGTTTGCAAAATTACCTCACCAGAGCTAATGTCCGATGATGGGTCATCGGAGGTAGCTTCTCTTAGTTGAGGCAAGGCCCTGTTCAGAAGCTTTGAGCTTTATTTGTGGTAGAGTGCTCTGTAGACCAAGCTCCCCTCCTTTGGAATTCGGTCTTGATCGAACTGACTCCTCCCGCAACTTGAGAGCTTGGGAATTGATTCATTTTTTCTTGACTAGGTATGGAGATGGTGTGGCTAAGCGAAATTGAGATTTGATTGGATGAAGAGGGAGTATTGATCAAAACGGTGGTGTCCTATTTTAGCTTTGCTCAGGAAAGAGAAATGTCGATCGAGAAGGACTTGGGATCACTTGGGAAGCTCTGTGGGATTTCAAAAAAGCTTTAGGAAGTCTCACAAAAATAATTATCTCTATTTGCCGCTCGAATTGAGGGGTATACCTCAATTGTGCATGATGGACAGACGGGATGCATATATTTTCCATCAATTAGCAATTTCCAGGTCATCGTAGGAGTCATCGTTAGTGCCATGTGGCTCGCTAGGAGTGTTCGAGGCAGTAGCAGGAGTCTCAAGGCTTGATATAGAGGTATTGTGTGAGATTGGCCTCCCTTGCATCTAATGGGTTCGGGCATGAGGGGGAATGGCTTGGCTTTGTTCTCTTGGTCCATGGGATGCTAGGGTGAGTTAGATTGGGATAGAAAGTTCTAGGAGTGCTTCATTTGGCCATTTGATGGCTGCCATGGGGAGACAAAGTGGACTTTGCCACTTAAGGAAAGGATCCAATGCAAATGAGTGGGTGTCCATTGGTTAATCCCTTGGGTTGGGTCCCACATGGACTTGGGTTGGTTTGGAGCTAACCTAGGGTCCAATTGGGTCATGTTAGGTTAGTCACCAAGGCTCGCCAAAGTGATTTTGGGTGATTTGGGTTCATATGGTCAAAATGTGTTCAGTTGGGATAGGTTGGGTTGGGTTGATGAATTGGTCAAATTGGGTCAAACCAAGGCTTCGGTTAGGCTTAAATGATGATTTGTGATGTTTTGGTTCAATTAATTCGGATTAGTTTGGCCTAGGTTTGGATTTGACTCATTTGGATTCAAAAGGGTCAACTTGGTGAAGTTGACCAATTTGACCAATTTGACCAAATTGGGTAGGGTTAGGTGTTGAGTCAAGTTCAATTGGTCAATTTAAAATGATTGTAGGCTTTGGTTTGGTTTAATTTGAATTTTGTCCAATTTGACCCTTTAGGTTATTTTAGGCTAAGTTGAGTCAAATTGACCAATTGGTCAACTTGGGCTCAATTATGGCTATAGTAAAGGTCAATAAGTAATTTGGAATAAACTTGAGCCATTGGTTGCAATCAATTTGGATCAAATCTTGATTTGGCTCATTTTGGATATTTAGGCCAATTTGGGTCAAATTGCGTCAAATGGCCAATTTGGCTTTGTTTGGCTCAAGTGAGGGTTTGGTCATGTTCAATCATTGATTATGAATGGGTTTGAGTCAATGGTTTAAATCAATTTGGCATATGATGACTGTTGGCTAGTTTGGGTTTCATTTAAGTTAAATGTTGACTTAGTCAAATGCTAGGTTTGACCCAATTCAATGCAATTGATCATCCTATGATGATTGTTGATTATGATTGAAGGTTTAGATGGGCTTAGTTCAATCCAATTTTGGTTGGATTAGAACTTGGCTTGAAAAGGTCTTTTAGGTCACTTTGGGTCAAGTGGACCTAAATGGATTAATTGGCTTGATCATGGCTCGATTCAAGTTTAGTTATATTGATAAATGAGTTTGAGGTAGAAATATAAATCTAATTGCAAGTGATTTGGATCTATATGGATTTTGGTTCACATGATAATTTCAAGTCAAAAGGGTCAACACGGGCTTGACTTGGGTTGATATGGGTTTGGTTTGAAAATTATGATTTATGTTTATATTTGGGTCAATAATTGAAGGAATGATTGAATCATGAAGAAATCCATGAGTTTTGAGTTGATTTGGGTATCATTTAGCCAAGTTTAAGAATTTAGCTAAAAAGACTAAAATTAGGAATTTGATTTGATTTGGATTTGGTTTGGATCATTTGGATTTATATTCCATTTATATTTGTGAATATAAATGAAGATATAAATAGGTTATGAGAAAATAACTTGAGTTTGGACTGATTTGGAATCAATTTTGATTAAGCGTATGAAGATGGGTCCATAAGGATTGACTTGGAAATTGATTTGGCTTGATTTATTTTGATTTAGTTTGAAGGTTTTGAACTTGGATTTCATTTATATTTGTGAATATAAATCAAGGAATGATTAATTATAAAGAAATCAATCAAGTTTGAGTTGGTTTATAGGAGTTTTGACTAAGCATATGAAGGTGGTTCATATGGATTAGGAAGATATTTTGGAATTTGAGTTTGATTCTGGGTTTCAATCACGGAGTTTGGAATTGATTTATGATTTGGAATTTGGATTTGATTTGAAATTGAATTTGATAATTGAAAAATAAATTAGATTGGGGTTGATTTGAATTTGGTTAAGGCTAAGTCCATAAGATAAAATCAAAAGGGCTTATGAAGAGATTTGGAGTTTAAATTTAATTATGGGTTTCAATCATTTAAAGCAGGATTTGATTTTGGAATTTGGATTTAAATTTGAGGTTTGGTTTGAAAGAAGGAAGCAAGGATTAGGTTTAGGCTATAGGGTAGGCAAGTCCTCCTAAATCTCTAAGGCACAACCTATTCCTATGGCTAACTCTTCTAAGTCTCTAGGGTTAGGTTAAGTGTTCACCTAATCACTAGAAGTGTCTTAAGACTAAGAAACTCTTAGTGTCTATAATAGTACTAGATCTATGATGAGGAAGTTGAGAGCTCACACCAAAAGTAAGGTCAACAGTAGTTATGAAGGACCCCAACTCATCCACAGATGTTAAGCCAAAGAGATTTAAGTTGGAAGCATCATCCTCAAGTCAAGAAGCTGACGTAGAACTTGAGGATGATTCATATAAAGATTTAATACAATTGCTTTTTTATTGGTATTCATCTTGTGTTCTTAACTTAGCAAAGAAGGGATTAATCCCACATACTTGGTCTAAAACATGTCGACATTTGAAAGGTTATGGACAACCAGCAGATATTCTCAATCAAGACCGACTAAGATTGGGTCCAAATAATGATGAACCACTACCTCCACTTATTTGGGGTATGATAGGTTCTTCTCAAATTATGCTAACTCTAAAAATAAGGTAAAACTTCAGATGACCCAAATGAGCTTAAAGTCAAAGAGGCATTGCCATAGTTCAAAGAAGAGATCAGATCAACCATTTATGAGCTCATAGAAATCAACTAGGGAATTAAAGATAACCCACGTCTGACATACATCAATTCCTTATTGAACGAAGAAGAAACTAATGACTTAGTCAGGCTATTAGATGAGTTTAAGGACTACTTTGCATGGAGTTATGAAGAAATATCCAGTTTATATTCTCACACAGCAGTCCATAAACTAGCAATAGAACCTAATGCTAACCCTATCAAGTAAGCTCCTAGACGCATGTGATTAGACATTGAATAGTAGGCCACTTCAAATCAAGAAATGATCGATCATTTTTATCGTGGAAGAAAACTATCCTACTTGGTTGGAGTGTTTCGAGCTAAAAGAATGGCCAAATTCGTATATGCATCAATTTTAGGAATCTAAATAAGTCATGTCCTAAGGATAAATTTCCACTTTCTATACCAGAGTTAATGGTGGACATCGCATCATCTCATGCATTATTCTCCTTTATGGATGGGTCATCTGGCTACAACCAAATCAAGATGGCCCTCGAGGATGAAAGAAACACTACTTTTCTAACCCCGATCAGAATTTATTGTTATAAGGTCATGCCTTCACCTTGAAAATGTTTACATACCAAGAGGATGACTGGATCATCAACAACTCATTCATCATCAAGTTGAATGCTATGTTGATGATTTAGTAGTCAAAAGTAAAAAAAAGGAGGACCATCTCTTCGACTTGAGAGTGGCCTTCGAATGGTTAAGATAATTTAATCTTAAAATGAATCCCCTGAAGTGTGAGTTTAGAGTAGCTTCAAGGAAATTCCTTGGGTTTGTTGTCTGACGCTAGGGAATAGAGATCGATCTAGAGAAGATCAGGGCTATCTTAAAAATTCCATCCTCTAAAAGTCTAACTCAACTCAGATCATTTTAAGGGTAGTTGGTTATCTAAGATGCTTTATATTCGACTTATTAGGAAGATGCTAACCATTCTTAGCACTTGTCAAAAAGGACACTAAGTTTAAGTAGATGATAAGCCAAGATACCATTGAAGACATCACACTAATGATGACAGGGCCTAGTAGCTCTATCAAGTCGTTGATCTTCTACATCGCTGCATTAGATGACTCCCTTAGTGCTTTGTTGGCTCAAACCAACCATGAAGGGAAAGAAAATGCTCTCTACTACCTCAGTCATCGTCTAATTTCTGCTAAGGCAAACTACCAACCTATTGAAAAGCACTGCCTAGCTTTAATCTTTGCATCCCAAAAGCTATGATAATACATGATTTCTTATAAGGTGAATCAGATCTCCAGGATTAATCCACTGCAATATCTCATGACATGGCCGGATCTATCCAGATGGTTGGGGCATTGGTCTATGATTTTATCATAGTTTTACATCACATTTGTTCCCCTATGTGTGGTGAAAGGACAAACACTAGAGGATTTCTTAGCAGCACGCCCACTTCCTGCTAATTCCCCACTTAGTGATGACCTCCTCGATGAATAAATTATGAACTTAGGGGACACTAGAATTCACCATTAGGAGATGTATTTTGATGGTGCGACTTCCTCTCAAAAAGGAGAAGAACCACGATCTACTCTTCTAAGGCATGGAATAGTTCTCTTAACCTGACCGTGATGTGATAGATTCTTATCATCCCCTAATTTGCACCAATAATGAAGCTAAATATGAGGCTCATGCCGCTTGGAGTTATTCATTACATTATCATCATAAGCACATCTTTGGGATTCTCACCATCATCAACCAAATTGCTAGGTCATACAAGGTTCTAAAGCCTAAGCTCCATCATCATCGCAAGTACACTATAGAATTGTTGGCCCAAATCCCAAAGGTTACCATCTACAAGATTCCTCGAGGAGAGAACATAGTAGCAGATGCATTAGCCAGGCTTGTGATAGAGTAGGCATGTCTGAAAGATGAGTCCATCTCAATAAGGGTCCAAAATAGACAAACCTTATCCCTTATTGATGTTGAACTCATCGAGAGACTCTCTCTTGAATGGGAGGTTGTCATTGCCAAAAAGGATGAGGAGTCATATTGGAGACAACCACTCATGGATTATTTAAATATAGGCAAACTACCTCAAGAAAATCACTAGCACATCAGGTGAAGAAGAGAACCCTTTCCTATGCTCTCGTAGGCAGCACCTTATACTAGTGGTCTTTCGATCGTGTTACATTGTCTGGACAAACATGAAGCCCATAGGAACATGACTGAGGTACACTCGGGTTTATGCAGAGCACATCAATCTAGTCTGAAGATGAAAGCCAAGATCAAGAGACTAGAATACTACTGGCCTTCGATGATCACAGACTGCATGGATGTAGCAAGGAGATGCCACCAATGTCAGGTAAACGGTGTGGTCCTACATCAACCACCCAACATTCTACATCCAATATTAGCCTCATAGCCATTTGAGTGTTTACCACATAGTGGGTTTGATCATCTCCTTCTATGGGTCACCTGTTCATTCTACCGCCACTTACTTTTCCAAGTAGCCGAGGCAATCCCACATGAGAGGTCACAAAGATGTGCTCCATTTTTCAAGAACCATATCGTATATAGGTTCGAGGTGCCTCAATGAATTATATCTGATAATGGTATTGCATTCAAGAGCACTAAAATCAACATCTTTTCCTGGAGACACAACATATATTGGAGATACTCTACCATTATCCGAAGGCAAACAGTCTAGCAGAAGCATTCAACAAGACTCTCATCCAAATATTAAAGATGACACTTGTTGACCTCACTTTTGGAGAAAGCTCTCAACTTCTCCATCTTAGACATAGGACTCCTCTAGATGTTAAGAGTTTCTTAGTCTTAAGACACTTCTAATGATTAGGTGAACACTTGACCTAACCCTAGAGACTTAGAAGAGTTAGGCATAGGAATAGGTTATGCCTTAGGAGTATTAGGATGACTTGCCTACTCTATACCTTGAACCAAATCCTTAATTCTTTCTTTCAAGTCTAACTTCAAATTCAAACCAATTTCAAATTCAAACCAACTTCAAATCCAAACCGACTTCAAATCCAAACTGACTTCAAAATCAAACCAACTTGAAATTCAAACCAACTTCAAACTCAAATCAATTCCAAATCAAAATTCAAATCAAATTCCAACTTAAATAATTTTCCTCAAATCATTCAAATAAATTTCAACTTATTTGATTTTTTTTCAAATTCAAATCAATTCCAAAAATCCAAATCACTTCAAATTCAAAAGATTTTCTCACAACCTATTTATATTCTCATTTATATTCACAAATATAAATGAAATATAACTTCAAATAACCAAAACTAAATCCAAAATCTTTCCTAAGTCATTTTGATTTCATCTTATGGACTTAGCCAAACAAAATCCAAATCACTTCAAACTCAAAAGATTTTCTCATAGCCCATATAAATTTTCATTTATATTCATAAATATAAATTAAATATAAATTCAAATAATCGAAACCAAATTCAAAACCTAAGTATTTATTCAACTTAAATTCAATCTAAACTCTTTCAAATCAAATTCTTGAACTTAGCCAAATCAAACTCAAATCAATACAAACCCTTGGATTTCCTTCATGTTCAATTAATCGTTCAATCATGAATCCAAATATAAACACAAACTTCAATCATCAAACCAAAATCAAACCAACCCAAGTCAAACTCATGTTCACCTTATTGACTTGAATTTGTCAAATGAACCAAAACTCATTTGATTCCAAATCACTTGCTATTCGATTTATATTTTCATCATTAGTCCATATGTGAGTTCAACCAAACTTGAATCAAGCCTTGATCAAGTCAATTGACCCATTTAGGCTCACCTAACCCAAAGTGACCTAAAGCACCTTTTTGATCCAAATTCTAATCCAACCCAAATTGGATTGAACTAAGACCATCTAAACCACACATTGTGAGCAACAATCATCATGAGATGATCAATCACCCAAATTGTGTCAAACTAAGTCAAACCTAGTTGTTGATAAAGTCAACACTTAACTAAAATGAAACCAAAATTAGCCAAAATCCACTATAGGCCAAATTGATTGAAAACATTGATCTAGACCAATTCATAACCAATGATTGAACATAATCAAGCCATCAATTAAGCCAAACCTAGCCCAATTGATCACTTGACCCAAGTTGACCCAACTTGACCTAAATTCAAAATATGTCAAATCTTGATCTAAGCCAAATTTGTTGCAACCAATGAGTCAAATTCATTTCAAATCACTTGTTTAACTTGACCAAAGCCTCAATTGGCCAACTAGACCCATCCTAGCCCAATTGGCCATGAACCCAACTTGACCTAAAAGGTCAAATCAATTTGAAATCAAACCAAATCAAAATTGATTGAAACCAAAGCTTGCAATACATTTCAAATGATCAACCTAACCTAAACCAACCCATGACCTAACCTAATTGGGTCAAATAGATCAAATTGGTCAACTTGACCTATTTGACCTAAATGAACTCAAATGAACCAAATCCAAATATAAATCAAATTGAACCAAACCAATGATACCCAAATACTTCAAATGGTCATATGAACTTGACCTAACCCTTAGTTTGACCCAATTTGACAAATTGTTCAACTTGACCCAAGTTGACCCATTTTGACCAAAATGGGTCAACTTGAACTAAATCACACCAAATGAACTCCAAATTCATTAAAAATTGGCACAACCCATTTTTCAATCATTTAAAATATGGCCAAATTAAAATCAATGATGAATGACCATTTTACCCCTAGGTCAAAGGGTAACTAATGATCAGATTCACATGAAATTTGATCATATTCCAACTCAAGACCACTTGGCATCCTTCTAGTGGACCATTTGGACACCAAGGAGGGTGGTGACATGACCATTTAACACATGTGCACCTACACACTTCCACTCCTTAGCTAAAATTGAATCACATGGCACTCCTAACAACCTAAACAACCCAAGCAATCCCATCAATTTGATCAAAATGGCAAAGAGGCTCTCGGCCATCCGATCTGAGTAGGGGAAGATATACTCCCCCTCATTTCCACTCAATCTTCCTTCTTGCATTGAGAGCTCAAGATCAAAGGCAAGCTTCTCCAAGTTTTCCAAGCACTCTCAAGCTTAATTGAATTTCCTTCTCTCATTTTTGTTTAAGCTGAAAATAAGGGAGGTGTGGAAAATTCCAAATTCACTCAATTCTCAATTAAAGTCCAATTCATCTTGCAAGCACCATCAAAGCACCAAGTTGAGCGTACCTAAAGCTTTTCCCAAGCCTCCAAGCCATAGGAAGGGGGAGTTCGACCAAAGTCGCAAGCCATTGAAGCAAGCTTTGGTCGATTGGATGATCCACTACAAATTAAACCTTCAAACTCTCAACAGGGCTTCATCTCCATTAAACGAAGCTACCTCAACTCTTGGAAGCACTGGTGATAGCCTCCGGTAAGGTATTAATCAAAATCAAGCTTAGGTTGAAAAATCTTTGGTCCTTTCTGAAGGGAATTGTAATCCCATTGAAATTCAACCGTTGGATGTCTTTCTCCTTGCTTCTAGATGGTGTGGTTGAATCAGCCTGAGCTCAAAGTGAGCTCGTGATCAAGCATGGAGGATGGAAGATCTCCTGCCTCTATAGCAGGTGGGATGAATCATGGACCATCCATCCCGCATGTTTTGGATGGACGATCCTATTTAAAACACGCTAGATCCTCTGATTTATCCCTTTGAAACCATGAGTTTGATCCTGATTGTCCACGCCGATCTAACTGGAAAGCATGTAGCACCTCCAGCTGACGCGACATTCAATTTGATAACTTAAATAACCAATCCTATCGAGCCATATGAAAAGCAAAATCTAATGGGATTAATTAATTAATTAGGGATATTTAATTACCCTTTAATCACTGAAACTTCAAAAATTCATAATTAAATATATAAAAATCTAAAAAATGCAAACTCAACTTCATTTTAAAGATAATTCAGAAGGGAATCCAATAAAATTGTATGTAATTAATTTTGGACTATGGATTTTCCTTAATTAAGGTTTAATTAAAAACCTGATTACCTTAATTACTCCCTAATCATTTCATTAATTAAAGCCAAACTTCTTAGACATGTTTAGGGGGATGACTTCTGCCTCCCCTAATTTTCTTGGAATTTATTAATGAGATAATTAGAGAAATTAATTAATGAACCCCTAATCACCTCCTTAATGTAATTAAGAGTAATTAAGCATGTGAATAATAACTTAAGCCTTTAATTAAGATATTTAAACATTGCGTAAGTGAGTAGGAGGCTTATGGAATGATTTTGGGATATTTTCCTAAGTTATTCCCTAAACCAGCTTTCCTCCTTAAACGAAACCTAATTAAGGATTAATCCACTAATGATCTACTTAATAATCTAATTAAATTTTCAAAACCAATCTGAAATTAATCAATCTCTTATTGGGTAGATCCTTAGGTGTTCAAAAGCCTAAAGTAAGTTCAAGGAAATCAAATCCAACTCACATGTGTGGGAAGGGTTATGAAAGTACTTAAATCCTTTAGCTTAATTAATCATAATTGTGAGCCAATTGCATTAGGCCCCTTTCTTTCTTAGATAATTTCTATATGGTTGCATATCATATGTTGGCGCATAATTGTTAGGTTAATTATGCTAAAGTGGTGTAGGTAAGGGGTAATTAATGGATTTAATTTACACCTTAACCTAAAAAATATATAAAATCAATCTAATGGTTCTAAAATTAAATTACCAACTTACACATGTGAGAAATGGGTTAGGACCAACGAACCCTTTTCACAAATCCCAAATCAAATCAAATTAAAAATAAAAATAAAAGTCTATTTAAGCAATTTTGATTTACTTTAAATAATCTTATCTTATAATGTTGTCCTTAGGAATTAATTTGGGTAAATGAATTCATATACTTACATCACTTTATTTCTTTCCAAGCATGTTAAATGTTGTATGCCACATGAAATCATGCATTCATATCTTTTGAAAATTCAAATTAAATGAAATATTTCTTTTATGTCAAATTGCATGTTTTGGCTAAAGTAAGAATATGAGTAGCTATTATCACTATTAAATCAAAAATTATTTTCAAAACCTATAAATCAAATATTATAAATGAAGGTATGCTACTTATAATTACTTATAAGCTTGCACGTGTTTATAGCATAAGATGTGTTATGTGATTTTCTTCTCTCTTCTTAACATAGATTTGAATAGATTTACAAAGTATATAGTTCATTTGAAAAGAATATAACACTTGATTAAATCCATTCCTATACACTTCTATGTTATGACTTAAGAAAGATCTTTATATTTACACATATAAATTGCATAGCCAAAATCAAATACAAAAAAAAAAAAAAATCTTTTGCATGATTCTTCATTCATTTATTTCTTTTGTACATGCTCATGTATTTAAGAAAAGTGGTATATTACCGACATCCTAGGGTTGAGTTTTAAGTAGCCCCAAGTAAGTCTTGTACCTTACACCCCTAGTGTAGAAAATAATGTACTCACTTATGTCTTTTATACATGTAAATGTGCATTTGATTAATAGATAAAAGAATCCCCTTTTTCTACATAACAAAATCATGCATCCATGAATTCTCAAATTCCCTTAAGCAACATCCCTTAGCATTCATCATCAAAGGTGTACTAAAGTTTTGCATTACATGTATAGATATGTTTAGGATCATTCATATGCAAAATATACATGTTGAAAAGAAATAAATAGTTGTGTGTTATATGATAGTAATTCACCTTAATTAATCTGAAGATGCCTTTCTTATTGAATAGGTTTATTTAGAGAAAATCTAAACTTAGGAATAATTAAAATACATAATAAAATATTTACTAAAGAAAAATCACTAATGAATCAATCTTTGGAATTACTTAAGGTATGAATGAAAGAGAAGTTCTCTTCTCTTATCTTCTCTTTACAACACTTAGTAATTAAGTGTAGGTTCATTCAAACCAAATCAAAGTCATCAAATAAAATTAATAAATCAACTAAATCACTTAAAGTGAAACCACCCCCTAAGTTGAATCCATCACACTTAGAAAATTCTAATAAAGCCTAGTTAGACATGCCACACAAGCCTTAAAAGGCACACACATTAGGCTAAGTCACCATTTCTAGCTCTATGTTAGGGCTATGCATGGTTTGATGCCTAATTTTGTTTTGTGATGTAATGTTTTAGATGGATTTTAGGGTGTATATGCGTAGACTGGATAATAGGGCAATTTAGCCTAATCATGTCTTTTGTAGATTATTGTGCTTAGGGGGCATTGTAATAAAAATATAAATACTTTTTATTGTGCAGGTTGCTTATACCCTAAGCATAATCCAAACTAGAACATGTGGACTTGGTTACCCATATGTAGGGTGCTAAGTCCAAATTATTCATATACATGCTTGGGTTGTGTGGTATATTTAATTAATCTTTATTTTGTAGGTTTTAGTTAGATTTACTTTTTCTCATTTTTATGTAATTTTGCAATTAAGATTTGGAATGAATGTTATGGGGAATTAGGATGAACATTAGTCATAAGACTATGTCTTATGCACCATGTGAAGCCTTGGAGCAAACCACATCCCAACCAACCAAAAGAATGAGAGAAAGGAAGAAGCAAAAGAAATGAAGAAATGAAGAAAAGAAGAAAAGAAGAATGAAGAATGAAGATCCCCATAACATAAATTCCTTCTAAGTTGTAATTATTCATTTGTAATATGAATTGTATAAGGGTAGAGCTAGGCTACCCACATTTATTTTTGAGTTTGTGCAGTGGAGCCCGACCATATCTACCTCTTATTCTTTTGCGCTAGCTTTATAAAATTTTTTCATGTTTGTTTAGCTTGTACAATTAAGATGGCATGTTTTTCCCTAGTTTCTACATTGATTGATGAATGTCCTGGATATGATTAGGCTCTTAGAAAAAATAAATTTTCTATCCAACTAATCAACTCAAAATTAAAATTAAACAACTCATAACCTCAAAAGCTTAGATATAAATCAAGATAATAAATATTTAGCAACCCCTTAGTGATGTTGTATGTTTCACATCATGCATAAAAATCATCTTGCTTCACTCTTGCTTATGGATGGCTTCCACCTTTGCCAGAGAATATGGCTTGACCTTAGAGAGCCATGGTGGAAACACACCTCCTTCTTGTTTATTTTGGCCCATAACCATTTCTCATGCATTAGGAATATGAATCCCATAGCCTGTGTTAAATAAATTATCCAAAAATTAAAATAAAACTTAACAAAATGTGCATTAGATTAAGTCATTACTCATGTCCTTCATGATCTAGTCTCTTAGAGAGTATGTTTAAGGACTTAGTCTTCTTTCTAAATAAAAATAGCTTAGCTATCTTGCAAAAGCATATGACCTCGCCTATATGTACTTAAAAATTGTAGGACGAGTTAGTTGGCGGCTACCTCCAGGCATTGTAAGTCCAACAGTCGGGTGGTTTATCCTCTCTTATGGAGGTGAACCATATGCCCATTTTCGCTTTAGATTTAGGTTGTGCTTTGGCCCTCACCAAAGCTCCCTAGATTTAGGATCTGAGATTGCTTCTCCCCTTTACGGGCTATAAGCATAAGTTCTCACTTCTTAGGCATTTCCATAACCTTGTATTATAGAATTGTAAGCCCTATATTTCTAATAAAAATTTAACTCAAACAAGTAATTATGCTCAACTTCAAAAATATAAAGCCCAACCATAGGATAGTTTAGGATGTTCACTAGCTTCCTAGTATCATGAACTTCCTTTACTCATCTCCCTTGGCTTTGATAATAACTGCTTCCTTTTGATCAATCCCACTTGTTCTTCTAAAAATAAACCAATTTATTGATAGTCTTATCTTTAAAATCTTTGGAGATAACTATCGTTTACCTTAATCGAGAGTATTCTTAAAGAATCTCATTCCTCATGATGTAATTAACTATGGGAGCTTGCCTCAATAAGGAACTTAATGAACCCAATTTAAAATAAATCCTACTTTACTTTTCCATGTAAAGTAGGGGAAGAATCTCTAGTACATTCGAAGATCCATCATCCTTAGGAGTCTTTATTAGGTGATTAAGTCCATTATAGGATGGTGACTTTTAGCTTTCGAGATAGTACACTATTCCTCAATGTCATACCTGATCACCCTAATAAGAACTTTTATGAATGCATGATGTCCAAATAAAGTACATATTTTTGTTTTCATTTACCTCATAGATAAGATAAAGATAAAAATTCACCAACACTCGATGACAACAAGCGATAGTGGCATGAGCAGTTAGTTGAAGCCTTGTGGGCTTACTGCACCATATATAGAACTCCAACTTAATCTACCTCATTCTTTTTTGTGTATGGGTCTGAAGCCGTTCTACCATTAGAAGTCAAACTCCCATCATCAAGGATAGCTATGGGAAGTAAAATCACTATAGAGAAGAATGTCAAGCTGCGGTTGGAAGAGCTTGAAGGTTTGGAGGAGAGACGCTTCCGGGCATGTCAGAACCTCGAGTAGTACAAAAACAAAATGATTCAAGCTCACAACAAGTTGGTTTGTCCTAGAACTTTTCAAGTAGGAGAGCTTGTTTTAGTTCTAAGGAGACCAATTATTGCCTGTTGAAAGATGGGAGGTAAGTTTGAACCCACTTGAGAAGGCCCTTTCGCCATAGAGAAGACCTACCAAGGAGGATCTTATCAGCTTATAAATTGTAAGGGAGAGCGCCCTATGCTTCCAATCAATGGGCTCTACTTAAAGAAATACTATCTATAAATCTTATTTAAAAATAATCATCAATAAACTTCTTTTCATATCAAATTCTATCTCTTATGTGTTAGAAATATCTTTCGCTTGTGAATCCGCCACGATGTATTTAGGGTAGGTGTGAGAGAACCTGAGCGGCATCCTATCCCTCCACAACACAAACACAAACTACAAACAATCCTCCAATGTTATTAGGTTAGGTGCAAGAGAACCCAAGAGGCATCCTATTTCGACTAGCACAACTAAGTTAGGTGTAAGAGAACCCAAGTGGCATCCTTTCTTGGTGGAGCCACAATTTCCCCTGCAACACCATTTCATCCATTCTTCTACATGTTTAGGATAGATGTAAGAGAACCTAAGTGGTATCATATTCCCTCTTTCACAACATAAACCAACACATATCTTTTTTCTTGAGCTATTTTGATGTGGGAGAAAACCCTCCGTTGCACTCACTCATTAGGTACTCTATGTCAAGCTGATAGGTTACCTTGTTAGTGTGTCACCCCAGTGGTCACTTGTCTGGCGTATGTGAGTCCTCGTGCTTTCTTTTTAACTTGACCATTATAAACCAATGAGCACATTGTCAATTTGGTAGGCTTTACTGCGTAGCCAGTAAGCTACCCCATGTTGACTTTGTTTAAGAAGATGTAAGCCTACACGCTTTCTTCTTGAACTAGCCATCATGCACTGAGTAGGTCGAGTATATTTGTGGTTTAGGGTAAGTCCCCCAGTGGCTCCTTTCTTCCTAACTACTTCAAGCTTGAGTTTAGTCCTTATATAGGACTCCTCTCTTAGTAGTCACCCTAGGTTGGATAGCCCTTGTCCAGTCGAAGATAGACTATCCCGATAATCAATTTTTCTTTAGAGAGATGTAAGCCTACACGCCTTCTTCATCAATCATCCCAACCTCCCCAGTGGAGTCAATTAAATTCAATTCAAACTTGTTATGGACCGCACTGAGAACTTATCAAATCCTTATCCCTAATGGATAACTGGAACCTGCTTCCCTAGTGAAAGGTTCATGCATCTCTAGCGGGTTATACATTCTAATCCCAATGGATACTCTACCCAAATCACATCTTGTATCTAACTCAAACCCCTTATCCCAAGTGGATAACCGAACCTACTTTCCTAGTGGAAGGTTCACATGCTTGATCCTCAGTGGATCGCTTCTTCCTCCCTTATGCCCTTGGCATAAGTGGAGTTGCATTGCACTAAGATCTTGATTCCTTCTAGATATTAGGTTTAGAAGTAGATCATTTATGTTAATATTTGTGATCCTTCGGACATTGTTGATCATCTTAGACAACACCAATACATGCGGTGTGCCTTGTTAGTCACACCATACCTATTGGCCTTTTGTTGACCTCACTTTTAGAGTGAGCTCTCAACTTCCTTATCATAGATCGACTCTTATACACTAAGAGTTCCTTAGTCTAAAGATACTTGTGATTAGGTGAACACTTAACCTAGCCTAGAGACTTAGAAGAGTTAGCCATAAGGATAGGTTATGCCTTAGGGATTTAAGAGGACTTGCTCATATAGCCCAAACCAAATCTTTGCCTTCTTCCAAATCAAATCTCAAATTCAAATCTAAATTCAAAAAATCAAATCCAACTATCAAATGATTGAAACCATGATTAAATTCAAACTCCAGAGTTAGCCATAAGGATAGGTTATGCCTTAGGGATTTAAGAGGAGACTTGCACACCCATAGCCCAAACCAAATCTTTGCTTCCTTCTTCCAATCAAATCTCAAATTTTCAAAATTCACAAATCCAAATCGACCCATCTAATCAAATTAAAATCTAGTCTTAAACTCATCCAATGATTCTAATTGATTCTTGAACTTGGCTAAATGATAAACAATTCAAAACTCATGGATTTTTCATGATTCAATCAATCATTGACTAAATATAAACATAAATCATAATTATCAAACCAAATCCAAACTTGTTAGCCCTTTTGACTTGAAATTATCATATGAACTAAAACCCATTTGGTTCCAAACCATTGCAAATGGATTTATATTTCAATCCTAGGCTCATATGTGAGTTCTACTAAACTTGAATCAAGCCATGATCAAGCCAATTGACCCATTTAGGCTCACTTGACCCAAAGTGGCCTAAAGAACCTTCTTAAGCTAAGTTTTAACCCAACCCAAATTGGATTGAACTAAGCCCATATAAACCTCACAACATAACCAACAACCACCCTAAGGTGGTCAATTGCCTTAAATTGGGTCAAACCAAGTCAAACCTAGCTTTTGATCAAGTCAACAATTAGCCCAAATGAAACCTAACTAGCCAAAATCCATCATAAGCCAAATTGATTAAAACCATTAATTTAAACTCACTCATAATCAACAATTAAACATGACCAAACCTTCATTTTAGCCAAACCAAGCCATTTTGGTTGACCCTAAATTGGCCTAAAATGCCAAAATGGGTCAAATCATGATTTGATCCAAATTGATTACAACCAATGGCTCAAGTTCATTCTAAATCACTTATTGAACTTGACCAAAGTCATAATTGAGCCCGTTGACCAATTGGTCAACTTGACCCAACTTAGCCCAAATTTACATAAATGATCAAATTAACCAAAATCCAAATTAAATCCAAATTAAATCAAACCAAAGCCTACAATCATTTTAGTTAGCCAATTGAACTTGACTCAACACCTAACCCAACCCAATTTAGTCAAATTGGTCAAATTAGACAACTTGACCCATTTGACCTATATGAACCCAAATGAGCCATAATCAAATCCAAAGCAAATTGAATCAAACCAATGACACCAATACACTCTAATTGGTCATGTGAACTTGACCCAACCCTTGGTTTGAGCCAATTTGACCAATTGGTCAACTTGACCCAACCTAACCCAATTTGACTTAAATAGGTCAAATCAAGAAAAATCAAATCAAATAAACTCAAACCACTTGAAATTTGGGCTAACCAACTTTTGACCCATTTCAAATCTGTCCAAATCAAACTCATAGCCAAATGACCATTTTTTTTTAGATTTAGGGCATCCCATGAGATAAGACACATGCACATTGGTCATTTTCTCCCCAGCCACTTGGCACCTATTCATATATCCACTTAGGCACCAAGGACAATGGCTGACCTGACCCAAGGGTGGTTGGGTCGGCATGACTCATGCAGAAGTAAAATCAACTCCCCATTCCCATTGGAACACATGGAAAGCCATAGGACACCCACTACTCCCATGGTAGCCATTCTCACACCCTCCTCCATCAAAGGAAGCCAACTAACATGATTCTCTGCCCAAATAAAGCTCCCCATCTCAACCATTGATCTAAAGAAAGCAAAATAGCCATTACCATCCGATCCAAGGAATGAGGGGGTATACCCCCCTCATTCTCACTCAAACCCATAGGACCACACTCGATTCAACCCTAGTAGCCAAGGAGAGAGATCCCAGAGCAATTTCCAAGGCTTCCCTAGCTCCTCAAAATCTCCATTTCTTAGTTTTACATGAAACCAAAATAGGGGAGGTCACCTTATATTATCATTTACTCAAAACTCCACCAAATTGTAATTAACTTTGCACACACCTTCCTTGGAGCTAAACAAGCAAGAACAAATCATTTCCCATCATCTCCGATCGCCAGAAGTAGGAGTTCGACCAAGATCGATCACCTACGTGTCCTGGATTGGCCTTCCAAGAAAACTACACCAAATCAAAGCTCATGTGGCTCAACAGGGCTTCGTTTCTACCAAATGAAGTTTCCTCAATCATTGGAACCACCAGTCACAAGCTCCGGTGAGGTATTCCATTAAAGCCAATCTTTGAATGAAAATAGCTTGGTCTTTTGAGAAGGAAAGTTTTATGTCATGTGATTTCCACCATTAGATTTGCTTGTTATGCTTCCCCGAAGGTGTGGGATAAATTTTCATCTCCATTCGAGCTCACCCGAGCTCGGATCGAGCGACAATCGATGGACGGTAGTAGTCATTCGCCGCTTAGAAGGAGATAGATCATGGACCTTCCATTCCGCATGATCAGAATGGATGGTCCTAATCTGATAACGCATAGAACCTTTGATTAATCCTTCAAAACCACACATTTAATCATGGCCATCCAATCTTAGATCGGATGGTCCACGGAGTTATCGCGTGCGCCACTATTCGAGCCACCCTTTATATGTGACAACTTAAATAGCAAATTTCGTCACACCACATGAAAAGCACACCGCGTCAGTGCACTGCGTCAACCGCCATGTGGCCCGATGGGATTAAGGCTTTAAATAGGCTTAATTGATTTATTTTTAATCCTAAAACTTCCTAATTTCATAACTAATTCTAGAAAAATTTTAAAAATATAAACTTAAGCTCATTTTAAAGATATTTTAAAGTAGAATCTAGGAAAATTATTATTAATTGATTTTGAATAGTGATTTTGGCTTAATTAAGATTTAATTAGAAATCTAATTAGCTTAATTATTCCTTAATTAATCACCCAATTGATCTCCAACTTTCTATGAATGTTTGGGGGGATGACCTCTACCTCCCCCATTTTTTGGGATTTTATTGATTACTTAATTAGAAAATCAATTGATTAAGCCTTAATCACTTTCTTAATTTAATTAGTGATAATTAGTGAATGAATAGTGATTTAATTAATTTTTTGAGCCTAATCACCCTATTGAATAGTAAGGGGGCTTAGGGAATGTGTTTGGGATACTTTTCCTAATCCATTTTTTAAGTTTCCTTCACTCTTTGGAATTTAATTAGTTAATGATTAATGAGGTAATTAATTGCTCAATTAATTAATTAATCTCCAAGATAAAAAATCATAACCTAATTGAGTCTTTGAAGTGACTTAGAGATTAAGGATTGAGGCCTTATCCTTGATCCCTTTCCAGTTAATTTCATCATTCTAATTAAAATATAATCAAAGAATTCAATAAATTAATTAACAAACTTGATTAACTCAATCTAAAATTCACTTTATACTTAAGCAACCTCTAACTAATCTTGGGTAGCTCTTTGGGTGTTCAATAACCCAAAGTAAGAGATAATGAAATTATAGTTAGCTCACATGTGTGAGAAAACCATAAAAGTAGTTTAAGTGATATCCCTTAAGCTTAATCAACTATAAATCATGAGCCAATTGCATTAGGCTCCTTCAATTTCTTAGGAGCATTGCAATTTTACTTTTTATGTGGTTGCATATCATATTGGCTCATTATTAATTAGTTAATTAACTTAAAGTGATGTAGGAAAGGGTTAATAATTGGCTTAATTCATACCCTAACCAAATTAAACTATAAAATCAACTTAATTACTTCTTCATTAAATCAAATTTACTCACACGTGCGGAATGAGATTATGATCAACAAACCTTTTTCATTTCCTAAATAAAATCAAACTCAAATTGAAAATGTCATTTAAGAACTTTGGTTTATTTTAAGTACATATTTAATATGATTATCCTTAGGAATTAATTGGAATGAAAGAGATCATGTGCTTATGTTCCTTTATTTCTTTTCAATCATATTAAATGTTGCTACCCATATGTAATCATGCATTCATTTCTTTTAAAATTAACTAAATGAAATGGTTTCTTTCATGTCAAATTGTATGTGTTGATTTAAATTAAAAATAGGTGTGGCTATTATTACTATTAAATCAAAAGTTATTTTTAAAAGCCCATAAATCAATTATAATAGATGGAATGGTCTTAATTACAAGTATCTATAAGTTTGCATGTGTTGATAATATAATATATGCAATATGAAGCTCTCTTTCCTTATCTTATATGGACTTGCATGGGATTTATAAATGTATACTTCATTTGAAAAGAACACAACAATTGTCTAAATCTACTCCCATACATCTCCATGCTAAGACTTAGGAAGAATTTCATATCACATATATAAATCATATAATCAAATGAAATATGACTTCTTGCATAACTTCTCATTCTTTTGGTTCTTTTTGTACATTCACATGTATCTGAGAAAAGTGGTATATTAGTCTGGACACCCCGAGGCTACGAGGCTTTAAGTAGCCCTAAGTAGGTCTTGTACCTTAAGCCCCTGGTGCAGAATAATGACATCGTACTCACTTAAAACTCTTATACATATGTATGTATGATGTAACCAATGAATAAAAATCATAATCAAATAAATCAAATACAACTTTTGCATGGGTTTTCCTATCCTTGTAGTCGTTTATATATCTATATGTATTTAAAAAAAGTAGTATATTAATCTGGACACCATGGGGCTGTGAGGCTTTAAGTAGCCCTAAGTAGGTCTTGTACCTTACACCCTTGGTGTATAACAATATCGTTGTACTCACTTAAAACTTTTATACATGTGAACGTGTAATTAGCTAATAGATGAAAATTCCCTCTTTTCTATTAAAAAGATATGCATTCATAATTCAATCAAATGAAATATTTAAATTCCAAACACATTTCTTTGCATTCATCATTTAAGTGTGCTAAGACATACATTGTATGTATACGTATGCTTAGGATTTAATCATATGCATGATGAAAAGAAATGAATAAACATGCATTATGTGATAGTAATTCATTCTAATTAATCTTAAGATGTCTTTCATATTGAATAAGTTCATTTAGAGTGAACCTAAACTGAGGATTGATTAAAATATATAATAAACCATTCACTAAAGGAAATTGATTAATTAACTTATTTTAGAAGTGACTTAAAGTAGGGATGAAAGAGAGATTCCCTCTCTTTATTCTCTTTATAACTCTTAGTTATTAAGTGTAATCCATATAAAATAAAATAAAAAATACTAAATAAAATCTTCAAATCAATTAAATCACTTGTGAGGAAAAATTTATATTCCTATGTGCCCTCTTCTATTCCTCCTTCCCTTTCTATGGTGAAAAGAAGAAGATAAATGAGAATAGGGGGAATATAAATCACCTTGGTTAGATGCCATGTAGATCTGTAGATGTACTTATTAGGGTGATCTAGTACGACATTGAGGAGAGGTGTATTATCTCAAAAGATAAAAGTCACCACCCTACAATGGACCTAATCACCAAAATAAGGACTTCTATAGATGTTGCATCCTCGAGGTGTACCAGAGATTCTTCCCCTACTTTTCATGAAAATTTAAAGTAGGGTTTATTTTAAATCGAGTTCGTTAAGTTCCCTACAGGGGCAAGCCCTCATAGTAAATTACATCCTAAGGAATGGGGATTCCTTAGGAAAACTCTTGATCAAGGTAAATGATCGTTGTCTCTAAAGATTTTAATAGGGTAGGACTATCAATCGATTAGCTTATTTTTGAAGATCAAATGAGATTGATCAAAGAGAGATTTATTATCGAGGCCAAATGAAGATAAGTAGGAGATGCTCACGATGCTAGGAAGCCTAGAGAACATCTCAAACTATCCTATGATTAGGCTTTACATTTTTGAAATTGATTTAATTTATTTGAGTTGAATTTTTCATTAGAATTCTATGGCTTATAATTCCATAATACAAGGTCATGGAAATGCCTAAGAGGTGAGAATTTATGCTTATGACCCACAAAGGGGAGAAGCAATCTCAGAACCTAAATCTAGGGAGCTTTGACGAGGGCCAAAAGTATAACCTAAATCTAAGATGAAAGTGTGTATTTGGTTTGCCTCCACAAGAGAGGACAAACCACGACTTGACTTATTATCTAGGGTTGGCACTAACTCTCTACGATTTCAAATTCATGTAGGCAAGTCATATGCTTTATGCAAGATAGATTGGTTATTATTTATTTAGAAAGAGACTAAGTCCTTAAACTCACTCCCTAATAAGACTAGATCATGTAAAGGGCATGCTTCAAATGACCTAAATCTAATGCTATTCATATTTCATTTTATTTTTATTTTTGGATAATCATTTTGACTCATGCTAATAGGATTCATATGCCTAATGTATGAGAAATGAGATTATAGGCCAAAATCAGCGAGAAAGGAAGAGGTGTGTTTCCACCATGGCTCACAAAGGTCAAGCCAAGTTTCTCTGGCAAAGGTGGAAGCCCTCCAATCAAGAGTGAAACAAGATGCATTTGTGCATTATGTTATAAAATAAATACTCATCCAGCTAAGGGGTTGTTAATTCTTTTATCTTGATTTTAAGCCTAAGCTTTAAGTGAGGTTATGAGTTCTTTATTTTAGTTTTGAATTGTTAAATTTGGTAGAAGATTTATTTTTTCCTAAGAGCCTAATTATCATCCAGGCCATAAACTAGGAAGAGGATGTCACTTAATGCATAAGCTAAACAAATCATCAATCAATTTATAAAGCTAAGAGCAAAAGAATAGGAGGCCATTTGTGATCGGGCAACACCGGACAAACCCAAAAATAAATTGGGTAGCCGAGCTCTACCCTTATACAACCCGGATTACAAATGAATTAAATACAATTAAGCAAGGAATTCATTATTATGGGGTCTTCAAGCTTCATTTCTTCATTCTTCTTTTCTTCTTTCTTCTTTGGTCCCTTCTTTTGGATGGTTGGAAGGTGGATGCTCCAAAGGCTTCACATGGTACATAAGGCAATGCATTATGGCCAATGCTCATCCTAATCCCCATAACAATCATTCCAAAATTCTAATTACAAAAATTATATAAAAAGGAAAAGTAAATCTAACTAACACCTACAAAATAGAGATTAGTTGAACAAACTACACAAATTTCATGCATGTATATTAGACTTATCACCCCACACATAGGTGACTAAGTTCACTTGGGCTATTGGATTATACTTAGGGGTATAAGCACCTGCACAGCAAAAGCATTTATATTTTATTTATTATAGCATCCCTTAAGCAATCCCTGCAAGATAATGGTTAGACTAAGATCCTCACCATTCGTTTACACATACATCTAACATCTAAAAAAAAATATATCACAAAATAAAGCAAGCATCAAACCATGCACCGCCCTAATCTAAATCTTGAAGTGGTGACTTAGCCTAATGTGTGCGCTTTGGAGGTTTGTGTGGTATGCTTAGCTATGAATTTAAGTTAGAATTTTTAAGTGTGAAGGATGTTCAACTTAGAGGAGGGTTTCATTTAAGTTGTTTAGAAGTTTTGGGTTGATTTTATTTTATATTTTGATTAGGTTCAAGTGAATCCTATAATTAATTACTAAGTTATAAAGAGAGGGAAAGAGAAGAGAACTTCTCTTTCCTTTCCCAACTAAGTAATTTTTAAAGTGGATTCATGTCTTAATTTTGTTTAGTGAATATTTTAATTAAGAGTTTTAATCAATCCTAAGTTTAGATAAACTCTAAACAAACCTATCCAAAAGAAAGGCATTTTAAGATTAAGTAAAATAAACTAAATTCACAAAACACACATCACTTCACTTCTTTCCCAACATGTATAACATGCATATAAATGGATCCTAAGCATATCTATACATATCAAATGGGAATGTTTAGCACACTTTATGATGCATGGTAAGTAAGTTACTTAAGAAAATTTGAATGTTTATGATGCATGATTTTCATTAAGTAGAAAAAGGGGTTTCTTTTCCAATTTTCACATGCACATATGAATGTATGAAAGGCATAAATGAGTACGATGCCATTATTAGCACCAGGGGTGTAAGTTACAAGAACTACTTGGGGCTACTCAAAGCCTCGCAATGTCGGGGTTGTCCAGACTAATATATCACATTTCTTAAATGCAAACACCTGTACAAAAGAAATGAATAAAAAAAGAAAGAATGCAAAAGTTTGTATTAGTTGATTATTTTTGTTTATACAATTTATATGTGCAAGTGTAGGCATCCCTCTTAAGTAATAGCATAGGAATGAATAGGAGATGGAATTAGGCAAGTGTTAGGTTCTTTTCAAATGAACCATACACCTTGACAAATCATATTCAAAACTATGATAAAAGAGAGGAGAAGGAAGACCTACACTAAGCACATCCTTATATTTTACTCACATGTAAGCTTATAAGTAAAGTATAAGTAGCACACTTTCAGTTTTGATAATTGATTCATATATTTTAAAATAATTTGAATTTAATAGTGATAATAGCCACTCATATTCTTACTTTAGCCAACACATGCAATTTTCACATAAAGGAAACATTTTTATTTTAAATTTGGTTTTTGAAAAGTATGGATGCATAAAACTACATGACACACATATTTAGCATGTGGGGAGGAACTAAAGCAATGAAAGCATGTAAACACATTCACTTTAATTAAATCTAAAGACAAACTTATGAAATAAGAAAGCTTAAAGCAAATCAAAGTTTGTTTAATGTGATTTTTATTTGAGTTTGAGTTTGATTTACTTTCGAAAATGTGAAGTGAGTTTGTTGTTTCTAACCCATTCCCACATGTTTTTAACATTTTTGTTCAATTTTTAGATAATTAGATTCATTTTATATTTTGATTAGGTTAAGGTATGAATTAAACATGTTAATTAACTCTTACCTACACCACCTTAGCATAGTTAATCAAATAATTATGAGCCAATGAGATGACATAAAAACTCACAAGGAATTTAAATTTGCAATGCACATAACAAGAAAAGAGCATAATGCAATTTGGCTCATGATTAATGGTTAATTAAGCTAAAGGGTTAAACTTAAGTAATTTCAAAACACCCCCTACACATATGAGTTGGATTTTGATTTCCTTAATTAAACTTAGGCTCTTGAACACCTAAGAATCTACCCAAAGTAAATTAATTAAGTTATGGAAAGTTTTAGAAATTTTAAGAAATTAATTAAGAGGGTAATTAATGAATTTGCCCTTAATTAAAAGAGGATCAAGGAAATAAAGGGATTTAGTGAATAGCTTAGGGGAAATACCACAAAATTATTCCCTAAGCCTCCTATTCACTGGATCAAACCTTAATCCACTTCAATAAGGGACTAAAATACTAATCAAATATCATTAATTAGCCTTAATCACATAAAGGGGTAATTAGAAAATGAATTAGTAATTCCCCAATTAAGCTATCAATAAATCTTAAGAAAATTAGGGGAGGCAGAAGTCATCTCCCAAAACATACCCAAGAAGTTTGAGATTAATCAGTGGATTAATTAGGGAGTAATTAGAAAATTAATATTTCCAATAAAAGACAAAATTAGAGAAAGATACAATTCAAAATCCATTAAAACTAATTTTAGAATATTCTAGATTAAATTATCTTTCAGTGCCAATTTACCTCATATTTTTTTTATTTTTCTTTAAAGAGATATAAATTTTTGGAGTTTAGAAGATTAAATAGAATTATTTAAACACTAATTAATCCTTTAATCCATGACATGACACATAGGAGGCTGAGTCAGAGGCACTTTCCACATGTCAACCCGTGAACAGCCACTTAAACATCTCATCACAATAAGCGTGGCGGCGATGCAACGTAGTTTGATATACATAGTTTGATCAAGGATCGAATGGCCAGGAATTAACTTGCGATTTTGAAAGGATAAAATAGGATTTAAAATGTGCACTTAATATCGGTCGTCCATCCAAAATGCACGGATGGACGGTTGAGATCATCCCTGTTCTTCCCTAAGGAATAATGGAGACTATCCACTTTCAAAGGGAAGATCCATGCTCGATCGAGCTCGGATTGGAATGAAATCTTGCACACACCATCTAACCCAATGGCAAGCCTATCCAACGGTCAAAATCTCATGCCATTATAATTTCTTTCACAAAGGACCAACACCCAGAGAGTTTAGTGATCGAAAAATGCCTAACCTCTCGGAGGTGATCATCGGTGCTCAATTCCCTTGGAGGAGCTTCGTCTGGTTGAGACGAAGCTGTGGTGAAAGTATTAGCTCCTGAGGTTGAGTATATTGTGCTATGGACCAACCCCTCCTTAACTCCCTTGCGACTTTGATGGAATTAGACCTCCCCTTATCTTTGGAACTTGAGAGAGAGCTTAGGCAAGCTCGACTTGGCCCTCTGGAGGAGTGTACAAAGGCAATTGAATTGATTTAGAGTTTGGAGAAAGTTTGAGATTCTATGGATCTCCCTTATTTTCAAAGGATGAAAATCGAGAAATGCCAAATTCCAATTCCTTCTAGAAAGCATAGGATCAATCAAGAATGCTTCCTATGACTCTCTCTTGTCCTGAGATTGAATTGAGTGAATTTGGAGTATATCTCCCCTATGGATATGAAGCATTGTTTGTAATTTTGATCAAATTGCAAAAGTTTAGAAGGGTTGTTTGGTCTGTTAGAAGCTTGTACATGGTCAGTTTTGGCTAAGGAGTGGAGTGGTAACTTCCCATATACTTTAAAATGAGTGGGAGCATGATTCCCACATGGCCAATTTGAGCCATGTGCTTGATTTTGGCCTTGGGTCAATTTGAGTTGACCCAAACCCATTGGGTTGGGTGCACCACCCTCCATAGGGTCTACTTGACCTATAAGGAAGGTATCAAGTAAATATGAAGAGGACTTGACCAAATTTCCCATAGATTTGACCAAAATTTGTTCTATGGCCTAGGGGTAGAATGGTCATTTAGCTTATTTTTGAATTTGAATATGTTGGGAATGTTGAGAAAATAGGTTTGACCAAGTTTCATTAGATTTGGAGTTCATTTGGAATGGTTTGGCTCATGTTGACCTATTTAGCTCAAAATGGGTCAACTTGGGTCAAGTTGACCAATTGGTCAAATTGGGTCAAACCAAGGGTTGGGTCAAGTTCATATGATCATTTGAAATATTTTGGTGGCTTTGGTTTGATTCAATTTGGTTTAGGTTTGAATTTAATTCATATGACTTCATTTAGGTCAAATGGGTCAAGTTAACCAATTTGACCCATTTGACCTATTTGAGCTAGGTCATGGGTAGGTTTAGGTTTGATTAGTCATATGAAGTGGATTGGTATCTTTGTTTCCAATCAATTTTGATTAAGTTTTAATTTTGCTCAAAAGGACCATTTAGGTCAAGTTGGGTTCAGGGTCAATTGGGCTAGGTTAGGTCTAGTTGGCCAATTGAGGCTTTGGTTAAGTTCAACAAATGATTTGGAATAAAATTTTGTTGGGTCAATCTATGAGTCAATGGTTTCAATCAATGATTTGGAATCAAAATGTGTCACCTATGAGTCAATGGTTTCAATCAATTTGGCTTAGATCAAGTTTTGACACATTTTGATTTTTTTAGGTCAAGTTGGGTCAACTTGGGTCAAGTGGCCAATTGGGCTAGGTTATGCTAAAATGTTGACTTGGTCAAGTTCAAACATTGATCATGAATGAGTCTTGATCAATGGTTTCAAACAATTTGGCCTATGGTGAGTTTTGGCTATGTTTGGTTTTATTTTGGCTAAGTGTTGACTTGGTCAACTCTTAGGATTGACTTGTTTTACCCAATTGATTGATTGATCATCTCATGATGATTGTTGATCATGATGAGAGGCATAGGTGAGTTTGATTCAATCCAATTTGGTTAGGATTAGAATTTGGCTCATATGGGTACTTTAGGTCGCTTTGGGTCAAGTGAACCTAAGTGGGTCAAATGGCTTGGTCAAAGCTTGATTTGAGTTTGATTGAACTTGTATATGGACTTATGATTGAAATATAAATCCATTTGTAAGTGGTTTAGAATCAAATAGGTTTTGATTCATTTGACAATTTCATATTCAAAGGAAGAGGGTTTGATTTTTGGATTGGGTATTGATTTAGTGATTGAAGTTTGTATTTATATTTGGATTCATGATTGTAGGGTTGATTGAATCATGAAGAAAAATCAAGAGTTTGGCTTGATTTGAAGTTGATTTGGTTAAGTTCAATATTTTGACCTGAAAGGCTTAGGTTGGATTTTGAATGGATTTGAGTTTGATTTTTGAAAGTGGTTTTGATTGTTTGAATTTATATTTCATTTATATATGTGAATATAAATGAGAATATAAATGAATTAATATGAAATTTGATGAATTTGGAATGATTTGTTCATGATCTAGGCTAAGTCTTTTAAAAGGAATTTTAAAGGACTTAGGAAATTTTGGACTTGGAATTTGATTGTTGGATTTAGTTTGATTTACTTTAATTTATATTTCATTTATATATGAGAATATACATGAGAATATAAATGAGTGGTGAGAAAATTTCTTGAATTTGAATTGATTTGAAGATGATTTAAGCTAAGTCCTTGAGAGGGAATTAAAGACTTAGGAAAATTTCATGTTTTGGATTTAGTTTGATTGATTTGAATTTATATTTCATTTATATATGAGAATATAAATGAGAATATAAATGAGCTGTGAGAAAATTTCATGAATTTGAATTGATTTAGAGATGGTTTAAGCTTAAGTCCTTAAGAGAGAAATTAAGGACTTAAAAATGATTTGGAATTTGAATTTTTGGATTTAGTTTGATTGATTTGAATTTATATTTCATTTATATATGTGAATATAAATGAGAATATAAATGAGTTATGAGAAAATTTCAAAGACTTGATTTGATTTGATTATGATTTAAATAAGTCTTTTAAAAGGAATTTTGGACTTAGGAAATAATTTGGAATTTGGGATTTGAATTATAGGTTTCAATCATGGGTTTCAATCATGGATTTCAATCATGTGATATTGATTTGAGTTTGGAGAAAATCAAATAAGATTGATTTGGAGTTTGAGAAAATCAATTAGGATTGATTTGGAGTTTGACTTGAAGGAAGGAAGTGAGGAATGGTTCAAGCTAAGGGTAGGCAAATTTTCTTAACACCCCTGAGGCATGACCTATTCCTATGGCTAACCATTCTAAGTCTCTAGAGCTAGGTTAAGTGTCCCCCTAATCACTAGATGTGTCTTAGGACTAAGGATCTCTTAGTGTCTAAGAGGAATCCTATGTCTAAGATGGAGGAGTTAAGAGCTCATCCTAAAAATAAGGTCAACATCACTTAAAGAGAAATCAACCCTTTTATAAATTAAATCTCTCACACTTAGCAAATTACAGCTCTAAAGCCTAGTTAAAACATACCACGCAAGCTTTAATTCACACACATTAGACTAAGTCACCATTTCTAGCTTTATATTAGGGCAATGTATGATTTTATGTTTGCTTATTTTGAGATGTATTATTTTACACTGGATGTTAGGGTGTATGTGCGTAGTATAGATGTTAGGCCGATATTAGCCTAATTATGCTTTCTATAAGGGGGTTGTGCTTAAGGGGCTGTTATAATAAAAATATAAATACTTTTTGCTGTGCAGGTTACTTAACCCTTAAGCATAACCCAAGTTAGGACAGGTGGGCTTGGTTACCTATGTGTGGGGTATTAAGTCTAAACTATTCATATAACTTGATTGTATTGTGTGCTTAGCTAACATTTATTTTGCAAGTGTAGCTAGGTTTGCTTTCCTTATTTTAATGTAATTTTTATTAGAATTAGGATGAGTGTTATGGGAGATTAGGATGAGCATTGGTTATAAGACCAAGTCTTATGTACCATGTGATGCCTTTAGAGCAAGCATATCCAAATCAAGCCAAACGGAAGAAAGAAATGGAGCAAATCAAATGAAGAAATGGATGATGAAGAAATGAAGAAGGAAGAATGGAGAATGAAGACCCCCATAACATTCATCATTTGTAATTGTAATTATTCTCTTATAATATGGGTTGTATAAGGGTAGAGCTTGACTACCCACATTTCTTTTCGGGTTGTACGGCGGTTCCCGACCATATCGGCCTTTTATTCTTTTGCGATAGCTTTATAAAATTATTTGATATTTTATTTAGCTTATTCATTAGAAAAAGCATGACTTTTCATAGTTTTTTATGATTGATGATTGTTATATGGCCTCGACGTTATTAGGCTCCTAGGATAAAAATTAATTTTTCTACCCAAACTAATAACTCATAACTAAACCTCTAAAATAACGCACAACCTCATATAAAAGCCTAAGCATTAAATCAAGATAATAAATTATTTAGCAACCCCTTAGTTGGATGTTGTATGTTTAATATCATGCATAATTATCTTATTTCACTCTTGTTAATAGAGGGCTTCCATCTTTGCCAGATAGTAAAGGCTTAACCTTTGAGAGCCTATGATGGAAGAACACCTCTTTCCTTTTGATTTGGCCCATAATCAACTTCTCATGCATTTAGGCATACAAAATCTCATAGTCTATGTCAAAATAAAGAGTCCCAAATTAAATGAAATTTGATAAAAATTAGTATTAGATTTAAGTCATTATTCATACCCCTCATGCTCTAGTCTCTTAGATAGTGAGTTTAAGGACTAAGTTTTTTTTCTAAATAATAACAACCCAACCATCTTGTAAAAGCATATGACTTGCCCACATGGATTTAAAGCATAGGAAGAGTTAGTTGGCTGCCACTCCAGGTAGTAATAAGTCTAGGAGTCGGGTGATTTACTCTCTTTTTTGGAGGTAAATCATATACCCAATTTTGCCTTAGATTTCGGTCGTGCTTTGGCCCTCGCCAAAGCTCTCTAGATTTAGGATCTGAGGTTGTTATTTCTCTTTGGGGCTACAAGCATAAATTCTCACCTCTTAGGCATTTTTATAATCTTGTATTGTAGAATTATAAGTTCTAGATTTCTAATAAAATTTCAACTCAAATAAATAAATCTCCTCAACTTCAAACATATAAATCTCAACCATATGATAGATCGGAGTGCTCATTAGCTTCCTAGTATCATGAGCACTCCCTACTCATCTCCTTTGGTTTTGATAATAACTCTTCCCTTTTGATCCATCCCACTTAATTTTCTAAAATACAACCAATTTATTGATAGTCCTATCTTTGAATTCTTTGGAGATAACAATCGTCTACTTTAATCGAGAGTATTCTTAAGGAATTTATTTTTCTTAAGATGTAATTAACTATGAGGGCTTGCCCCCATAGGAACTTTAGAACTCGATTTAAATAAACCCTATTTTATTCATCCATGTAAAGTATGAGAAAAATCTCTCGTATATTCGAAGACCCATCATGCTTTAGGAGTCCTTATTAGGTGATTAGGCCCATTGTAGGGTAGTGACGTCTATCTTTCGAGATAGTACACTATTCCTCAATGTTATACTTGATCGCCTCAATAAGTACACCCTCAGATCGCCTCAATAACTATGATCATTAACTTTAATATAAACACATTTATCTGACTCATTAATAACAAAATTATATGCCAATTTTATTTATCAAACTTTTATGCCATTGTTTAGAAGTTTGTTTTAATATATACAAAAACTTTAGTAATTTGTAAAATTTATTTTCTTGATTTTTTTATTATAAATCTTTCACATTGATCCATATAAATTTTTTTATCTAAATCACCATTTTAAAATGAAATTTTTATAGCCATTTAATATATATAACTAGTTTGTATACTAAAGCTAAAGTTAAAAGCAAACATATTATAGAAATTTTTGCAATAGAAAAATAAATATTAAAATAATTAATATCACATTTTTGCATATATCCATTGACTACTAATCTTTATTTTCATTTATAAATACATCCTTTTTAAAGATTCATATACATCCAATAGTTTTACAACTAGGAGACAAATCACAAAATATCCAAGTTTTATTTGATAAGATGAAATCTATTTCATTATTGATAGTCTCTATCAAATGATGCTTTCATCTAAAAATTTTATTTTTAAATTATTATGCATTTCTTAAGATTTTTCTCATTATTACTAGTAAAAATAGCATCATCATTAATTATTATAGATTTTTATATTAAAAATCATTTTTAATCAAGAGATTTTATAATATAATTTTTAATGAAAAGTATATTTTCAACAAATGTAGCAACTTTAGATTCTATAATTATGTCATTAGAAATATCATTAATATTTAAGTTAATAATAAAAAAATCTATAAGTATGACTATTAAGAAAATATCCCATGAATACACCATTTATAATTTTAGATCCTAATTTCTCTTCTTATATTTTGGAATGTATATTTTAGTTAAACAACCCAAAACTTTCAAATGCTTTAAATTGAGTTTTCTATTTTTTAAAACTCATAAAGTGTTTTATTAAAATTCTTTTAAGGAATTTGATTTAAAATAATAAAACAAGCTAATAATAATACATCTCCCTATAAATTATTTGGTAAATATGAGAAGATTAACATTGCATTTATCATATCAATTAATGTTCTATTTTTTAATTTGCTACTCCATTGCATTGAGGAAATAATGGAAGAGTAACTTAATATATAATATCATTTTTTCACAAAAATTATTAAATAAAAGTGAAATATATTCTTCACCTTTATCTGATCTTAAAATCATAATTTTCTACTTTGAATTTACATTTCTTAAACACATCAAAAACTTCATCTTTAATTTTAATTAAATAAACATAACAAAATTTTAAAAATCATCAATAAAAATAATAAAATATTTCGTACCATCTCTAATCAAATTACCATACAAATCGCAAACATTGTTATGAATAAGATCTAATAAATCATTTTGTTTAACGTAAATAGATTTACATAGCTTTTTTTAGTTTGTTTTGCTTGAGAGTAAATTTCACACTTCACTTCTTTAGTTATATCATTTTTAAATATTAAACACATATACATCATCTTTCTAATTATTTTATAGTTTACATGTCTCAATCTTCTATGCCATTTATTATAAAGAATAATTAATGAAATAGAAGGATTTAAACAAGAAACTTTATTACTTGATGATAACAAATTTAATTTAAATAAACTATTACATAAATATCAAGTTCCAACAAATGAGCTACTTTTTGTTATAATTATTTTATTTGACCCAGATATAAGATGATAATTATGTTGAACAAGTTGTGAACCACTAAATATGTTTCTGTGCATGCAAAATCAAATATAATTTTAAAGATGTTATGATATCAATTTTAGATCAATATCTCCTCCAACTATATTAGCTAATTCTCCACTTCTTTTTAGTGTATCCTACTAGGAAAAAAAATTAAGATTTATCAAAACTCACATTTGTAATTGCCTTGATATATATCTATCAATCGGTAGAATAATATGGAAAACTAATTTTAAATGATGAACTATCACACTCAAAGGAAGAGAATCATTAACATTAGAAGTGGTCATATTAATTTATAATTGAGATTTATTTTACTCAAATATCTCATTATTTTCTTCAGATATCTTATCTTATCAATAATAGCAAGCATTTGTAAGATAATTTGTTTTCCCACATATATGGTATTAAATCTCATTCATTTTTATTTTTATTTTTATTGCTAGGCTTATGTGAAATTTATTTTTAAAATTTTTATTGATTAGCTTAAAATTTTTTCTTTTAAATATACTCATTTTTGTTTGTTTGACATGTATTAAGATTCAATTTTAGTGAGCACTTTTTTCTTTTTCTTTTTCTTTTTCTTCAATTCTAAGCAGAGTAATAAGATTATCAAGAGAGATCTTATTTATTATGCATAAATGTTTGTACAAAATTGACTCAATGCTAGTAATAATTCTTCCATTAATAATGTAATTATAAATGTTTTCATCATATTTTTGTCATATTCTTTTAAATCACGAATGACATATTGAATTCCATTTATTTGATCTAATATAGTATGAGAATCATTCCTTTTATATTTCGTTGAAAGATTCAATCGAATATTTTCCTAAATTACCCACAACTTCAATTCCATATTTTGATTCAAGTTTTTTCTAAAGCTCAAAAGAAGATATGGACGTACAAAATATATCATAAAGATGATCGGAAAGTATACTAAGAATATATCTAGGACAAAAAAAATAAAATGAAAATCTCATGTGAAGTTTTCCTTAACATTGATAAATTTTTCTAGTTTAACATCATCACGAAGATGTGATATTTATGTAGACATTTTTAAAATTTAATAAAAAAGATCAAAGCATAAAATACTATTAATCTTCTCTAAAATTATTAGAACTATAAAATAAATTGATAATATATGTTGACCTACATGTATGCTCCATCAGCCAAGTCAAGCTCATGAGCCGAATTTGACGGACTTCGGATGAAAAGACGCACAAATCGAAGCTAAAATACACTCGACATTGCTGAAACTAGTTGAAATGATCTCCGATTGACGAACAGACTTCAACATCATGTTCATAACATCAAAATCGATGTAATATACATATTATACTCACCAAATCAAGAAAGCTCATCGCGCCACGCGATATCGGAGGAGGACACGATGCTCGAATGATATTCGCTCGTGAAATTGACTGCTCCGTTAGTGTCAAAACATTGAAACCTATCAAATGGTCCAATTCAGCGAAGCACAAATTTCGAAAGTAAAGCGATGCACATTTTTGTAAAATCAATTGACGATCGACTTTAATCAAAAGACCTACAATCGTGAAACGGATTACATCATTGAATCTGAATGTCGAATTTACCTAAAAATAATACACATATTATGTGGGTTTAATTTCGGCAAGATTTCGCATAAATCTCAATGCAATCAGGTCATACGAAGATAAGGAAACTTCTCACATTTATTTTCAATATGATAAACAAAATTTTTATAAATAATTTTATTTCATAATTAATTTGAAACTAAATTGAGCCCTAAACAGCCTTAATTTTGCCAAAAAATTTAAAGATTCTGCCTAAACTCTTAAGAAAATAACTAATTAGACAATTAGGACTATCAAATCCCATAATTTCATCCCTAATATCCTTCAAACCGAGCATCGAGCCTCCCTCATCTTTTTTTTTTTCCGTTGGATTCAGCTCTCGCACGCAGACTGTCTCGAGCCCGAAGACGGAAACCCTCGTTTGCCCTTCCATGTTCTCTCGTCCGTCTTCCCCTTGCCTACAGCCACATAGGTAATTCCCCCGATTCATTCGATTGGAGCAGCGACAGTTCTCGTTCGTCTCCCCCTTTCAGCTCTCTCTCTCTCTCCCTCCCTCCCTCATCTGTTATTTCTCTCTCTAGTCCGCAGCCAAAGCCGAAGAACAAAAAATCATAGTAGTAAAACCGAGATCCCTCTTCCGCCTTACTGTAGATTTGAAATATATATATTCTCCCTTCTGCTATAGTACCCGCAACACCAACATCTCATTCATCCTAATCTTCCCGTAATTCATATTCCCTTGCCGTAACCAAGAGGCAATTCTACCATCAAGTAGGTTCCTCTCAGTTCTGGTATCTCCTTCCTAAACTAGGTTCTATTGTTTATGGCTATAATGACTCTCCCTTCATCCTATTATCATACCTAGTCCCATCTCCAATACAACCCCACCAATAAGAAGCATCTTTGCCATCAGGCAGGTTCTTCTTGGCGTGCCCTCCATCTCCTTCCCCAAACTCTCTCTGCTACCCTCATTTTGCTGAACTCATAAGCTGTATACCTCATAACCCAATTTTTTGATAGTGTCGTCGCTTCATCTCCTTGAAATTGTTGCTATTCGCAAGGGTATAAAAAAAGATGAGATTTGAATGTATGAAAAATTGCATATGTTCACTTTATTTTATGTAGGTGATCAAAGATCCTACTAAGCTCAATAGAGCATAGTAAGTTTGAAGACCCCGCTATGCTCAATAAAGTGTAACGGATCAGCTCACTTGATAATCGTCATTATTGCTCATTGCAAAGGCATAACATAAAGAGGCTTAAATATATGTGAATTATATATGTTTTCTGCATGCAGGTGATCGAAGACCCCACTAATGTCATTTAGATGAAAACTCTATGCCGAAAGACTATCCATTACGCCAATGAAATGTAATAATGGTTCGATCTTTATACGCACGACATCTAATATCTAGAATGTTGCCAAAAATTTAACTAAATTTTGGACATAAAAAAAAAAGGGGAAATAATCAAGAATTATTTAGAAAAAATCAATTATATCAAAAATAAATAATCTAAAATGAAATATGGATGTGGAAATTGCTTATATATTTGTTTTTATGCAGATAATCGAAGACCTCATTATGCTCATCGTATGAACGATTGAAATTGATCCATGTTTCAAAACACCAACCACGCTCATTGTGACATGACGATAGCCAAAATATTAGCCTCTACCACGGGATGTCATTGAATATCAAAATTTTATCCAAAATTCATACTTGTAAATAAAATTCAAGCAAAACAAATATCGCTATCTAAGCTCGCTAAAATAAATTGATATCAAATCAAATTTTGAATTATAAATGATAATGAATTTAAAGATTATATTTCAAATAAAGAAAGATGGAGTGAATTCAAACAGATTTATGAATTTGAAAAGAATTGAATATTTTGGCAGTAAATATAAATTTGTGTTTCAATATCTCAGTTCAATTGATTTAGAAGATGACCTGACTGAATATCCAATTAGAGCACAAAAGATCTTATTGGAATTGGAATGTAATTTTTAAATCATAATTTACTCTAAATGAATTGGAGAAAATCAAAGAATTCATAAGATATTTTTTTTATGAGATCGAATAATTGCTAATAAGCATAATTAATGAATCCTTGGAAAATATTTGAAACATATTTTTCATCTTATTAAATACTAGAATTGGATCAAGGAGAAGTTGAATATAGTTTGTGATGAGTTTAAGAATTGTCAATAGACATAAATAAGAGTGTATTAAACATTCAAAGATTAATCAACTTTAAATAAAAGAAAGTAATTAAATGTTATTCCAAGGGATCTAATAAGATATTAGAAGAATTTAAAATGCCTTCAATCGCCATCAATCAGAATTCTTCTGCCAAAGAACAAAGCATATTAAAAATTAAATGCTACACTAATTATAGAGCTTCTTTCAATCCAAAAGTAAAAAAAAAATTTATTCTAATTATGATTTTTAAAATCAATAATTTCATTAATTAGATAAAATTATCTAAGTTATAAATATCTGCATGTGCTCGGACATAGAGATTTAAAGTGCAAATTTTAATGTCTAAAAAATTACGTAGGCTAAGGTGGGATTAAATAAATATAAAATTAATCTCATAATTTAGAAATAAAATTATCAAAATTACTAAACACCCACATGGGCCCCGACACTTATACCAAGTACCAAAACTTTATGTCTAAGAATGTTGTGCAGGTTTTAAAAAAGAAGAAGAATGATGAAATTGATACAATCCTTTATGAATATATGCATGCAAGCTAATGAATGTCTTCAATACTAATTCAAGTCAATGAAAGATATAAATATTCAGCTCCATATAATGTGATCACAGTAGGCCTAATCTTATGCTCGAAATAGAGTTGATAATGTTTACTAAATGATCAACTTTTAAATGAACTTAAATTACATTAGATCATTAGACTCAATCCTTTATATTTGCAATAAGAGTTGACAAGGTCTGTTATAATATCAATTTCTTAAAGAATTTAAATTACACATAAGTCATAGACCCGATTCTCTACTAGCAAATAAGTAGAGTTGATAAAGTCTACCCCAATGATGACCGTGTTGATTAAAAATCTCAACTGGAGGGAATATTATCATCAAAAGATACTTGAGCTCTAAACTAATTCATCATAAAACTAAATTTTAACTAAGTAAATATCTGAACTAAATAAAATTTATTATTTAAATACTTAAAGTAAATAAATCATCCACCCATCCACCATCATTTGTGGGGATGACAAATTAAGAAAACTCTAGCTCACAAAAGAACTAATGTCAAGTCAAATAAGTCACTATATTTAAACTCAAATAATCTTAAGCCCCTAAGGATGTGGCCCGTGTCTTCTGTTTGCGTGGTTTGGTCAGTAGGCTCCGCATATGATGTTATCACGACCAGAGTCCTCTGATAGGGTGGTTGCCACCAAATGACACCAATATATTACGGTCACGACTATAGCTCATATGTTCCCCAATGGCTCAACCCTTTAAGTTATGAATCATAGGGTATATTTGGTAGGCATAAAATCATTTTGTCAGCTAAAGTGGACTTAAGTTTATCTTCTTAGACAAACACCACCCTAGGTCTACAAGAATTACTTGGATAATGCAACCCATGGCTACTGACAGAGATCCTTTGGGTCGACTACCTCTTCTGACTAAGTAAACTAGGGACCATGACAGCCTGGGATGACGGAACCATGGGATCTTGATTGGGTGCATCATCGATCTCCCAACCATCCGCTTTAAGTTAAAATGATAAATTTCATAAATCCATAATTTTATACTCTGCATGTTGCTACTATACGCTACGCATTCAGCGATCTGACGACTAGCTTTAATCGAAAATTCTCTCTCAACATTGAGAGGGGTTATTAACTATGGCTGCTTGCACTTGTAGGAAACCTGGAACCAGATCTAAACTCCTCACAAAATGAATATGAAATCTCTGAGTAGAGTCTTATCTATTATTCCATTTGCCTTCTGAAAGTTTGATCGACATTTAAATCAAACTCTCTTCATCGAGAAGTCGGTGGCGAATTTTTGGAGCCACAATATAAAATTAAAAAATAAATTTAATACAATTAAATAAATAAAAATAAAAATAAAAAAAATGTGATTGAAATAGTTTGTGAGGGAGGCACGCTAATAATACTATTCTTATAGTAGATCAAGCCTTTAATACACCAATATATAGCTCCCTTCTATTCAGGACTGATCAACATAACTTTGAACTAATAGTGTCTCTAGTTGCCCAAAAAATTAAAATGATGAAATAATAAGAGGGGAAGGTTGATGGAGAAAATAAGAGAGTAATAAAAAATTGGCTAAATTTTTAATATAGGGCTAATTAAAAAATTAATTAGCTAAATAAGCACACAAAATTTTTTTTAAAATAGTCCTAGTCGCCCATTCACACAGACGGAAGTCACGATCTCCCTACTCCCACCCGCAAGGATTTTTGGTTGAGCTCACTGCAACCTTCATTGCCACTGCTGACACCACCATTGCTAGCGAATTCGTCACCCCTTGCCCGCCGACGCACAGTGTCGAAGAACTTTTTTGGTGGATTCAGGGTTGATCTACTTAGGTTTTGAAGTATTTTTTACAACCCTACTTTTTTAAAAAACATTCATTCTTATTTGTGTTTGGTAAGTGCTTAAGTGTAGATGGTTTGTTTAAATGTGTGATTAGTTAGTTTTGGTGGAATTAGGGTTGATCTACTTGGGTTTTGAGGTATTTCTTACAACCCTAACTTTTTTTAGAACATTCATTCGTTTTTGTGTTTGGTAAGTGCTTGAGTGTAGATGGTTTGTTTAAATGTGTGATTAGTTAGTTTAGATGGTAGATCTGTGTATTTTATGTGTATTTTAAGTAACTTTTTTTTGTGTATTTTAACTATAATTTTGTAGGGTTTTAATATAATTACGTTGTTGATCGGTTAGTCTATTATCTTATTATAGTATCTCCTTTACCTATAAGATAATTGTCGTGACAATCCTTATAGTTTATTCTGACTTTTTAGCTTTGTTTCATCTCCTTTACCTATAAGATGATTGTCTTGATTTTTATTGTGCAACAAAGATTTATGTTGCTTCTAATAGCTTACTTGGTTTGTATTTATGCATTCTTTATAATTATATTTATTACTAATGAAAGTAATTTTAAGTATGTCAGGCCACTTAATTTTTTTTAGGTTTCTTTTAACTTGAATAATGATATTCCCTTCTCCATTTCATTTTTTTATTTAATTATGTATAAAGATTATTATTTATAATTATGATGATCAAAATTTGTCAATTCTACCAATATGACTACTTGCATGAAATTATTTAGTAGAAAAAGGGTGTGACATAGTTTCTATAATTGTGATTGCAGTAGATTATGTGTTTAAAATCCTATCTATGTTTTAAAATGTGTGTTTAATTTTTTTAGGGGTAGGTGAGATTATGCATAATGTTTAGGAATTTTTTTATTGTATGTTTAGCTAACATTAAAGTAATTTTTTGAGTATAAAGTTATTTTTTGATGTATTACATATAGGCAACTCAATCCATATAATTTTATGAATTTGATTGATTTGAACAGGTGTGATATTCAGGTTGTGTGTGTCCACTACATATTTTTAGGTTCAAAAATGAGTTTGGATACAATTTGTTTAGTTCTATATTATGGCGGCGAACTCAGTGTTCGTGAGGACTTCTTTCCTACGTACACGGGTGGAAAAAATCATCCTGTACAAATTTCACGTCGAACTAATCTTGAAAGCCTACATAACTGAATAATAAGATCACTAAAAACTAATCTGACATATTTTAGTGTGAATCTCACATGTAGATTTCCTGTTGGTGTTGGGTTAATTGCTTCTCCAATAATCGAGGATGAAGTATGTGAGTCCATTATTAATGTTGCAATCATATAACCTCTGATTATATATGTTGAAGTTGAGCTGATACAAACATAGGATAGAGAAAGTCATAATTTCAATGGAGGTCAAGTTCTTCCAACTGAAACTGAACACGTGACTATAGTTTCACAAGCAACTTATCAGATCAAATTCAATCAAGGTTTTTATAGGTACATACAATGAAGTCACAATATCATTTATATTTATGGTTTTAATGTTTAATATATTTTATATATTATATCATAATTAAAAGCCGTTAAGAGACGTTCACCATGTACTTGGTGTTCATCATATTGCCTCAACTTCTGCTAGTATGGGTGAATATCATGGTGAACCTGTATATCTATATAGGGAGTTGCATGAGTCTACAAGGCCGAAGAAAACCAACATGGTTGGGTATTTGCACTTACTATAGGTTTGGTCTTGGAGCATATACATGTTGGACGACCTATATTACAGGTACCTTTTCCAACAGAGTTAGATGGATTGAGTGTTGGTTGTAGGTGGAACGAAGATTACTTACTGGAGATGACATCGCCCATGTTAATGTATCCAGAGAAGAGCTTGATGGGCAATTATAGAGCCATGTATGATTCTATGACAAATTTCTTCATAATGTTACATGTACATGAATACATATCATTTACATTTTTTCAATATTTTAGGTTATATGGGAGCCAAACGGACATCAGGTATGCATAAGAGTTGATGATATCTGCCTAGCTGGATAGGAGATTTGGTTGGCTAGGGTACCTTTGATCAATTGGAAAAGAGTTGAGTGGTACATCCAGGATCGTGTTTTGAGACAGTTTGGTCTGTCTCCTAGAGTTGATTTGGCGCCTATCGATCCTTCCTTCAAGCGTGTGGATGGTCGAGGGAAGGAGGATGTGGATTGGTTTGACTATCATCAGATCTATATCTCACTGTGGGAGGTCAAACATGATCGATTGTCACAGTGGGTGATGTTACACCACTCGTTGATCCGGCTATTAGTCGATACATGAGATAGTATCATCTCTTATACATCTAAGGCTCCACCATTCCTTAATTATCCTCGAGCACCTGGAGAGAGACTTATGGTTAGTACTATAAGAATTTATCTTAATTATATTTTTATACTTAGTGAATACTAAAAAATATTCTATTTTCTATAGCGTGAGCATATCTTGGGCACAGAGGATATTTTTCAGCCTTAATTTGGGAGAGATCAGGACACAAAGTTTCAGCATTCAATAAATACGTACGATGAGTTATGCAAGGAGCTACGAAAGAATATACACATTTCAGATAGCATATACAAGGGTACAGATAATGTCAATAGTTCTTCTGCAGCAACTTCGGCTTCTCAGCCAGATACTCGTGGATTTGATGCAGGTTCGTCGTCCATCCCCGATGTCGGTCCTTATAGTTACACATTTGGCAATCCAGCTCCATACTCATTTCAACAAGTCATGCTGAGTCCATTTCAATCATGGTAGGCAGCAGACCCTCCTATATACAGTCAACCACCGATCTATATGCCGCATATGCACAGAGTGTACCTCATTGTCCCCTTCCAGCCACAAGCATCACTAAAGATACTCGAGGTTACACCCCTCGACTGACCAGGCTGAAGATGAAGCGCACCAGCAACAACACCATCTACGAGACCATCCTCGACAACCACCTGCTCAATATACTCTAGGGAGTGACACACTTTCACCACGTAGACAATGGTGGCTCTATGTATAATTTGTTATTATGCTATTGTTGGAATGGTTTTGTTTTCAAAGTGAATTAGTGTCATGAAGTGTAATTTAATAGCTAGTTTTGTTGGAATGGTTTGGTTTTGAATACATTGCTTAGAGTCTAAAGGCTTTCATTTGAGTAAGATCAAAAACTGAATACATGAAGTGTACTTTCAGTTGTAAATGACCTCACGATAAGCTTGTGACAATGGATGATCAAATCATTCAAAAGAGTGAACATTGCAGATATCTCTAGTCATTTATCAAAGTGCTAGTGCAATAGATTGTTGTGTTATTAGTACAATTCAACTTAGATGGTCGAAGTGTAGGAATGCATCGACCTATTGTGTGCTAAAAAAATACTGCTTAGACTTGAGAGAAAAATTTATAAGATGATGGTAAGAATTACAATGCTTTATTGGTGTTGAATGTTGGCCAATAAAATAGAAGCATAAAATTACATTTATTGTTGCAGAGATGAAGATGCTTAGGAGGATAAGCTATCATTTTACTGTTTATGCTTCATTTGAAATGTAGCATATTTTCAAGGTGAATAATTGCTTAAAACAAGGTGAAATTGGTCCATCACATAGTTCAAAACATAAAAACTGCTGTGCACCGGGCCACAATCGTATTTTTTTGTTAACATAAAAGTCATGGAGAATTTCATTACAATTCTAACAATACAAAGCTTGCATGATTCTGATGTCAGATGACTCCGATACGGGCAAAATACGACGGCTAGTCTAATATTTCAAGTCGACGCCGCAGTTTTGGCGAGCATTTGCAAAAACTGCTGTGCACTGACCATAATCGCAATTTTTTATCAACATAAAAGCCGTGGAGAATTTCGTTACGATTTCAGGGATACCAAGTCCGTCCTATTCCGATGCCGGATGACTCCCATACTACCAAAGTACTACGGCTGGTCCAATATTTCAAGTCGGTTGCGAGCATTCGCAAAAACTGCTATGCACCGGGCCACAATCGTAATTTTTTGTCAACATGAAAGTTGTGAAAAATTTCGTTACGATTCTAATGATACCAAGGTCTCTCGATTCTGACGCCGGATGACTACGATACGGCCAAAATACTGCAGTTGATCCAATATTTCAAGTCGTCACCGTAGTTTTTGCGAGTATTCGCAAAAACTGCTGTGCACCGGGCCACAATTGCAGTTTCTTGTCAACATGAAAGTCATGGGGAATTTTGGTACGATTCCAAAGATACCAAGCTCGCTCAATTCCGACGTCCGGACTTTTTTCTAAAAAATTGATTAATCCAAATTTTTTAAATTTAAAAATATACTTATTTGTAATTAAATTTTTAATCAGCCCTAAATTAAAAATTTAGCCAAAAAATGTCATCATTTTCAATCTCTTATTCTCATATATTTGTAAGTAAAGAATGTAAATCAAAATATAAAGAATTCCACAAACACATGAAAGAGTCGACATCAATATTGGATAAAAATCAGACCGCAACACTTATGAAATACGAAGTGAAGTATATATATATATATATATATATATATATATATATATATATATATATATATATATATATATATATATATATATATATATATATATATATATATATATATATATATATTGTCCAACGATCTTTCATATAATTCAATTCATTTGTTAGGTTGTAATCAATATTTTTTCACCTCATTCAATAAAAAAGGTCAAAATACGAACAAGAATATATTCAACTTAATGTAACTGATTATTTAATTAAATCTAACTATTTTATTACACTCCTAATTAGAAACAACAACAACAACAAGCCTTAATCCCACTAGGTGGGGTCAGCTACATGAATTCTTCATCTCCATTGTGTCCTATTATGTGTCAAATTCTCATTTAAATCAAGTATACTAAGATCATTTTTTATACATCTTAACCAAGTCTTTTGGTCTTCTACCTTTCTTAACATAAAGGCAAATCTGCATCTACTCTCTGTCATTCGACGCTTATATGTGTAAACCATCTAAGGCTCCCTAATCTTATCTACCACTGCTACTCCCACAATATACTCATTTTGCATTCTATCACTAAGAGTAAAGCCTCATCCACCTAAGCATCCTCATAACATTTAACTTAGTTTATGCTTCTCTTTATTGTGGCCAACACTCGCACCATAAGTCATTCGTCTTACCACCATCTTATAAAATTTTTCCCAAGTTTAAGTGGAACTTTTCTATCACATAATAAATGATGCATTCCTCCACTTCAACCATCCAACTAGAATTCTATTAATAACATCTCCATCTATTTCACCATCATTTTGAACAATAGAGCCTAAATATCTAAAACACTCACTCTTATTAATGACTTGTTCACCTAATGTCACAACACTACCACTAGAACTTTTACAACTAAAATTACACTCCATACATTCAGTTTTAGATCAACTTAGACGAAAACTTTTAGACTCTAGAATTGACCTCCATTATTCAAGTTTCTGTTGGACTCTCTCTCTAGTCTTATCAACAAGAAGAATGTCATCAACAAAAAATATACACCAAAGTACATCTTATAAATGCCTAGTAAGAATATCCATAATTAAAATAAACAAGATAAGAACTTAAAGTTGATCCTTGATGTAATCCAACTGAAATAGGAAAATAATTTGTCAGTCCTAATTAGAAAAGAATTGGAATAACCTGGGAAGACCGGCTTTCTTAGAGAGGAAGGTATAGCATTGGTTTTGAAACTCGGACCTCAACTATAACACTTTTAAAATAATAAAAAAATTCTATGTCTATATCTGTCTATCATTCTACATACAGACACACAATTTGATGATCAGTAATAGCAAAGTGAAGATTTATTTATTTTTTTTAACATTCAAAGGGGAAAAAAATTATAAGATAATAAGGATTTAATATTTTTTTGCATGTAGTTTAGAATTTTGTCACCCCAAAACATATATATAAAACTATAATTTAAGTCCGATGATATTTTAAGATTAATTATCCAATATATATTTTCTTAATATTAGCTTATCTATCGTATTTTAATTATATATAAATATCATAACCATTTAAACAAGTTCAAAAATATATTATCTTCTATTTATTTGTTATTAATACAAATTAAAAAATATATGTAAATATCATAATTCATCTTCTTCCATTCCACATCTATAATATTTACTCTCTTCAAAATCTTTTTTCGCATTAATTATGTATTTAAGTTAAATTTTAAGTAATGAGTATATCACAATTAATTCTTGCAAACAAACATATTCTAAAGATTTCACATTAATACATACTGATATATTATTTTTCACCATAAGAACTTATATTTTATAATTTTTTATTTATATCTTTAAAGTTTTTTTATTTATAAAATAACACAAACTTTTAAAATCAACCGTCAAATTTTTTTATATATTTATATGATACAATTACATCATTAAAAAAATTAACAAATCATTACATATAAAAAATGATAGTAATATCATGCTCTTAAACATTTGAATAATATTATTATAACCCGAAGCATTTGAACGTTTATTATATAAATATATAAATTTCTGACATTAGTCCTGAAATATCCTCACCCAATTTACTCTTTCAATCTTAGCTCCTTCCTTTTCAAATGACCAAAACGGTAGCTGCCCACTTCCGTATTTATTCACATAATTTGCTTCCATATGTTGAAAACTAAGTGAAATATTTATAAAAAAATAATAAAAATAATAAAAGTCTAAATAGGAAGAAGGTCGATTAAAAACACCCCAACTGTTGACCATTCTAGACAATATACTATTGGCAATTTTTTAAAATTAAGTATTATTAGAAGCTTAATTAAGTAATTAAGTATTAATAAAAAAAATTAAGAATAGGTATAATCGCTTAATTAGGCGATTACATCTCCGACCGACGATGGCGTGCTGGACCACATGAATGAGATCGATTAACTAATTGGCGGACTTCGTTAATTTTTTTAAGGTGTGAAGTCAATCACCCTGGGAGACTGGCTTCAGGTTATTTTTTTTAAAGTGTGATTTGTGTGAGATAAGTAACAAAGTCACGGTTTAGGGCTTGAAATGATTCGTGGCCGCATCAAGTTGATAATAGTTTAATGGATGACAATCATATAAAGTTAACCAATTCATTTCAGAAATGGACAAATAATAAGAAGATCATTATGACATAACCAAATTTAACGTGTACATGACTCTCAAGTTTGTAATGAAATAGATAAATAAAATGTAATACAAACACAAAAGTATACTATACGGTCCTAAACCCTATATCGTGTGACAACTGTCTTCCTCCGGTGTCTGCATGGAATAGCCACTCACAGGTGTAGCGGTGGTGCACGAGATGGGATCATCATCGATCTGGCCCTACTACGAGATCCTCGATAGGTGTGTCATATCATCCTGTGATTGGAAGATAGTGGTCGAGTCATATGTAGGCGATATGTAGAAGGACACGATCGCAGTGAAGGACTGGATCAAGTAGATGGTCCTGCTCATCATGGTGTGCGACACCCTCTGAGCATCCGTAATATGTGTCATCAATATGTACATGCTCATCCGTGTCTCGCATATCAACTCATACTATCAACACATCCACAGAGTGATCATCCACAAAGTATGGGTGAAGATGCCGAGTTGCCTTGATATGCTCCGCTTACGAAAACATATGTAAAATTAACACTTACATAAATATTGAATTAAGATGAATACTTACTTATATCAGAACTTACATAAATACGCTCCACCGGTGCTCTAGCGTAGTAAGTGGTCGGAGGATCTGTCGGGACAAACAAGAAATCTGAGAGAAGCCCATGATCAACCGATATGTATTGGGCGATAGCGTCTTCCGTCCACATCCTCATCTAGGCCCTCGACGAGGCAATCCCTCTCTCTCCCAAGCGAATGTGTGGTGTGGTAATCATTCGACATCCCTTACCATCGAATCACCCTTTGAAACTAGGTCAACGGGGATCTACTTTGGGAATAAGGCCGAACTAGGCGACTCTATCGATAAATGCCGGTCAACCCTTTTCCGGTGAGGGGTTCGTCTTGCATATGTCGAGCCTCGAGCGTATGTCGATAGATGTGCTATGATATGATATACTCCATCACTCTGATCGCACATATAATAAAAATTATGTTAAAACATAATCTGTATTACAGATATTTGAGCTAAAATGTTATTTGCAGATACAACCTGTATTTGCCGCAAGCCATATAGCTCATTTTTGTACACTGCAACATTTGCCATTGGCTGATGATGAGCATACTTCTCATTATCATAATATCTTTAAACATATATATAAGCTGCATAATTTGAAAGTGCAATTAACAACACATACAAGTTGCTCTAGCCCACGGATGAATCGTCTGCACATGATGATCCACTCCTTCAGCATAAGCAAGTGTGATGTAGCCTCAAGCAGTGCTCAAAAAAAATCTAAGTACTGTCAAATAAAAGATAAGCGTAACCCATTCTAAAAAATAAAATTCACTTACGATTATCGAGTGCCGATGCTACGTGAGAGGTACTAGGATGAACCTCAACGATGTAGGCTCCAATGGTGGGTCGGCTTCCAACATGGTATGTCGGACATCTAGTGTGCTCCTCTACCATCGTACATGTCAGAAAAGAATAGCAAATATAATGAGGGCACGATGCATCAAATGATACTTAAGTCATGCAATTGTCCCCAAAAGAGTACATCAGGCAAACAAAGGGGCAAAGGGTAGATGTTTGCTTTATCCTCTTATGTAGGAAAGGTAGAGCACAATCATAGGTAAACATCGTAGAAAAATAATACAATTACTAAAATTACAATATGATGACAATGAATTTTTTTCCAATATTCCCCTTACACATACACACATCAAATCACTTTACTTATCGACTATCAAAACACCAGATGCGACGACTTATGAACCCTCTCTGAAACCTCCAAAACCTTTTCAGTAATCCAAATGAGTGATTGAATATATATTCATATACTTTAGAGATTTGTTGGTTTAAAGTCATAAATCATAGCTCTTATATAAAGCATCATAAGTTGACCTCTTTTATATAAATCATAGCTCAATTATTTCTTATATGATCTGTATCTCTCAAACTGATTTTCACATTTAGTTTATAATCTCTCAACATATAATATTTATTTTATTTATCATTTCAATAAAAATGCAAAACATGAATATGCATAATTTATCAAAAAAATGTAATTTTGAATTTATTTTATTATTAGCCTCAAATACTAAGCAATGCGAGTGAGCTTTTGTGATGGAACTCTTTGACAAACTTCACTCAATTGTTGAGATTTATTGGCAAAAAAAGTTTATTAGAAACCAAAAAATAAAATATATGAAAAGGTGAATGATATCACCTAATAATTTGCACTTACAAAATCTATGTTGTTGTCGCTGACTTAACTTTGGATTTTCTAACACTTTAAAGCTGTATTAATTTTAAAAAAAAATTAGTGAAAGTGGTAATTGATGTGATATTAAAATTCCAAGTGTATTTATGATGATTTGTATGATTTGTATGTAAGTCTCTTTAAAAATTTTGATAAAATTAACAGCTAAACGCAATGCTAAAAAAGTGTTGTATTGCCTTAATTAATAACCTCAAAAATAGTTTCAATGTATTTGTAAATAAATCTTCCGTGGAATAAAAGGATAAAGCATATATAGATCTAATATATATTGATAAATATATGCAAATCTCAAAACCTTGTGCAAGAAGTTAAATGTTAAAGAGTAAAAAAGAATCAACAAATAATTTGAGTAAAAGCGGCTGTCGGGAAAAAAAAGAAATTTCTATTGAATACTGACAAGACGCAATGCGGCGTCGACCCTCATGAAGTTCGAGAGGGGAGGACCGCTCGTGGTGATGAGTTTGGTGAAACTCGGCAAGCGATTTCGGGGCGATCATAAACTAAGATATATCGTGTGATCGACTAATAATATGTCGGGGTCGCCCAATTAATTGGGTGGCCCGGCTCAGTCATAGGCCCCGGTGTCAAACCAATGTCCGATCAAATGGTAATTTCATAAGGCGTAACCACATAACTGACGTGTATGGCCAGTCACCCAATTCTTAAATTTTTTATTAATACTTAATTACCTAATTAAGATTCTAATGATATTTAATTTAAAAAAATTGCCTATACTATTTACTGCCTTGGTCGCATTTTTTAGTTCGCTGAAAGCCCACAGTGGGGACAGTAAAAACGCTGAGTTGGGAAAGTGACTAAAAAAAAAATTTGTTTGTTCAATAAATACAAATTTCCAATTGAAGTTGGATTACGTGTGCATTCACACGAGAAAACATAAAATATTATGTGCGTATGACTGTCAAAAATTTATTGTTCATGAATAGCTCATCTTCAATTTATTAAATAATTTATATTCAAATAATTCATTAAATAAGTGAGTTAAATACGAATAAATATTTTAAGCTCGACTCGTTTTAACTCTATATATATATATATACACACACATACATACATACTAACAAACATAGCTTAATAGTTGAAGTTTTTCACAAAAATGAGGCTCGAGTTTAAATCCTACAACCTCCACATTTTTCAACATTTTTTGGCTTATTTCTAAGAAGCCCAATATATATAAAGTGCTCGCATGTTTGGTTTTATTATACCCTTATACATATCGAGTCTATATGTATAGGATGTATACTTCAAATTTTAGGGGGGTATTTAGAACATATTGAACACAATACATCGAGGATGTATTGGCTTATTTTGAGTACAATTAAAATAAATAAATTCTTATTATTTTTTATTTTTAAATTATGCTCAAAATACATCAGTACTCTCTGTATTACGTTTAGGATGTTTTAAATACCCTCTTAAATCTATAAAAAAAAAAATTGATGTGCACAGATCGAAGGGTTCAATTCGTGTAAAATTCATATGAATATGGACTTTGGCTTAATTGAGCTATGCTTGTTTCATCCTTATTGAGCTCCAGCTTGACTCGAGCTTAATTACTAAGCTCAAGCTCGACTTGATTTAAAGAAAGTAAAGCTCGAACTCAACTCAAATGCTCAAGCTCCTTTAAAAAACTCAATAAGCTATCGAACCAATAACGTGATACATGATAATTACAGTTTGTCATTATATAGACGAGCTGATTTGTTAAGCTACCGAGCCAAGTCAAATCAGGCTCGAAAAATTTTTGAGTTCGATTATGAGCTCGAGCTCAAACTCATGGCTCTATACACTTGGCTTGCGAGCTCATCAAAGAGCCGAGCTCGAGTTCATTTGCGAGCCAATTTGACTCACTTACACCCCTATTATCTCATAATCGTGCAGGGAGCGAGACGGCGTATGCAAGATCAGCTGCTATTTATAACAGCAAACAACTTTTGCACCCATGCAATTTGTGCACGTGGAAATTGGAGAGATGCACGATCATCCACATGGCCAATCAAAGCAGGCCATATAATATAGATTTTTTTTTAAAATAATAAGCAATGTCTATAAATTTAAGAATGTGTTACACAAATCAATCACTTTATTAAAAAAATATTCACTTTTAAACAGATTATTTAAACGACAAGCCATTTGTTTCCTCCTGAGATTATTAGATAACTTGCCTCATTGATTTTTTTTTTTTTTTGCTTGAATTGCATTTTGTCATGTGTTATATTATATTAATAATATTTTTATAAAATAATGTGAAATAATTTACAAGTCAAACTTGAAAACCAGAGGAAGCCAAGTCAAACTTGTAAAATTATTTTTATTTTTATTTTTAATTAAAAAATAAATAACATCATTTTAAAAATATTCAAAACATCTTTTAAATATTTTGAGTATTTTTAAAAATGATAATAACAATTAAATATATTTTTATAATTATTTGAATGTTAAGTTATATATATATATATATAGTGATTTTCTTAATGAGTTTAGTCATCTCTCTATGTGAAGTCATCCTTCATGCCAAATCTTGCACAATAAGCTTTTCTTATCTAATGCTTATTTTATATTAAATAATGCATCAAACTTCTTGCAAAAAGGATGGATGTCTTTGAAATTGCTTATTTTTTTATTATTTGTTTATATTTTAAGAGAATTTTGAAGGAAACAATTCTTACCACCTCCAATTCTATCAATAAGATCCCATAATCCCAAATCTTAATTCTATCAAACAATCCTCTACCCTAAAAGTCTTTGATTGTATGTGCTTTATCTTTCATCCTTGTATAGAATATACCAACTTAACTTCTCACTCTACTATTATACTTTCTTGTGTTATGAAAAGGAATAGAAGGGGTTCTCTCAATTGTATGTCATGGATTAAAAAATACTTTTGCCCATGTGGCAAAAAAAATGATTATAGTTTGCACTTTTATTGTTATGACATTAGTTCTTCAACAACATATTTCTCAACTAGATGTAAAGTATGCTACTTGTATGGTGATCTTTAAAATAATTCCTCTTCATTGTGTTTCTTTTAACTGTAGTTAAGTTTATAAGCTTAAGAAAGCATAATTTGATTAAGCAAGAACCACATGCTTGATTTGAGAAGTTCTTTGTTATGCTTAACTCACTTGATTTTCACCCAAGTGACCATAGCTCTATACTTTTTCTTAAGTACACTCTTGTTAGATGTATTTTGATTTTCTTATAGCTTCTCATTTTGAAATAACTAACTTGAGCATTTTTTGCTATTTCTTGAGCATTAAAATTGTTAATGCCCTTAAAGACTATTTTCTTTGCAATGTAAGTACATAGCTAATATCCTTGAGCATTCTTGATTATTGATACTCCATTTTATTTAAAAATGTAATATTCTTCTTTAAAAACACATTTATGATTAATCTCCCTATAAAACTTACTTTATCACACCATTATATGACTAGATATAGTTTATGATATTCATAATATCAATCAATTTATTTATTCTCTTGGTACTATTCATTTGGTTGTTATTCTTTTTATCACATCATCATTGTGGCACTCTTTTTCATACTCTTTTATTTCCATCAATGTCTTTTTAAGAGTTGTGTGCATATTTTGATGTTGATTGAGCTAACACTATGGACCAAAAATCTACAATTGATTTTGCATTTTTTTTAAAGACTGTTATTAATTGGAAGGGTAAGAAATAAAGTGTTATTTCTCATTGGAGATTCTAACAGAGCAATATGTGATACAAAAAATTTAACAATTAGTGATTTATAAAATAGATTAAATAATAAGGAAGACGAAAGATGTATGTATAAGTTAGCTAAACAAAGAGATATAAGTAAAAATTTAGTTGAAATGAAATATATTAAGGATGAAGATTATAAAGTGTTTCTCCTAAAAGAGGATATTCAATATAAATGAATGAGATATTTTGATATAATTTTCAATAAAAATTATGAAAATATGATTAACTTTAACAACCTTAGTATACTAAACAAAGAAAAAAAATTTATTTTTTTATCGTTGTATTAATAAAATTGAGGTTAGAGATGCTTTAAAGAAAATTAAGTGCGAAAAAGTAGTATGGTCTGATGACATTCTAATAAAAGTGTAGAAATGCTTACGAGATCAAGAAATATTTTGGCTTATAAATTTTTTTAATATTATTTTAAAGAATTGAGAAATAATTTGTTAGTTTCTATTTTTAAAAATAAAAGTGATGCACAAGAGTGTGCAAATTACAGAAGAATTAAGTTAATGTGTCATACATTAAAATTATGGAAGAGTTAAATTAAGCATTAATTAAAATGTGATATAAAAGTTTCTTAAAATTAGTTTGAATTTATACCTGGTAGATCTACTATGGATGTTGTATATTTGTTGAGAAGTTTGGACAATATAGTGAGAGAGAAAGAGGATCCACATATGATATTTGTTGATTTAAAGAAAGCATATGATAAAATTCCAAGAGAAGTGCTTTGGAGTAGGGGCGTGCAATCAGTCATTTTGGACGAATCGATTTTGAAATTTGTTAAACTGTTCGATTTTAAATCCAAAATCCAAAAAACCGATCAATTTAATCAATAATATAAACCGAACTGATCGAAACCAAAATTTCTTTCGGATTTTCAATCCGGTCTAGAAAAAATCAAAAATTGAAAATATAAATTATTATAATAATTATTAATCAAAGAATTACATCACTTTATCAAATCATTTCATATAAAATCAAATAACTCTTTAATAAATGAAACTATTAATATATAAATTTATCATTGAAATTACTTTTTTTTTTCATTTTTTAAAAAAAAATGAAAAAAAAATTTTGATTTTTTAACTTTTTTTGGTTTAATCGATTTCATCGAATTAAGATAATACAAAATCGAACCGAAAACCGAATTTTTCGAAATCCAAAATCGAAATCCCAAAAAAAAAAATTTATAAAATCGATCCGAATTCAAATTTTGGATTTGAATCGGTTCGGATTTTTGGTTTTAACCAAAAAATGCACACCCCTACTTTGGGGAGTTCTAGAAAAGAAGGGAGTTAATATTGCTTATACTCAAGTTATTAAGAATATGTATACTAAAACTATCACTTGTGTTCAAACACAAGAAGGATTGATACCAAGTATTTTCCTATTTTAATTGGAATACATAGGATCAGCTTTAATCACAAATCTTATTTATTTAGTTAAGGATGTTCTTCCTAGACATTTAAAAGAGGTTGCATCTTAGTGTATGCTTTTTTTTCTTCTTGTTGATAAGACTAGCGAGAGACTAAAGGCTTTCGTTTGAGTGGATCAAAAAACAAATATATGAAGTATAATTTTAGTTGTAGAAGATTTAGTGATAGAGTTATGATAATGGGTCATCAAGTCATTAAAATGAGCAAACATTTTAGATATCTCAAATATATTGCTCAAAGTGATGGTGATATAGATGGGGATGTTATAAGTAGAATTCAAGTTTGATGGTTGAAGTGGAGGAATGCATCGAGCCTGTTGTGTGATAAGAAATTATCACATACAATCAAGAAAAAAAAATTTATAAGATGATGGTGAGACCTGCAATGCTTTATGACACAAATATAAAATGATAATATTCAAATTTTATTTACTTATAACATGAATAATTAATATCTTAAAAATTTTGTAAATTAATTACTAATAATTAAATATTAGAAATAAATTTTATTTGTATTTGATTTTATTTTAATATCTTAGAAAATTTGTAAATTAATTACTAATAATTAAATATTCAAAATAAATTTTATTTGTATTTGATTTTATTTATTTATTTAGTCAAGAAAAAAAAATTATTTATAATTTATCTATATTTTATTTGATAATATTTATTTTTTAATTGAATACTTTAATTAGTGAATAAATTCTATAATTAATTTATATATAATAAAGTATTCAGAATATAAATATTTACTTTACATTCATCCAACTAAATATTTACAATACAGGTATTTACTTTAATTTACATATGCTCAACCAAACAGAAAATATAGTTTACATGTATTTACTTTACATAACCAAACAACTGTAAAGTTCATTCATTACTTTCTGACTATTTACTATCTAAATGCAGAACCAACAACCCCTTAGAGACAAATTAGGAAATGAATATGTACGTGATAAGGTTGGAGTAGCTCTAATGGCAGATAAGATTAGATAAAGTCACCTTAGTTGATTCGGTAACAAAAAAATGCCTATCACCAGATGACACAATTAAAAGAGTAGATATATTAAATTCTTAAGAAAGATAGATATACGCTTAAAAAGACTTTATTAAAAAGTATAAAGAATAAACCAACAGTACAAATCAAACTTCTTAAGCTTCAGCAATAAAATCTTTTTTTTTTTAATAAAACAAAACAAAACGGATTCTCTATACAATAATCTTAGAGTTTCCATCTAACATAAGTATTAAGTTGACGCTTGTGAATATAAATAATGGCTGTCAAGTTTGACTTTCATCATTATAATGCATAGTAATTAACAAATGACTTTACAAAAATTAGAACTTATGTAAACTTCGGATATTAATTGGAAGTGTATGATCTCCTAATTATTTAACTAATAAATTATGGTATTAAGGGCTGTTCTGGATATGTATTATAGCTGAGAATGGTGAGCTGAAATCTCCACTTAAAAGGAAATATGGTGATACTCTGCTCTATTTCTAGCCCTTGGATTGTGTTCGATCGTAGGGCTGTGATGCAACCTTTCTCTTCCCTAATCAACATTCGTGAATATTACCGTAGACTGGGCATTAGCAGGCCTCGGCCATATGGGCTTAATTGTAGTGGAAGAAAAGGTAACACGGCCTCATGCTGTGGGCTTAACTCAATAAAATATCTAAGAGAGGAGGTGGAGAAGTGGAGGGAAAAGGGATTAAGGGGAGAATTTGGGGCTCAAGAAATAAGGGAATGTTGGAGGAATTTTTATTTTTTAGTGGCTATTCTTTCCAAAGTTTTGAGGTTTTCTTAAATAGGATAATTTATATATATACGTGAGTTAAAAAAAGAGGATCGGAGGGGCATGCCTCTAAAATTTTGATATATTTTATTAGTCTTTTTAAGTTTATTTTCATTTCTAAAGAATTGTATATTATGTTTCTTGTAAAATTTTCAAAATTATTTATTAAAATTATTTTAAGAATCAATATTTATTTATTAATTATTTATATTTATCATTTATATTTTTTATCCATAATTAATAATTAAGAATACTTATTTTTCTCACAATTTAAAATTAAATTTAATTAAATGATAAATAATAAGAATAATAATAATAAATAAAATATTAAATATATGTTATTACCAAAATGATGATGACATAAACTAAATTTTTATATTATGAACCTAATTATTTTATTTAAATGATTTGACATCAATATATTTAATGGTGATAAATAATCACTTCTACATTTACATTTTGAATATACAACTTGATGAGTAATTTTTATTCTTAAAAATATTGAAAATTTTGTTGAAAAAATGAATGTAAAAAAAGATACCTTATATTCTCTTATTTCTAAATTATAAAATTTAACATTGACTTTACAATTACTAAAACAAGTGATGAAACAACTTTTAAATATGAATGATCATTATTATTATATATATATATATATATATATATATATATATATATATATATATATATATATATATATATATATATATATATATATATTAAATGATGCCAATAATAATATAATCTTTCAATATTTTCAAAATATGAAAATCATGCATCATCAATTATAAATTTTTTATTCATATCTATTTTATCTTATCCTTATAAATATATTCTAACTAATATTTTTTAAACAACTAATGCCAAACACTCTTTAATTGGCACTACTTAATAGTTGTCTTGTAGCAATTTTAATCACAACAATAAAAATATTTATATACTAATGACTTTTTTATTCATATAATATCCAATTAAGAACTCTGCATCATTTACTTTAAATTGTATCTTAAAAAAACAGCATAACACCAAATTTCATGACATTTTAAAATAATTTGATAAGTATCAGTCATAAAAGTAAAACCCTTACGATAATAACTAAATTCATTTATATTAGCTTGGTGTTGTTATGTCTAGTGTTGGTGAGCTTATCTTTTTCAGCCTTTTATTTTTGAGCTGCATAAAAGCAAAAATGTAATTATTTAGGGGATGTTTGGGTGCTTGGAAAAAAGAATGAAATGTAAAAAAAATTATTATATAAAGTGAATGTAATATATTTAAATTATTATAAATTATTTGATTGAAAATGGTACATATGGAAGAATTAATTTATCATATTTGACAAAATAAAAATAATATAATATATTTGATAATGACTAATACTGTCAGGTGATGATGACAGTGGCGACACGGGCCAATGATGGGCAGCGGCTAATGAAGGCGAAGGTAGCTAGCAACTGTTATAATTGGCCAGTGATCCGAAGGCGACGATAGACGGTGATCCTCACTTTATATTGAATGATTTATTTAAAATTCACCCAAATTAGATGAATTCTAAATACGACAAAAAATACCCTTTCAAATATTTCAAATACACTCAAAATGCTTTGAGCATTTAGTTTACAACAATTCAAATACCACAAAATTAAAATTCATGTACCAAACAACCTCTCAGTGCTCATTTTTATTAGTTACTTATATTTGTAAAACAACTTAATTTAATTGAATTTGAGCTCTTAACTTTTTTTTTCAGCTTTAAGAATTGAAATAATTAAAATCTAATACAAAAATATATATTTGTTTTGGGAATGGTGAGCCCAGGCCAAAGCTCAAGCTTGATCCAAGTAGAATTTAAATTCAAGACATCAACAACTCCCAAAATTTTAAATCAATGTAGCACCTACATATAATACAATTTTTCATATCATTTAAAAAAATAAATAAATAAATAAAATGAGAGATGATGACTCCATTTATAGCAAGAATTCAGACATTTGAAATTTGATCGAAAACACACTTGTAGCGTATCTGAAGATTGAACCAAAGCACTCTTGGTTGAAAAAAACCAAATAAAATTTAAAGTCTTTGCATACAGTGAGTCAGCTAAAAAAAAAAAGTGAATAATCATACCATCCACAATCAAACCAACTACATATATAAAGGGAGACTGGTGGGGGAGGCGAGCAAGAGCCTATTCTATAATCCCACATGTGAAATTATTACTTAAAATCATAGAAAATATTGTTTTTTAAATATTGAAGCTTAATAATTGTTTCTAAGATTTCAAAGAGAATTCTTCCGGTATCTTTCAGTGTGTGAAAGCTACATTTTTTAGGTCATTTTAACAGTATTGTAAACTATGCCGATTTGTGATGCAAAAAATCTTGCAAATAAGCTTTGGTTTATCATGGAGTCAGTCACACAGAATATTATGTTCAAGTCAAACTTGCATATGCTGTGCTTTAAAATAACTGTTTCAAGGAATAGGCCATCCCATGAGAAAATATCTGAATCAAATCACATCAAGCGAAGGCCATAAATATCATGTTACTGGAGCAGATTTGCTAAATTATTATGATGAGACACCAAAATCCCCAAAGCCATGACTTTAATTAAATCAACATGAGAGTTAATAATAACTTCGTTAGTTTTATTAGACCATTAAAAAAATTTAAAATTTAGATAAAAAATGAGAAAGATATGATCAAAATACTAAGAAATGATTAGCATATCCAAATTTATAAACTTAGTTTATAATTAAATTACAATTAAATAAATAACAAAAATTAATGATAAATAATAATTAATTATATAAATTGAATCAATAAAATTACTTAATATTATAATTAATACATGATTGTTTAAAGAAAAGTATGTCATTAAGTATGAAAAAAACTCGAGTGAATACAATTAATTAGTTTGGGTGGCAAAAAAATAAATATGAGAGATTTATTTAGAAAAGCTTCGTTCGTCAGAAAATATCGGGGTGCTGGCTGTTTGGGGTCAAGTTTGTTTCTTTTTTTTTTTTTTTATATTATTTTTAAAAACATGTTTATTTAAAATATTTTTTTTTATTTTTTATTTTCAAAAATAAATATCATTATTTTTAAAAACACTCAAAAATAGCTTTTAAATATTTTAAATATTTTTAAAAACAATAATTACAATCAAATATATTTTATTTTTAAACAAAATATAAATAAAACAAAATAAAAACACAAAATATAAAATAAAATATAAAAGCGTTACCAAACGGCCCCCAAAAAAATACGGGTAAGTCATGGATAGTGAACTCTTATGAGAATTTATTCATGATTATCATAGCCTATTTTTGTTAGTGAAAACAATCTCTTCATATTGAACTAGTTAAAATTTTTATATGAAATTTGATATATATGTCTACAACATGTTAATATTTCATTAAATTCTAATTTCATTCATGTCATATTGTATTATCATGGACATGCATATAGCATGATCGACAAATAAATGATAATTTATGATATAAATATAAAAATTAATTTAATTATTATGTTAAAATCATATACAATATTGAACTAATTTTTCATGTTTGGCAATATGAAAATAATGTAACATATTTGACAACGACTAATACTGTCAGGCAGTGGGGGATGATGATAGTGGTGATATGGGCCAATGATGGGCAGCGGCTAATGAAGGCGAGGGTGGCTAGCGATTGATTTATTGTGACAACGATGGCCAACGGCAGATTGTTGGTCAGTGATCTGAAGGCGACGATGGACGACGATTGTTGACCTCCATGCGTGATACATCAGTCGAGTCAAGCTCAAAATCGAAATTCGACCGACCTTTGATGTAATAGCTCGCAAATCGGAGCTGAGATGCACCAAACATCGCCAAAATTAGTCCAAATGACATCCGATCGACGAACGGACTTCGTCATCGCGTTCAGAACATTCATATTTTGTTTTTCTTTGAGCACAATAAATTCTTTGATAAGGTTTGTGCAACTTATTGGATTTTATGTTTATACACTCAATGTGCGGGTATAGACTTGGCAAACACTAATTAGAAGATAGACTGGTATAATGACTACTTGACAGCAAGAAGCCCCAACAAGAACGAGCCCGCTCACCATCTAGAAGAACTCACCACATGAAGGCGATCACGTCGAGAACTTCCTAGCCTCTCTGGAGAACTCACTTCACATGGATGACAATGAAAGAACTCATCACAATCAAGCGATCACATCAGACAACTCATCACTCAACATATAACACTCATCGACTTCCAAGCATGGATGAGTTCCACTCTAGCTACATGGATATAGGTGTCATAATTATTATATTGTAAACGACATACAATATTCTTTTGAAACCAATCTCAAGCCCTATAAAATGGGAGATCTTAAGGGACTAGAAGTCTTTCTTGATTTTTTTTTTTTTTAATGTTACAAAGATAGAATGCAAAATGAGTACGTTAGGGAAAAAGTTGGAGTAGCTCCAGTGGTAGATAAGATTAGAGAGAGTCGCCTTAGATGGTTTGGCCACATAAAGCGTCGTCCAGATGACGATTAGGAGAGTAGATGCATTAGATTTGCCTTATGTTAAGAAAGGTAGATGTAGACCTAAAAAGACTTGGTTAAGATGTATAAAAAATGATCTTAGTATACTTAAATTAAATGAGAATTTGACACATAATAGGACACAATGGAAACGAAGGATTCATGTAACCGACCCCACCTAGTGGGATTAAGGCTTGTTGTTGTTGTTGTTGTTGTTGTTGTACTGTTACAGAGAGAGAGAGAGAGAGCTAATTTTTGTATTATGATCTCCTACTAATATTCATATTTTGATATAATTAATTTGTTACATTCTTTCTGCCAAGTTCTATTTGATCTCACCCCGCTCTCCACGTCCCAAAGTAAGGTCTCGCATCATTTCATGAATAAATTTGGATTCAACATCCACTTTGGTGTGATAAGCATGGAAGATATCGATGACAAGAAGTAAAGCGCTTAACAGAGTAGGCCAGCCCACGCAAGACAACTCGACCACCATGAGACTAAATATTCAACAATTTTCCACTCTACAAGATATCAAAGAAATGGAAGATTGCATCATTCGGCTAGTCCAGGTTACTGAAAAGAGCACAGAGTGAGAGACCTACAAGGTATCATAGGATTATGTTCAATAAGTGAGATAATCATCACGCAAAGATACCTCTTAGTGGGAGGAATTGAATGAAGAGAAGGAGATTGAGAGCAAAGAAATAATATCATACCAACAAAAACACAAATGACTCAATTTTATAGCCTACATTTACTAATTAGTAAAATGGGGGATTTCATTATTGAAAGTTTAAGAACAGAGACGTCACTTCTCAGAGGACTCAAAAATTTAGTGTCAGTTAGCATTTGTTAGCCTTTGAAGTTCCAATGTAATTTGTATTTATAGGCTTTTTCCTTTGATTTCATTGGTTGTAGGAGGCAGTTGGAATTAAAAGGTCAAAAAATGATTCTAATCAGATGTCGGTGGCATGGCTTCCGCCAAAAAGAAGTGCGAATGCTAGAGTTATTTCTACTAAAGGAAACCTGGCATGAGACTCATCGTCTCTTAGCTCAGTTGGTGGGCAGTCTGAACACGATTGAGTTATCCTTGGTGACGCCTTATACTTAGGTGGGAAATCAGTGGAGGCACACGTGTGGGTGAATGTGGCACTAGCGTGATGTCACATTCATCAAGATGGAGTGGTGTTGGGTGGATACCCATTCCAAAAAAAAAAAAAAAAGAAACCTGGCATGAGTGTTGACTAGTCCAGCAACAGTGGTTGAATGCATAGGTGAATCTAACTAAACGATTTTTGCTTAATGTTTGTATTATCGAATAACAATAAACAATAAAAAATAAAATTAAAAATTCCGAGAAAAACAGTTGATTATTTAATATGTCCATTATGTTTAAACTAATAATAAGATGCACATTATTTTGAAATACAATGAATATAAAAAAAATTAATATCAAACGAAAAAATTATTACAATATAATTAATCTATCATTAGATGAGCATTATATTAAATTTTTAATTACTTATTTATTAAATAAAGAATATTAATGAATATAAACAAGCAAATGAGTTAATATTTTACATTTTAAAATTTTTAGTCAATTTTATTTAATTATCTAAATCAATAAATAAAAATAAATAATCTTATATAAACGAATATCGAAATATTGATTAATAATTTATTAGCATTTAGCTTTTCACCAGACGAGCACTTGTGCAACGCGTCCAGCTCATTCACCACCCTCCTCAGTTCCTCCGCTGTCTAAAATATGCCCGACTTCTCCGATCCACTCAAGTCACTCACGTGACGTCAATCCTTCCCTTTCGTCGTGATCTTTCATGCCCACATTGTTTCCTTTAATAATAAAAAATTAAATTATTACGATACCCCAAAGACTGATATTGCGGTATGGGTCCCAAAGTTCACTTCCCGAATCCCTGCACAAGTGCTCAGCCACTCTACAGTTCACACCCACGACACGAAAGCACGCCTCGCGCACTTTGACCGTTGATTCTTCCGTCGCCCCCACCCCACCACGCCACCACTTAAAAAGTTTTCCCCCACCGCACCACAGCGCACACAGTTTTATACCAGCGGACAAAGAAGAAGGAGAAGAGGAAAGAAGACGGAGAAGCTTGAAGTCTTACCTGGTCTACAATGAGAGATCGAAATCGATCGAAGAACAGCAGCGAGCAAGCGAGAGGAGCTAATCATCTTCTCCGACTCGACGTCGCCAAAACGGAGCCGCCGCCCAGCTTCTTCCGGTGTCCCATTTCCCTAGAGGTGATGCGGTCGCCGGTGAGCCTCTGCACCGGTGTCACCTATGATCGATCCTCCATCCAGCGCTGGCTCGATTCCGGTAATACCACTTGCCCCGCTACCAGGTTGCCCCTTCCCTCCACCGACCTCGTTCCCAACCTCACCCTCCGCCGCCTCATCCGCTTCTGGTCTTCCTCCTCTTCCGACCAATATCTCCCCTCCCTCTCTGATCTAGCCCGTGCCCTCTCCGATCCCGGTGTCGACGAAGCCGAAAAGCTCAGCCTCCTTTCATCCGACGTCCTCCGCCCCTCCGTCCTCTCCTCCCTCTTCCTCGCTCCTGAAACCCTGGAGATCGCTGTCACCCTCGTCTCTCTCATCCTCTCTCTCGATCTCGTCAACGCGGACAGCAAAAGAGCGTTGATCACGGCTATTCTGTCAGATCACGAGGCCGCCACATCCGGCATTGTCGTTGTCCTCAAGGGCACAGGCGCGGATCACTTGTCTTCTCGTGTCGCGGCCGCTAAGGTTTTGGAAACGTTGATTGCGGAAGAGAGCGCGGTGATTGCCGAGAAGCCGGATCTGATGATGGAGCTGGTGAGGTTAGTTGGGGAAAACGATGTGGAGTTGGTGGATGCGGGATTGCGATGCTTGATGGGACTTATTCGGGCGGAAAGGAGAGTGAGGGTGGCGATGGTGAGGATAGGAATAGTGCCTGCCCTTACGAAGGTGATGGAGAGAGAAGGGGATGGAATCCCGGCGTCGGTTGTCACAAGGGCGATAAGGGTCATGGAGTCGGCGACTGGGTGCGGCGAAGGGAGGGCGGCGATCTGCGCGGAGGCGGAGAGGTGCGTCGCGGCGGTAGTGGGTGTGATGATGAAAGTTGGGAATGAGGGAAGGGAGGCGGCAGTGGCCGTGTTGTGGAGTATGTGCTGCGCCAGCGGCGGCGATCGTCGGGCTAGGGAGGCAGCTGCGGAAACGAAGGGAGGATTAGCGAAGATACTGGTAGTGATGCAGGGGGGCTTTTCAATATCGGCGAGAAAGATGGCGGGAGATTTGCTTAGGGTTTTCCGGGGGAATGACAAGAGCTCCATGGTAGGCGCTGGATTCGATTCCAAGACGATACACATTATGCCGTTCTAAAACATATTGGTCGGTGGTGGGCTTGCTATTTTTGGCAACCCCTTGCCCTTTTCCCTTTCAGTCCTTATTATTCGGATGAAAAAAATATATGAAAATACTTAGATATTTATAGATGTGAAAGAAGTACGTCTAAAACTTCGGGAAAAAAAGTACTTCTAAAATAAAATAAGACTAATAGCATGTGTGAAATTTATGTATTGGATTTATTGCTAATTAATGAAAATTAAGAATTGTCTCTTTTTTATGTCTTATTATAATATTTATGATAAAAATATTAAATTAATATAAATAATTAAAATTTAGGCATGTGAATTAGGAGTATTTAAAAAAATAAAAATAAAAAATAATTCTTAAAAAATTAAGTACAAAAACATGTTCATCAATAATTACATGGCTAGAATTTATGAGAAAAAAAATATGCTTTGGATGTTTTACAAAAATTTTATTATGATGAATTTTAAAATTTTAAAACTTAGGGCTACAATAAATTTTAGATGATATATAATTTTATTTTTTAGATAGTTTGAAAATATATAATATTTATTATGTATCTATTCTTACATTGATATAACTTAAATATCATTAATAGTTTATTAGTTTAGTAACTATTATTTTAGATTATTTTGGACATGCTTGAAATCATTTTTTAAATTTTTTAAAAATGTGTTAAGAGTTATATTATGTAACCATGTTATTGTTTATTTTGCAATAAATTTATTCATTTTTAAAAATAGTAAAAATAACCTATAAGTAGTTTTAAATCATCACCCTCTCATACAATCATTATGAAAAACTAGGGGTGTCAATTCAAGTCAACTGGTCAGGTTCGGGTTTGACCTGAATTTGACCTGACCTATTTATTAAACGGGTCAAAAAACTTCAACCGAACTAGGCCCAACTTCAATCCGATTGACCCGACACGACACAAATGATCTATTTATATCTGTATTTTAAGTCAAAATCGAGTTAAAATTGAGTCAAATTCGGATTCGTAGATAAAATTTGGGTAAATTTCGGGTTCACGGGTTAATTTCAAGTCAAAATCGAGTCAATTTTAGGTTGGTGGGTCAACCCAAACCCAACCCGAAATATCAAACGAGTCAATTTCTTCAACCTGAACCTGACTTGAAAATTATTCGGGTCAACCCGTACCAGGATTTTTCAAGTCGAGTTGTGTCGAGTTGCGTATTTGGTCAATTTTTGACACTCCTATCAAAAATTACCAATCACCACCACCTCTAACGACTATTGAGCATGACCTATCACGATCATAATTGATCACAATTATATATCTCTATTACTATTTCATAAAATATTTGATAAAAAACAACAAATATTGTTATCAATTTATAAAATTAAATATATTTTTATTTGATATCAAAATATATAGAAAACAAAACAAATAATATAAAACAAAAAATAAAAATATAAGTGTTCCTGGATGGCCCATTAGTTAAAAAGGAAATAAATGTGATCTACATTATCTTAACAATAAAATTATATTAGCTATAAAACAAAGATTTACGATACATGGATACTTCTTAATAATGATATGCATCTAACACCTATCAAATAGTACTTTTTGTGTCCAATATAACAAAATAAAGAGACATGTGTCTCTATCACCTGTCATAAATAATATAATTTAACTTAAAAGTATGTTGTATGAATAACTAAATTCAACATGTCTCTTCTTTTTTATTTTAAAATATAATATTGAGATAATTTAATAGCTACTTAATATTAATATTATTTTTTTATTGTGCTCAATATGTTTATAAATTTTAAAAACATTTAGTTTTTGTTTGTTAATAAAATGATTAATCTTCTTAACTTCAAACTAACAATCTATAATATCATGTATTTTTAATTTAATTAATGGTATTAAGTAAATTTATAAAATTAATAAGTATAATAATATTGTATTTATATAGTATTTCTAACAAGAAACATATGGTAGATGAGTAATTACATGCAAATAAAGTGCCCATATTAAAATTTCAAGGTTTCTATTGTTTACCAATATAAAAAGCTAAAGCTTCATTTTTTTACCTTAAATTTTTTTCAAAATATATTAAGACAATTAGGAATGTTTTTATTTTGTATCTTTTTGATGATATATCAATGTAAATGTTAAAAACAAGACCACAAATAAGTGCACTACATCAAAATTTGGACTATTCATTACTCATAACTTTCCAAGTAAATTTATGGGTGACCACATTTCTCTCCAAAAGCAATATGATGTTATTAGAAAGCTTTAAATCAAAATTTTTTTTATGCAAGGAACAATCAAACCAAACAAGAAAAGAGTGATATCAGAAGGTTTCATGCTCTTAAAGTCACCCAAATCTTATCTTTCTAAATGTTGCGTGCTAGAAAACCAGTCGCGGTAGAGTGAAAGTTTACGCAGCCTTGTGAAGTCAAGCGGGTAATTAAATAGCGAACAGACACTCGAATTTTTAACGTGGAAAACCTCAAAAGAGGGGAAAAACCACGGAGCTGAAAAGCTTCCACTATGTATGCTTTGAGTACAAAGTCTTCGATAACGGGATTGAATTGCATGAGAGAGGAATAATAACGTGGCAATGATCAGTTGTAATTGTTACTAATGGTGGAGATGCCGGGTAACCGGTGGGAATGCAGGGTACAATTAGTGACGACGGTGGCCGGTGGCGGTGGTTGATGGCCGCCGAGCGGGAGTGCGATCTTGCTTGGGGTGCGATCTTGCTTGGAGGATCTTCAAGCTTCAGAGCTCTCTCTTCCTCCTCACTTGGGCTTTTCCTCTTCTTCCTCGCTCGGACTCTTCCTTTTCTTCCTTGCTTGGGTTCCTCCTCTTCTTCCTTGCTTGGACTCTTCCTCTTCTTCCTTGCTTGGACTCTTCCTCTTCTTCCTTGCTCGGGCACCTCCTCTTCTTTACTTGTTTCAGCTCCTCTTCTTCTTTCACTTGGCCCCCCTTTGGTGTGAGGAATGAAGGCCTATTTATAGATGGGAGGAGGGGCATTCTTGTAAATTCATGTAAGGCCCGTACCACTCCCCTCGATCGGACTCGGGATGATTCCTTGATCATTTGATGTATTTTGAGAATTTTGATGCCCAAATGAAGTCGGAATTATGAGATCTTAGGCTCATTAGATCCGGCTCGTCGAGACGCTCGATTTGACTATAAACATCTCATATTTGAGAGCTATTTTGGGATTTAATTGATGTCCCAAAGATTTCAATGATATTTTAAGTGCTTGATCTCGATCGGTTTTGACTCAAAATCATATCGCACATCAAGATTTGTGCTTTATTAGTGGTATTTTAAGAGTCATATCGTTTATTTTTTTTTTTAGATGAGCTTAATCATCCAAAAATATATGTGCCAAATACTCGAAAATAACAAATTGGAAGTTTTCAGGCATTTGGACAGGGCGCCTGGTAGCGCCATGGCAGCGTCTTACCTGGCGATGGGCCCTCGGGTCAAATCTCGGGCGAAGCCCGCGATTGCTGTGAGGGGCGAACAGCGACGTCTGGCCCGGGCGCATTACGCGTCTGCGTCGCAGCCGAAGCGCTGCAGCGTCATGCGTTCGTGTGATTAGTCCGCGGGGCGTCTGTGTAGATTGAGTGTCCGTTGGTGCTGACAGTTAATCATGCGATTGGTCGCTGACGTTCAATGAAACGACCGGGCGAATGGGCGGGAGAGCGCCTGCAGTCGCTTGTCTGGCGTCGTAGCCAGCCATGGTCCAGCCTTCTCATGAAGCAATTTGAAGGGTTTTGAGCCATTTTTGAGGGTTTCACCCTTTTGCCCCTGTATAAATACAGGGTGAGAGGGAGAGGCACACCTTTCCCCTCTCCCTTTCTTCTTGAGTGAGGGTCCTTTGGAGGCATTCAAGAAGGCAATCAAGAGGCGTTCAGGGAGGCGATCTAGGAGGCGATCAAGGCCTACATCTTCGTGGTTCGATTCTACCTCGTTAGACCGTCACAGGTTAGGGCGATCAGGCCTGCCCATACGTCGTGGTTTGGTTTCGGCCTCGTCGGGCCGTCCGGGTTAGAGGCGATCAAGGCCACATACATCGTGGTTCCGGTTTCTGCGACCGGTCCGGGTTAGAGGCGATCAAAACGGTACATATGTCGTGGTTCCGGTTCTCGACCTCGTCGACCGTCCGGGTTAGAGGCGATCAAGCCCACATACATCGTCGTGGTTTGGGTTCCGCCTCGTCGGACCGTCCGGGTTAGAGGCGATCAAGGCCGCTGCGTCATGGTTTGGTTTCGCCTCGTCGACCGTCAGTTGAAGCGATCAAGGCTGATTCCGGAGACGAGGTTCGATGCCGGCGAAATGGCTGACGGAGAAACCGGCGATAATTCGGCGGCGATGTCCGACGATGGTGGTGACCGGCGAAGATTGCTGGCGACGATAGTGGTGACCGGCGAAGATTGCCGGCGACGATAGTCAGCGATGGTGGCGACTGGCATTGATAGTCGGTCGCGGTGACCGACGATTATAGTTGCGCTTCGGCGGGTGGCCAGCGAACCGGCAATGAGTCAGCAATCGTAGTCACGGAGTAATAAACTATGGTGGTACCGGCGAAGATGTCGGTGATGGTTCAATGATGATAATTGATGTTGTTAACTTGCACGTTATGGATATAATTGAATCCGGCGAGAATTTTGACCCATCCGGTTGTTTGTCGAGTGTTACTGGCCATTAACAGTGGGTATAAAGTTTTGACCTTTCTAGGTTCTTTGGTGAATATTATTAGACGCAACGTATGGAAGAGGCCGTGAGAAGTCCACCAAGGACCTTTTGACCTTTCTGGGTTGTTTGTCGAAGTTTTGCTCGATCGATGACATTAACGTATGAAAGAGGCCGGAAGTCCACTAAGGACGTTTTGACCTATCCTGGGTTGTTTGTCAGAGTTTTTGCTCGATGATTAACCGTATGGAAGAGGTCAAGTCCCCTGGGATTGATCATGTCCCAATTGAGATGTAACATGAGTTGTATATTTCTCAAGTGGGAGGAAAAGTAAAGAAAAAGCAAATCTTGTTAAAACAAAGCTGTGAATTCACTAGTTTAATGATATAATCATAAGACACGGGTATGGGCTTTAAGAGAAAATGACAACAACAACTGCAACAACAACAACAACGACAACAACAACAATAACAACAACAACCTTTAATCCCACTAGTTGGGGTCAGTTATACGAGGATGAAATGACAGACGAGATAAAAGTCGCATAATTATGCGATGAGTTCGATAATATTTTTGAAGATTCTTAGTATTCCAAGTTCGAGGTAGATTTTTTCCTTCTAGGTCCTTGAGCTTGAATGTTCCTGGCTTGACCATAACTATGACCACATACGGACCATCCCAGAGAGGTGAGAGTTTATTGCGCTGAGGGCCTTTGCCTGTAGCCTCGAGACTTCCAGCAGTCAGAAACGGATATGGGACAAGGTTTCACTCTTCATTGAAGTGGCGAGCAGTTGGTGATAGGCGATCCGTAGGGCCATATCCGAGTTTGGGGAGTAGATCTAGGTCTTTGGAGTTTTTCTTCATTACTACCATGATCGAAAAAACTAGACTCTTGGACTTGGAACCCGATATCCATTTTAATAGCTTCGTACCAAAACACAAGTTATCTGTGTCTCACCGGTTGAGTGCGTGGCGTGTGCGGTAGGCCCAAAGAACATTGGGAAGCTCATCAACCCATTGCCCCCCAACCTTCTCAAGACGTGTTTTTAGTCCTTTGAGTATGGTCCTATTGGTAACTTTGGTTTGCCCATTGGTTTGAGGATGTGCTACAGCCGTATGCAGCAGCTGAATGTGAAGATCTTTGCAAAAGGACGTAAAGACTTTTCCAAGATTGAGTTCCATTGTCGGTGATGATCTTTCAGAAGGCGAATCGACATATTATATTTTTTTCGGACAAATTGTTTAGCATTTGCCTCGTGATTTTAGCGAGTGGTTGCCTCTACCCATTTGGTGAAGTAGTCGTCAGCTAGAATGATGAACTTTCGTTGCCCCGATGCTATTGGAAAAGGTCCCATGATATCAATCCCCCACTGAGCAAAAGGCCACGGGCTTTGAATGGATGAGAATTCTGCATGCGGCATGTGAGGGAGGTTAGAATGCAATTGACAACTCGCACATTTTTTGTGAACTCCAAGGCATCTTGTTTCATTGTAGGCCAATAAAACCCTTGCCTCATGATTTTAAGGGCCAATGCTCTTCCTCCAAGGTGTTCTCCACATATTCCTGAGAGAACCTCTCTTAACGTGTAATCAGCTTCTGAAGGTGGAAGGCATTTGAGATACGGACCAAAGAAGGCTTGCTTGTATAGTTCACCTCCAATAATAACAAAGTTTGAAGCTTGTCTTCGGAGACGAGTTGTAGAAGTTGGATCTTCAGGAAGGGTTCCTTCTTGTAGAAAAGATAAGATCGGGTCTATCCACGAACGTTCCTTTTCCTCATCAATAGTTTGAATTACCCATGACCCTTGGATACTAGGAAAATATATTTCTTCAACATGCTTTCTCTTAAATAGATCTCAGGTGGTAGAGGTAGCAAGCTTAACAAGCGTCGGCCAGAGTATTCTTCTCTAGTATGTGGATGATTTGATGTGTCTTGAAATGAGTAAGAAGGGATTTTACCAAGTGGAGATATTGCCTTGGTTGAGGATTATGAGTATTAAAATCTCCTCCAACTTGGGAGGCGACAAGCTGGGAGTCAGTGTGAATTACTAAGTTTTGGGCTTCGCAATCGATGGCGAGTCTCAACCCTGTGATGAGAGCCTCATATTCGGCCATGTTATTAGTTGCAAGGAATTTTAAGCGAAGTCCATACTCTAAGGTATTTTGCTGGGGGGAAACAAGTAGGATTCCCGCACCAGCACCAGTACTTCCTGAAGCTCCATCAACATAGAGAGTCCATTGAGGAGATGAAAGGCACGTAGCAGATAACTCTTTTAGAGTTGGGTTGGTGCATTCCACTATAAAGTCTGCAAGTATTTGAGACTTTATGGCGGGCCGAGGTAGAAAATTTATATCAAATTCTTCCAGTTCTACATACTATTTGATTAACCTCCCAGATGACGGTTTACGTAAGATAATGGTAAATTAGTGTAAATCGATGGTGTGAGCTTGAAAGTATGGGCCAATTTTATTGTGAGAAAACTAACGCTAGAGCCACTTTATCTGCAAATAGATAACAACTTTCTATATCAGAGAGAATTTTGCTGACGTAATAAATTGGTTGTTGTGCCCCATCTTCATCTCGCACTAAAACTGAGCTTATTGCGTGGGAAGAAAGCGCAAGATATAAGTATAACGTTTCTCCTTGAATAGGTTTGGATAGCGAGGGTGGAGATGCTAGATATTCTTTTAGTTGCTCAAAAGCATACTGACATTCATCGATCCATTGAAAATTATTATTTTTAGCTCCCTTCAATATTTTAAAGAACGGCAAGTATTTGTCCCCAGAACGGGCTAAGAAACGGGATAATGCAGCAATTCAACCATTCAAATGTTGAACGTCTTTGATATTCTTCGGAGGAATCATATCTTGTAGAGCTTTGATTTTTTCAGGGTTAGCCTCTATCCCACGGTGAGTTACCATAAATCCAAGAAATTTGTCAGACGTAACCCCAAAAGCACACTTGGTCGGGTTAAGTCGTATGTTATAGCATCGAAGAAGGTCAAAACATGTTTCTAAGTCTAAAATATGTTGTGACTTTTCTAAGCTTTTCACTAACATGTCATCCACATACACCTCCATTGTGTGGCCTAGTAGGTCTTTAAAAACCTTATTCATAAGGCGTTGATAGGTAGCACTAGTATTTTTTAATCCAAATGGCATGATTTGGTAACAATATAAACCTTTATATGTTTGAAACGCTATAGCCTCTTCATCTGTTGGGTTCATCTTTATTTGATTGTAACCAGAATAAGCATCCAAAAAACTGAGCATTTGATGTCCGGACGTAGCGTCCACCAATTGATCGATTCGAGGAAGAGGAAAACTATCCTTTGGGCAGGCCTTATTAAGGTCAGTGTAATCAATACACATCCTCCATGTTCCATTTGTTTTTTTAACCATGACAATATTTGCTAGCCATATTGGCTAATGCACTTCATTATGAATCCGCTTTGAGCTTGTTAACTTCTTGTTCAATAGCCGAAGTCGATCAGACACAAAACTCTGCTTCTTTTGGATGATTGGTTTGAGCGTTGAATTAATTTTGAGGGAGTCGTGATTACATTGGGGTCGACCGGCATATCTGGGACTCAAGCAAATATCTCTTGATTTACTGCGAAATCGTATACTTTCCCTTTGTTCTTTTGAAAGTAAAGATCCACTTACCTTTATTGGTAATGGTTGGTCATCGATAATGCTATTGAGAGTAAATCTTATGGGAAGCTTTTTGAGGTACTCTTTCATCTCGAAAGTTAAAATCTTCGATGCTGAAGGTGATGGAAGGGGTGAGGTTGAGCTTATGCGAGATAACATGATTGTTTTGTTGATTTCCACAAACCACCCCAACTCCACGGGGGAAAATTTTATCTTGGATGAGGCGAAGTGATAGCAGAAAATTGATTGGAGGGGCCTCTCGATTGCATTATATGCAGTCGACTTGACCATCATGAATTATATTAAATGAGTCACTTGTCGAGGGAATTCTCAGGGTAACAGAAGAGTGATTGTCCCTTGCGTCTTAGGTGATTATCAAATCCATATAGTGGTCCGGTTGGTTGGAGCTTTTACTGCAGCCCATGTTAAGAAAAGTTGAGTAAAATAAGACATCAGAACTCCCATTGTCGATCAAAATTCTTTAACGTTATAACAAGGATCACCGATCCGCGATGACAAGTAGATCTTGATGAGGGATATGGACTCCTTAAGTCCGAGTCATTGAAAGTGATGGAATGATCAATACAAGACTTCATCTCGGTTCTTTGGAAATAACGAGAACTTGATTAGGTAGTCGGTCCTGCGATTGTTTCAATTTCTCCAATTATTTGATGATTATTTGGTTGTTCTGTGATGTCTGGTTGCCCCAAAGCGAAGGTGTGTTTGTTTGAGGTGGTCGATTCTTCACCCGGCGTAGATATCCTTATTGAATGAGTCTCTCGATTTCTTCCTTGAGTTGTATTCATGCTTGATAGTATGTCCACCGATGAAAGTGACAATATTGCTCACGATTTCACGAGTTCGGTTTCAATGGATGCGCCACGATATTTTCTTCATTGCGAATAGCCATCAGGAGGTTAACACGAGATGTGTTCAGCGGTGTGTATGTCTTTTTCGGTCGAGGTTCACTTGTTGATATGGGGGTCATGGAGGGAGATCATGACTATCTTGTCGCTTCTTTTGATGATCCTGTCGGTCCGTATTTCCTGGGGTGCTTTTGCGTTTCCTTGTATATTGTTCAAATTATTTGCGATGGGCATTAATAGCTTCATCGGTGGAGATTTGTGCTTATCGATGAACTAGTCGGCATATGAAGCGGACCGTGTCCCATTAATGACGAATAGAAAGGACTGGGAGTCCTCCAAGGAAAACTCCTCTTAATAGTTGCACGTATTTGGCGAGCTCCTAAGGAGAATCTCTGGAAGTATTCTTTGAGTGATTCACCCTCGTTCTGTCGAAAAGATGGGAGGAATCCTTAATGATTCTCTGGTTTGCAATGAACTGTTCCACAAAGAACCTGGCGAGTTCGTTAAAGGCATGGATGGATCCCCTTGGAAGAGAGTAGAACTAAGTGCGAGCTTGCCCTTTGAGGATAACGGGAAATACCTGACAAAGCAGTGTGTCAGGAGCTTGTTGGATATGCATGATAGTCCTGTAATGGTCGATGTGTTCGTGTGGGTCAGTTGCCCCATCATAGGAATCAATGCTGGAAGCTTGAAACCTAGGAATTAGATGTCGAAAGAAAAGGTGAGGACTCATAACGCGGTGTGGGTGAAGATGATTTGTCTTGAAGGTGAAATTCATCTTGTATTAAGCGTCGTACTTCTGCGAATGTCATGATGAGCGGGATTAACAAGATGAGCATGTGTGAAGCTATCAACAACAATGGTGGATTAGTAAGCGGTTGAGCTACGATGGATGAGTGGAACTAGCGTTACGGTCTCCATGCGGAGGAACTCCTGTCGGGAGGATTAGCGTTTTGACCTCTTAGCAATGACCGATCTTGGGGAGATATGTTTGCCGTAGTAGCGTTGTAGTCCTCAAAAGCTGGATCATCTTATTTTGAGACTCCTCCATTCGTGGACATGATCTTCCAAAGAGATTCCGTTCTCCCTCAACAAGGTCATGCCTATCAGGGGGAGTGAGGCAAAAACTTGGTGTCCTTGGTTCAGGGATGGGTTTTGAGAATGACGGGAGTTGGAGCAGGAGGCTCCGTTATGACGATTGTTGTGCCTATTGGACATAACGTGGATGTTCACGAAAATTGTGATTGAAGGGTTTTACTTCCCATAGACGGGGCCAAACTGTTGCGTGCTAGAAAACCAGTCGCGGTAGAGTGAAAGTTTACACCTTAGCCTTGTTGTGAAGTCCAGCACACACATAGGTAATTAAAGAGCAAACAAGAGACACTCGAATTTTAAGTGGAAAATCTTGAAAGAGGGGAAAAACCACGGGGCTAGCCAGAAAAGCTTCCATGTATCTGTTTGAGTACAAAGTCTTCGATAGATTCTGAGTTGCATATGAGAGGAATAACAACATGTAACAATGATCAAGTTATAATTATTCTTGATGGTGGAGATGCGGTAACCGGTGGGAGTCGTACAATTAGTGACGACGGTGGCCGGTGGTGGTGGTTGATGGCCGCCAGCGGGAGTGCGATCTTGCTTGGGGTGCGATCTTGCTTGGAGGATCTTCAAGCTTCAGAGCTCTCTCTTCCTCCTCACTCGGACTCTTCCTTTTCTTCCTTGCTTGGGTTCCTCCTCTTCTTCCCTGCTTGGACTCTTCCTCTTCTTCCTTGCTTGGACTCTTCCTCTTCTTCCTTGCTCAGACTCTTCCTCTTCTTCCTTGCTCGGGCACCTCCTCTTCTTTGCTTGTTTCAGCTCCTCTTCTTCTTTCACTTGGCCCCCCTTTGGTGTGAGAAATGAAGGCCTATTTATAGATGGGAGGAGGGGCATTCTTGTAAATTCATGTAAGGCCCGTACCACTCCCCTCGATCGGACGGCTCAGGATGATTCCTTCGATCATTTGATGTATTTTGAGAATTTGGATGCCCAAATGAAGTCAGAATTATGAGATCTTAGGCTCATTAGATCCGGCTCATTGAGACGCTCGATTTGATTATAAACATCCTATATTTGAGAGCTGTTTTTGGGATTTAATTGATGTCCCAAAGATTCCAATGATATTTTAAGTGCTTGATCTCGATCGGTTTTGACTCAAAATCATATCGCTTTCGACATCAAGATTTGTGCTTTGACTAGTGATATTTTGAGAGCCATATCACTAAACATTTTTTTTTTATCATTATTCATGTATTTTGTTATTTGGGTTCCTTTAGCTCTATGGCATGCTATCAATCCATGTACTAGTACTTTATTGTGGCTCTAAATTGCTTAATCCTCTTAAGGATCATCAAAAAATATTTTCTTTTAACTTTCAAATTTAATGCAAAAAAGCATGGTGATTTCCTTACTCTTTGATGAAGATTTATATTGTTGGATGATCCTCTAGGGCTTTAGTGAGTTCTTAATTATCCTCTTCGTATCTTCTCCACATAACTTCTCCTACAAGCCCTAATCCATAGCTTCCCTCAACCCTATGACCCTTTAACACCTCTTTTCTACAATCTTTTATAACTCTAATAACTTGGTAAATCTTTAATCCCCATTAATCCTTACATGACCAAGCCAATGATCGAATATACGAAGACATTTTCTATTATGAGCAATATTATTTAAAAACTTGTCACTTTATAATTATTGATATAAAACTCTTAAAAATGCTTTGATTATGTTCTCAAAGATTCTAATTTTTTTTTCTTTTAGAAGTAATTTATTTTTTGAAATCAAATTTTAGCTCTAAATTTGTCCATTATCCTAATACTTATTCTTAAATTTCATACATAGCTCTTTCATTAACAATTGAAGAGATACCAACAATGTCAACTCCTTCATTACAAAAGCCCTTCAGATCATATATCATTTTGATATCAAAGCAAAGGGCTACAAAAAATAAAGAATATAAATTTTAATGGTGTAAGTCAGCCATGGTACAAATTAAATATTTTTATGAAAAAGATATTGCTTTTTTTTTGCTAATGAATATGATTTTTCAAAATGATTAGGATTTTTGATATCTTACAAAAAAAAAAGATTTTTATTAAAGAAAGGTTAGTATTGTTATCCTAAAAGTTTTAATTTTTTTATTCAATAATTTATTCATAAAAAGAAACATGAAAAGTTACATATTAATTGGTATTTAATAACTCTATAAAAGTTCACTTTTATCCAAGTAAATGCCACCACTAAATGACCAATCCTAAACTTATTTTAAATATATCAAAATAATAATGTTATATAAAATTTATAAAATAAATTATTATATAATCAAAAAATATATATTTTTTAACATGCATTAGGATATAATATGCTAAATCTTATTCCTTTAAAGCTAAATAGAACACTTCTAAGAAGGCTTCAACTATCTAAGAAGAATGACTTGGGATATAAGTGATCTTATGCCCCATTTTTTCTCTTAAAATTTTCTTAACCTTAAATTTACTTCTCATTGTACATATTTATTTTATTATTTCTCTTCCATCAAAAGCCTTTTTTTACTTACCTATCTCTTATACATTTCTTTAAAAAATAATACTACACCTTACTTATCATTATGCCTCTTAAAGTTTCCAGCCTAGAAAAAATATTAAGAATTGCAAGATAATATCAATAACTTTCATAGAATTATAAAAGGAAAATTGGATTATATTGGTGTAAGTTTTAATATTTTTGGAAATATTGTTGAAACTCTTTAAGATTAACTATAAAATTTGATTATTAAGGTCCAAACCCCACATGAGTTAAACTTAGGATCAACCCATTTAGAAGACTATTTATCTAATAACATCAACTTAAAAATATTACTTTAGGACTCCAAAGTATAAACAATACATGAATTAAAATAAAAATAGAATCTTTTTTTTTTTATAAAATACATGATCCCACTAAGTTCTTAGATTGGCCAACCTATTATAATTTTTTTTTTAAATTGATGTAATATGGATGATTATTAGTGAATAGTCATTAGTAAGATGAAACACATTAGGCATGCAAAAATCTATTAAGCTTACACCATACCATATATATATATATATGGTAGAGCCATTAGGCCTAAGTTGAGATAAGCACCTCTTAAAGGGCAAATAATGCCATAATTTCTATGACAACCACCTATATAACCAGCTTTTGGCTCTTATATAATGAACCATGCATGTGAACAACTACATGAACATTTATGAGTCTTTCCGAATAAGGAAAAATTATAATAATCCTAATTGAAAACTTATGAAAACAAAATTTATTAGTAGACTCTAACATGAAATAAAGAATGAATTTGATTTATAAATTCCCAAATCTTAGAACAGAATTTTTATTTTACCCAAATTATTGAGAAGTATACGAAAGTAATTCCACTTATAAGGCCTAATTTTTCTTACTTCACATCTATATTTACTATTAAACCTACTATTTTAGGTTTCACTAGTGCTCTTTAACCCAAACCCCCTTGAACACTCTTGGGAGGGTTTTTTTTTTTTAATGGAATCAATGCACAATAAAATCATATTTTAAGAAAAAAAAATTAAATCCTTTAAATTTAATAACTTTGAGAATTTTTTGGATGATGAATCTTTGTGAGTGAAATGATGCACTCATAACCATTATGAGTTGCCTTTTAATGGCCGTTATAAATTTTAGAATTCAGAAGACTTGCAATAATATAATATTTTTCAAATATTTACATTTATGATGAGAAGATAAGTATAAAGTTGTTGTTGATAGTGAGAGTGCAATGAATGTCATTACCATGAATGCCATAATTCGGACAAATATAAATTTTAAGCCTTATCTTGAGCCATTTCATGTTAATTAGCACAAGTCTACCTATGGCATCCTAGTTCTTAATATTTATTAAGATGAGTAGTTATGAAGATTAATTTAATATGATATCATTCCTATAATACTATATCCTATTAGATACACCCTAATTTAATAATGGGGATGTGATTCACTAAGATTGAGAAAATATCTATGCATTAAAATTAAATAATAAAAATTCAACTTCTTCATATTAAACCATAAAAGAGAGAGGCTCTACCTTTACCATAAAGACTCTTCCAACCTAAAAAAAGATAGCTATACATAAATATCCTACTACACTTCAGATATTAGTTATTGAATCCCCTTCTCACTTCTTCATCCATAATTTAAAAAGTCTACTCTATAGGTATACCTTTCCTTAATAAGATATATATTCAAAACTTAGATTTTAAAATTTTGAGAAAAGAATTATGCTTTTAATCCCAACTCTTCTTAATACATGTTAAGAAGATTACCCTTAACCCTCTAAACGTTCATATAGATGTCATAATTTTAGTCTTATTTTCTAGTATTTTTTATTCAACCTCTCATAGCTGCCATATATACTACCCTTAATAAGAGTTTTCTAGCATGCTTCTCACACTAAAAAAGAACATCTTGCAGAATGTTCATATATAGCTGAGATATAAATGAGATCATAATAAATATAAATTCCTAAAGCCTATACTTAATGACATGTTAACTCTTATTTATAATTTCTCATTTTTCTACATTTTCCTTATAATAGATTCTAAATGTTGTTACCACATCATAATATGACTTGATGATGAAGGCAGATTTACTTTTAAGATAATATTGGCTTATAAGAAAATTTAGTTAACTTAATGCTTTTACAAGATTGATAATTAAATCATAAAATAATTTATAAAAAAATTATTAGTGATTTACTAGGATAATACTTTGATCTATAATATGAATGCAAAGCCACATTTATAACGCCTAAAACTTATGTTTGAAGCCTTACAACTTGGAAAACATTACATCAACATGGGCACATGTTTCTTCCTGTAAAACGGTTTTATCTTCATAAGCTTAACCTTTCTAAAATCAAGTCAAACGCATATACTGTTGACCTCACTTTTGGAGTAGGGATTGTTCATTTTAGTCCTAGGTCAAGAATTCTTCTAGATACTTAGGTTTTCCTTAGTGCTAGGACACTTCTAGTGATTAAAGGAATACTAAACTTAGGCCTAGAGATTTGTAGGGAATAACATTAGGACTAGAGCTTACCCTAGGAAAAGTGGGCTCCACCTACCCTAAGGCCTAAACCAACACCCACAACCATCAATCACCTTTAAATCCAAACCAAATGATTGAAACCTCAACTTCAAGACAATCAATTGACTTCAATTAAATTTGATATCTAATCCAAGCTCCAAGCCAATTTGGCTTTTTAACTCAAGTTAACCTACTTCAATCCTATAACCCCATTAAAACCAACCCAATCAACCCAAACTCAATTCAATTCTATCAATTATTTTTATTATCCAATGAATTATTTCAAACTATTCCAACAGTTGAATCAAGACAACTAAATCAATTAGACTTAAGTAACCCAAGTTAGCTCATTTGACCTAAAATGGTCAAATGAGTCAAAACCTAATCAAACCTAAATCAATTGCAATCAAAGCCATCAATCAACTTCAAATTCATCATTGAATATACTTCAATCATCTATAACCTCAAAGAACCTAAATTGACTTGACTAAACCACCTAACCTAAAGTAACTTAAAAGGCCAAATTGGACCAAATCATGTTCCAAGATAAATTAATTATAATCAATGACTCTCATCAATCACAAATTGAATATTAAATATGACTCAACCATCAATTTAATCTAACCAAGCCAATTTAGTTTCTTGACCCAAGTTGACCCAATTTGACCTAAAGGGTCAACCCTAAACTAAATTGGTTAAAACCAATGCTTTTAATCAATCACACATTGGATATTGGACGTGATCCAACCTTTAATTAAACTCAATTTGGTCAACCCAACTCAATTGATCTACTTAGCCCAATTTGACCTAAAGGGTCAAATTGAACTAAATCATTCCATAATCAAATTAATCAAAATCAACAATTTTAATCGATCATCAATGACCAATTGAAATTAGACTTAACCCATGCTAAAGCGAATTTGGCCAATTTGGTCAAATTAATCAACGTGACCCATTTGACTCAAATTGAATCACATGAACCAAATCCAAATCTAACTCAAATTGAATCAAATCAATTACACTAACTTATTCCAAATGACCAATTGAATTTAACCAAGCCTCCACTTTGACTCAATTTGGTCAAAATGGTCAACTTAGCCCAATTGAGCCCATTTGACCTACATGAGTCAAATTGAGCTAAACTAAGTCCAAATCCAACCAAACTTGGCATGACTCATCCTTAGGTCACGATGGGTCGGCCCAAGTGGGCCTAACCCATGGTGAACCTAGGTTGGGTCAAACGCATTGAACCAAGGCCTCCAAATGGGACAAAAGTCCCATTTGAATGAGTTCTCCAACTCCCCACCCCTTGGTCGCCACATTTGGCTCTTTTTGGATAAAGGACCACTGGCCCAACCTAACCCAAGGTTGTTGGGTTCAACCTTTAGCCAAGAGAGGGTGAGTTCACCCATGGGCAACCATTGGTCCACCTAAAGAGGAGTGTACACTCCATGGCAACCCACTACGCTCCCTCAACCTCTCACACACATCCACCTCAATAGTCACCTGTCACCCTAGCCACCCCACTTCGGTAGGACGACTGCCAAAGCTGAACCAATCTCATCCCTTGGCTCAAGTGGGGAGGAGAGTATACTCTTCGCCATCCATTCAAACCCAACACACACCTTCCTCAAAGCATTCTGAGCATTCCTCGAGCTCTCGGTGCATCCCATCTCCAATGAGACCAAGCTCCCTTCAAACTTGAGAGCTCCTTCCATCCAACCTCATCAAACTTTCATACAGTAAAATCAACTTTTCACACACCTTCACCACACTCCAGCTACCCAAAATGAATTAATTCTTGATTGATTTAACAACTGAAAGGCATCCATAGACTAACTATGGATACTTTAGTGGTAGTGTTTGGTCCACAAACAGATTAGCGGGGAGGCAGGTCGAGATCTTCTCAATAGGGCTTCATCTCTTCAAAATAAAGCTATCTCTGTCGGCGAATCACCAGTCATTAGCTCCAACAAGATAAAAATTTGGCAATCATAGATTTGGCCTTTAAGTGTTGGTATTTTGTAAAGAGAATTTTGTTTTATGTGATTTCCACCATAATATCTTCATAGATCTCTCCTCTAATCCTTTTGGAGTTATTTTTATCATCAAAAAAGCTCCAACGAGCTCGGATTGAGTGGTGGAAAGATGTAGTGTTTATTTTTGGATGTATGAGGGGACACCACGTAGATCATAGAGAGTACTTGTTGAATTGATCGGGTACGATAATAAGGTATGTTGTACTATCTCGAAAGATATATACATCACCCATCAATGGACCTAATCACCTAATAAAGACTCCTAAGGCTTGATGGGCCCTCGAATATACCAGAGATTTTTTTGTTCCATTACATGGATGAATAAAGCAGGATTTATATTAAATCGGGTTCTAAAATTCCCTATGGAGGGAAGCCTCCATAGTTAATTATATCCTAAGGATGGTGAATTCTTTAGGAATACTCTCAATTAAAGTAGAAAATTATTATCTGCAAAGATTTCAAGGTTAGACTATCAAAGGATTGGCTATATTTGGAAAATCAAATAAGAAAGTTTGAGGAGAAGACTTATTTTGGAATCTAAAGGGAGAAAGTAAGAAATGCTCATGATACTAAGAGGCCTAGTAAACATTCCAATATATCATATAATTGGGCTTTATATCTTTGAAAGTGAAGAGCCTTATAAGTTTTGAGTTGAATTTTATTAGATTACTAGGGATTATAATCCACCAACACAAGGTTATGAAAATGCCTTAGAGGTGAGGATTTATGCTTGTACCCTGAGAGAAACAGCTACCTCGGATCATAAATTTAAGGAGCCTTAGTAAGAGCTAAAGCATGAGCTAAATCTAAGTGGGGATGGGTATAAAGTTTACCTCTACAAGAAAGGGTAACCACCCAACTGCTGGACTTATAACTGCTTAGAGTGGCTGCCAGCTTACTCCTCCTATGATTTTAAAACCATGTGGCTTGGTCATTTAAAATTACAAGATGGTTGGGCTATTATTAATTTAGAAAGAGACTAAAGTCCTTAAACCCACTCCCTAAGAGACTAAAGCATGAGTGGTATGAATAATGACTTAATATACAAATGCAAATCTTTTCAAATTTTATTTCAATTTTGACACTTCATTTTGACAAAGGCTTTAGGATTTTGATGCCTATATGCATGATGAAAATAGATTATTGACTAAATCAATAAGAAGAGGGTATTCTCCATCACAAGGAATTCCCTCACAGGTCAAATATTCCCCTAATCATGCAAGGGTGTAGATCCCCCAATTTCAAGGAAGAAGGAATATGCATGCATGGTGTGAGACATGTAACATTCAGCTAAGGGATTGCTAAATCTTTTAATTATCTTGATTTAATTCCTAGGCTTTATTATAAGGTTATAAGTTGTTGAAAATTTTAGTTATGAGTTATAGTTGGGTAAAAGATTTATTTTTTCCTAAGAGCCTAATCGGATCCAGGCCACACATTAAAGCATCAATCATAAGAAACTATGAAAAAGCATGTTGTCTCTAATGCACAAACTAAACATAATATCAATCAAATTTATAAACTACCAAAAAAGAATAATAGACTGGTGCGATAGCGTATCGCCGTACAACCCAAAAATGAAAGATGGGTAGCCGATCTCTACCCTTATATAACCTAGAATATGAAAGAATAATTATAATTTATAAATGAATAAATTCTATAGGAGATCTTCAAGTCTTCATGTCTTCATTTCTTCTTCACTTCTTCTTTTCCCTATGATTTGGTGAGCTTCAAGGCATCACATGGCACCCCAGGACAAAGCCTTCTAGTCAATGTTCATCCTAACCCCCCATAACACTAATCCCAATTCCTAATATAAAATTATATTAAAAATAGAAAAAGTAAATCTAACTACACCTTTAAAATAGAGGTTAGCTAAATACACATACATTCCCAAACAATTATATTTATAATCTGGACTTAGCACCCTGCATATGGGTAACTAAGCCCGCCTATCCTAGCTTGGATTATGCTTACGGGTTTAAGCAACCTGTAAATAGAGCATTTATATTTATTTTAAGCACTCCTTTAGCACAATCCCCTACGGAAAATATGGTTAGGCTAATATCGGCCTAACATTCAGTCTATGAAATATATACCCTAACATCCATTCTAAAATACTACATCACAAAATAAAGCATATGTCATACCATACACCATCCTAACATAAAGCTATAAGTGGTGACTTAGTTATAATGTGTGTGTTAAGGCTTGTGTGGTACGTCCTAACTAAGCATTAGTCTTATAATTTTCTAAGTATGAAAGACATTCATTTACTTTAAAGGGTTGATTTCACTTGAAGTTATTTAATTGATTTAAGAATTTTAACTTATATTTTCTTTTGTTTCAAATGATTAAACTTAGCAACTAAGTATTATAAAGAGAGGAAAAGAGGATTACCCTCTTTCATCCCTACCTTAAGCCACTTCTGAAGCATATTAATTTGGTTTAGTTCACTTTAGTGAATCGCTTATTACACATTTTAAATTAATCTTAAGTTTAGGTCCACTTTAAATAATCCCACTCAATATGAAAAGCATCTTAAAATTAATTTATTGAACAACTATCATATGATATATGCTAAATCATTTCTTTCCATCATATGTAACATGCATATGATTAAATCCTAAGTATACCTACACATACAATATGTTTTAGCACACTTAAATGATGGATGTGAACATGCATATTCAAAGTTTATATATATTTTTTTATTTGATTGAATTATTTAATCATATTGATTTTAAGTTATATCCAAATTCTTATACAAAAATACATAAGGATGAAATTGAATAGGTACGTATCATTGTTAACCAGGGAAGTGAGATAATAAAATGACCTCCTTGGGGCTAGCTAAAGTCTCATATTCTGGGATGTCCAAACTATATACCCATTATATTCATACTTATGTAAATTTGCATACATTAATACAAGAAAGAGAGCTATCAATCACATGATTAATTAATTCAATAACTTAAATGATTATGAATGCATGCATTTTTGATAGAAAGAGGGACTGGCATTCTCTAATTAAACATACACATGCATGTATAAAATACATAAGCAAGTATGTGCCTTTGTTAACTAGGAAAGTGAGATAATCAAATGACCTCCTTGGGGCTAGCTAAAGCCTCATATTCCCGGGATGTCCATACTATATACCTACTTTTCTTAAATACATACACATGTATTCATAATTAAGAGGATGAGAATCATGCAAATATTGTACTTTCTTTAATGGAATTATTTAGGTATATGATTTAAAGCTCTATCTAAATTTTTATGTTAAAGATACATAAGAGTGAAATCAAACGAGTACGTGCCGTTTTTTAAACCATGGAAGTGATATAATCAAATGACCTCATTGGGGCTACTTAAAGCCTTGTATTCTCGAGATATCCAGGCTATATACCCATTACATTCATACTTATATAAATTAACATGTGAATAAAGGAAAGAGACTTCACTTCATAAACATAAGATATATTCACATGCATATCCTATGTATTTATAACTAACATCACAACACATATTATCATTCATTTATAAGCTTTTGAAAAACACATTTAGATTTAATAGTGATAATAGACACACATATATTAAATTAAATCAACACATGCAAGCTTAACATAAAAAGAAACCTCATTTGATTTAATTAATTTTGAAAAGAGATGGATGTATGGATTGAATGGCATGCAATATTTAACATGATTAGAAAGAAATAAGTAAACATAAATGCATGATTTTATTCAATCAGATTAATTCCTAAGGACAATCATATCAAATAAAATCATTTAAAGTAAACTAAAGCTTGCTAATGTCATTTCTAAATTCATGCCTAATTTGATTTAATGAATGTGAGAAGAAGTTTGCTAATCCTAATCTCATCTTCATATTTGTGAGTTAATTTGGTTTAATGAAATATGATTTAATTGATTTTATGAGTTAATTAAGTTATGACATGAATTATGTTCATTAATTAACCCTTACCTATGTTACCTTAACATGATTATCCAAATAATTGTGAGCTAATATAATATACAAATACATTGAAATGTAAACTAGCAATGGTCCTATGAAATGAAAGGGCCTAATACAATTAGCTCATAATTATTGGTTAATTAGATTAAGGAACTTAATTAATTACTTTTATGATTTTCCCAAACATATGGGCACATCATAGTTTCATTAACTCTCTTTAGGCTATTAAACACCTAAAGGTCTACCCACGAATTAATTAATTAGGTTTTGATATATTTTAAATTTTAATTAAATGAATTAAGTGATTAATTAGCCAATTAATCCCTAATTAATTTTATTAAAAAGTAAGGTGAACTTTAGGAAAGAAATTAGGAGAGAGGTCTGAATGACATTCCATAAATCTCCTCCCTATTAAAAAGTGATAAATGACCCAATTAATTAATTAATTTACTGTTCACATGGTTCATTAACCCTTAATTAAATGAAGAAGGTAATTAGAACTTAATCAATTAATTTCCCTAATTAATGAGCCAATAAATCCCAAAAAAATTAGGGGTGGCCGAGGTCATCCCCTTAAATAATCTCAAAAAATTTGAAGTTAATTAGTTAATTAATTAGAGAGTAATTAAGGTAATTAATTTTTTTAATTAAAGTATAATTAAGCTTTGATTACTATTCAAAATTAATTACGGATAATTTTAATAGATTTCTCTCTAAAATACCTTCAAAATGAGCATTTATTTATATTTTTGAATTTTTCTATGATTTATTATGATTTTATGATATTTTAGCCTTAAAAATAGATTAATTAGCCTTAACTAAATTGAATCCCATCGATGCCACGTGGCGCATTGATGAGGCATGCTTTCCACATGGCACCGCGGGATTGACTATTTAAGTTGTCACATCACTTGCTAAGTCAACCGGCGGTGCGACGTGCTTTCTCGTGCACTGTCCGATCTAAGATCGGACGACCACGATTAAACCCATGGATAACAAGGGAATAAACAGTATGATCTAACGAATCTAATCATGGTTGTCCGATCCAATCATGTAAAATAGACATTGTGTGATATATCTTCCTACGGGCGATGAGAGACAGAGCTTATCCACTATTGCCCGCATGATCCAAGCTTACCTGAGCTTAGATCCACTCCAAATCTATCGCACACATTCACGCAGAGGATCCAAGAAGATCCAATGGCTAGGATCACATGGCATTCACATTCTCTTTAGAAAGCTAAAAAAATAACAATAGCTCAATTTTAATGGCGTTACCTCACCAGAGCTAAGACCGGTGGCTCGCATGCTTGAGGAAGCTTCGTCTGGTTGAGACGAAGCCCTACTGAGTGGAAATTGAATTAATTCCACATGGATCACTCAGAAGGCCAGCTCCCATGCTTCGGATGCTCAGCTTCATTCGAACTCTGTCCTTTGGTGGATTTGGAGCTCGAAAAATGATTCAGGTAGCTTCGATGAGGTGTGTGGAAGGTGTAGGTAAGAGGAATTAGGACTTGATTATCATTTGGAGAAGTTGGAATCGAAGAAGACGTGTCCTGTTTCAGATTCACTTGGGAGTGAGAAATCTGAAGAGGGGAGGCTTTAGGAATTGTGGTGTTTATTTTTGTGTTGTGTTATGTTGTGTTTGTGAGGGGATACCATGCAGATCCGTAGATGTACTTATTATAGTGATCAGGTATGATATTAAGGAATAGTGTACTATCTCCAGAGATAGAAGTCACTACCCTATAATGGGCCTAATCACCTAATAAGGACTCCTAAGGCATGATGGGTCTTCAAATATACCAAAGATTTTTTCCCTACTTTACATGAAAAAGTAAAGTAGGGTTTATTTAAATCGGGTTTGTTTAGTTCCCTATAGAGACAAGCCTCCATAGTTAATTACATCTCAAGTGAAGTCAGTCCCTTAAGAATACCCTCGATTAATGTAGGCGATTATTGTCTCCAAATAATTCAAAGATAGGACTATCAAATGATTGGTTATATTTTAGAAAATCAAGTGGGAGAGATCAAAAGGGAGAGTTATTATCGAAACTAAAGGGGATGAGTAGGGAGTGCTTATGATACTATGAGGCCTAGTGAACACTCTAATATATCCTATGGTTGGGCTTTATGTATTTAAATTTTGAGAAGATTTATTTGTTTGAGTTAAATTTTTTTATTAGAAATCTAGGACTTATAATTCCACAACACAATATTATGGAAATACCTAAGAGGTGAGGATTTATGCTTATAGCCCGCAAAAGGAAACAATAACCTCATATCCAAAATTTAAGGAGCTTTGGTGAGGGCCAAAACACGACCTAAATCTAAGATGAAAAATGGGTATATGATTTACCTCACAAGAGAGAATAAACCACCTGACTACTGGACTTATTATCGCATGGAGTGGCAGCCAACTAACTCCTACATTTCAAATCTATGTAGACAAGTCATATGCTTTGCAAGATGGTTAAGCTATTATTTATTTGGAAGAGAAACTAAATCCTTAAACTCACTCCCTAAGAGACTAGATCATGAAGGGAAGCCATAGGATTTTGTATGTCTAAATGCATGAGAAATTGATTATGGGCCAAATCAAAAGAGAAAGAGGTGTCTTTCCATCAAAGGCTCTTACAGGTTAAGCCTTTATTCTCTAGCACAGATGAAAGCCCTCTCTTAATAAGACTGGAAGAATATGACATGCATGATATTGTACATATAATCTTCCAGCTAAGGGGTTGCTAAATATTTTATTATCTTGATTTAATTCCTAGGCTTTTATGTGAGATGATGAGTTATTTTAAAATTTTAGTTATGAGTTGTTAGCGGGATAGAAATTATTTTTCACCCTAAGAGCCTAATCGCATCCAAGCCACACAGCAATCACCAATTATAAAGAAACTATAAAAATTCATGATATTTCTAAAGCACAAGCCATACAAAACATCAAATAATTTTATAAAGCTATTGCAAAAGAATATGAGGCCGGTGCGGTCAGGTGCAACAGTACAACCCGAAAAAAATATGGGTAGCCGAACTCTACCCTTATACATCTCGGTATAATGAAAGAATAATTATAATTATGAAATGATAAGTGTTTTTGGGGGAAGGGGTCTTCATTCTTTCGTCCTCCATTCTTCACTTTTGATCTTTCATTTCTTCATTCTGCTTTACTCCATTTCTTTCTTTCTTTTGGTTTAGTTGGGATGTTGTTTGCTCCAAAGGCATCACATGGTGTATAAGACTTATTCTTATAAATGATATTCATCCTGATCTCTCATAGCATTTATCCTAATTATAATGCAAATATTACTTTAAAAGAGAAGGAAAGTAAATCTAGTTACACCTACAAAATAAGTGTTCGCTAAACACACTATACAACCCAAATAATTATATGAATAATTTGGACTTAGCACCCCAGACATGGGTAACCAAGTCCACCTGTCCTAACTTGGGCTATGCTAAGGGGCTAAGCAACCTGCACAGCAAAAATCATTTATATTTTTATTACAGTAGCCCCTTAAGCACAACCCCTACATAAAACATGATTAGTCTAATGCCAACCTAACATTCAAACTACCCACATATACTCTAACATCCAGTCTAAAATAGTACATCATAAAACTAAACATTCATCAAACCATGCATCGCCCTAACATATAGCTAGAAATGGTGGCTTAGTCTAATGTGTATATGTTAAAGCTTGTGTGGTATATCCTAACTAGGCTTTAGAGTTATGCTTTGCTAAGTGTGAGGGATTTAATTTATAAAGGGTTGATTTCTCTTAAAGTGATTTAATTGATTTGAAGATTTTATTTAGTATTTTCTTTTGTTTCATATAGCCTACACTTAGCAACTAAGTGTTATAAAAAGAAGAAAGAGAGGGAATCTCTCTTTTATCCCTACCTTAAGTCATTTTTAAGGTAAGTTAATTAGCTTAGTTCTCTATAATGAATGATTTATTATGTGTTTTAATTAACTCTAAGTTTAGGTTCACCCAAAATAACCCTATTCAATAAGAAAGACATCTTCAGATTAACTATAATGGATTACTATCACATAACATACATTCATTTATTTCTTTTCATCATGTATATCATGCATATGAATAATCATAAGCATACCTATACATGCAATGTAAATCTTAGCATACTTTGATGATGAATGCAAAGAAATGTATTTTGAATTTAAATATTTTATTTGTTGATTGAATTATAAATGCATGTCTATATTATGTAAAAAAAGGAGATTTTTCATCCATTAGCTAAACACACATCCACATGTATAAAATTTTTAAGTGAATATGACGCCATTATTTTCTATACCAGGGGCATAAAGTACAAGACCTATTTAGGGCTACTTAAAGCCTCGCAGCCCCTAGATATTGAGACTAATATATCACTTTTCTTAGATTCATGTAAATGTATGAATAACTACAAGGATAGGAAGATCCATGCAAAAGGATGTACTTGATTTATTTGATTTATAATTCTTTATTCATTGGCCACATCATACATGCATATGTATAAGAGCTTTAAGTGAGTATGGTGCCATTATTTTCTACACCAGGGGCGTAAGGTACAAGACCTACTTAGGGCTACTTAAAGCCTCACACAGGATGTCGGTAATATACCACTCTTCTTAGATACATGTAAATGTATGAATAACTACAAGGATAGGAAAATCCATGCAAAAGGTTGTACTTGATTTATTTGATTTATGATTCTTTATTCATTGGCCACATCATGCATGCATATGTATAAGAGTTTTAAGTTAGTACGCTGCCATTATTTTCTACACGATGAGCATAAGGTACAAGACCTACTTAGGGCTACTTAAAGCCTCGTAGCCCCAGGATGTCCAAACTAATATACCACTTTTCTTAAATACATATAAATGTACAAAAAGAACCACATGAATAGAGAATCATGCAAGAAATTATGTTTGATTTGATTATGTTATTTACATGTGTGATATGAAATCCTTCCTAAGTCTTAACATAGAGATGCATAGGAATAAATCTAGGCAAGTGTTGTGTTCTTTTTAAATGAACTATACACTTGCAAATCCTATGTGAATCCATGTTAAGATAGAAAAGAGAACTTCACATTACACATCTTATACTATAATCACATACAAGCTTATTGATATTTGCAATTAACATCATTTCAGTTATAATAATTGATTTATGAGTTTTGAAAATAGTTTTTGATTTTATAGTGATAATGGCCATACATATTTAATTTAAGTCAACACATGCAATTTGACATAAAACGAAAATATTTTTTAAAATGATTTTAAAAGTAATGAATGCATAATTTCATATGGCAAGCAATAGTTAGCATGATTGGAAAGAAATAAAGAAATGTAAGCACGTGATTTCATTCACTCCTAATTAATTTCTAAGGACAATCATATTACATAAAGTTATTTAAAATGAACCAAAATTCTTTTAAAGAGATTTTTAACTTTGAGTTTGATTTGATTTAGGAAATATGAGAGAGGTTTGCTAATCCTAAACCCATTTCCCCATGTGTGAATTAATTTGGTTTAATGAAGAATTTTTAAGTTGATTTTATATTTTAATTAGGTTAAGGTATGAATTAAATGAATTAATTAACCTTTACCTGCATCACCTTAAGTTAATTAACTAATTAATAATAAGCCAATATGATATGCAATCATATGAACAGTAAATTTGCAATGCTCCTAAGAAATGAAAGGGGCCTAATACAATTGACTTATGATTAATAGTTAATTAGGCTTAAGGGATCTCACTTAATTACTTTTATGATTTTCTCATACATGTGAGACAACCATAATTTTATTATATCTCACCTTTGGTTATTGAACCCCCGAGGAGCTACCCAAGATCAATTAAGGGTTGTTTAGGTAAGGATGAATTGATTTTTAATTATAATTTCATTGATTTTTTTAATGAATTGATTAAACATTTTTTTTGGTTATGTTTTAATTTGAATCATGAAATTAATTTAGGGGAACGGATCAATGGTAATTCCTCAATCCTAATCCCTAAAATATTTAAACATCTAATTAGATTTTAATTTTCTTATTTTGAATATTAATCACTTAATTAATTAATTAAGCATTTCATTAACCCATTAATTAATTTGTTCTTTAAAGATAAAGGAGGCTTAGGAAATGAATTAGGAAAAGTATCCCCAATCACATTCCCTACGTGATCTTACTATTCAAGAGAGGTAATTATGTTTAAATGATTAATCAAGTTACTATTCATTCCTTAATTATAATTAATTAGATTAAGAGACTGATTAAGGCTTAATTAAATGATTTTCCTAATTAAGCCATCAATAAAATCCTAAAAAAATAGGGGAGGCAGAGGTCATCCCCCTAAACATCCATAAAAAATTTGAGATTAATTGGGTTCTTAATCAAGGTGTAATTAAGCAAATTAAATTTTTGATAAAATCTTAATTAAGCCAAAATCGCTATTCAAAATCAATAATAATAATTTTCCTAGATTCTCCTCTAAAATATTTTCAAAATGAGTCTAAGTTTGTATTTTTTTGGATTTTTTTACAATTAATTGTGATTTTAGGAAGTTTTATGATTAAAAATTAGTCAATTAGCCCTAATTAAAGGCTTAATCTCGTCGGGCCACATGGTGGCTGACGCGATGAGCTGACAAGGTGCGCTTTCCATGTGGCGTGATGACATTGGCTATTTAAGTAATCACATCTGCAAGCTGGCTCAGTCGGCGGCTGATGCACTTTCTCTATGGATCGTCCGATCTAAGAACGAACAGCCACGATTTGCTCCGCAGTTTAGGAAAGGAATCGCGGGCTCTATTACGGGATTTGATTAGAGTCGTTCATCTCAATCACACGAGATGGATGGCTCGTGCTCTATCCCATTCGTGACCGATGAAAGATGAATGTCATCCATCTTCCCTCACTCGATCCAAGCTCACCCAAGCTCAGATTGTCTCCAAATTCTTCCCACACCTTTGGAGAAGGGAGACACACACATCCAATGGTCAATTTTGCATGGCATTTGAATTTTCTTCGAAAAGGAGCAACCCACTTTTCCCTATAGCTATGGTTTTGAGGAATTATCTCACCGGAGCTAATGTCCGATGGTGCAATGTCGGAGGTAGCTTCGCCTAGTTGAGGCGAGGCCCTGCTGAAGAAGTCTGGGCTTGATTTGGAGTGGAATGCTCTGTGGACCAAGCTCCCCTCCTCTGGCATTCAGTTGTGATTGAACTCACTCCTCCTGTGGCTCGAAAGCTTGGGAATTGATTCGGTTGTTCTCGATGAAGTGTGGTGATGGTGTGGCTAAGAGAAATTTGGGTTTGATTGAGTGGAGAGAGAGTATTGCTCAGGATTGGGATGTCCTGTTTTGACCTTGCTTGAGAATGGGCAATGCTAAATGGAAATGGCTTGGGGATCCTTGAAAATTCTCTGAGGGGATTTAGAATTCACCCAGGAGAGCTCACGATGCAAGTATGTGCATTTTCGTGTTTGAATTGTGGGGCTAAACCCCTCAATTTCCCATCATTGATGGACAGCAGTGTGCGTACGCTTTGCACTGGCTCATCACTGTCTGACCGCCGAAGTTATCTGCATCAACATCAGGCCACACGTGAGGGATGGGAGGAGTGATGGGCAGCTACCATGGACCCAATGTGCAAGGATGCCATGGTCTTAATACAATGTGTTCTTGGTTTCGATTGGAGGTGAGTCAACTCACCTCCCGAAGGTTCTTGGCCTACCTAGGGTGGGTTAGGTGGGTAAGTAAGTCATGGGAAGGTTCTTTTGAGTGAAAAGGGGCTACCATGGGGATGGAAGAGTTGATTTGGCTTGGATCCATTGGTTTTAAGGTTTAAATCCCATGGTTTGATGGCTAATCCCCTTGGTGGGGTCCACTTAGCTTTTGGACTAATTTAGGAATGAAGTAGGGTGTGCATAGGTCGGGTTTGACTAAATCCTAGGGTCCCATAAATTGGTTTGGAGTGATTTGGCTTCATTTGGTCAAAATGGGTTCACTTGGGCTAGGTTGGGTTAGGTTGATCAATTAATCAAATTGGGTTAAACCAAGACTTAGGTTAGGTTCATATGATGATTTGAGATATTTTGGTTCAATTAATTTGGATTGGTTTGGCCTAGGTTTAAATTTGATTCATTTGGATTCAAAAGAGTCAAATTGGTAAAGTTGACCATTTTGACCAATTTTACCAAATTAAGTTGGGTTAGGTGTTGAGTCAAGTTCAATTGGTTGATTAAAAGTGATTGTAGGATTTGGTTCAGTTTAATTTGAATTTTGGTCAATTTGATCTTTTAGGTCAAGTTAGGCTAGGTTGGGTCAAGTTGAACAATTGGTCAACTTGGGCTCAATCTTGGCTTTGGTTAGGTTGAATAAGTGATTTGGAATGAACTTGAGCCATTGGTTGCAATCAATTTGGGTTAAATCATGATTTGACCCATTTTGGCTTTTTAGGTCATTTTGGGTCAACTTAGCTCAAGTGGCCAATTAGGCTTGGTTTGGCTCCATTGATGGCTTGGTCATGTTCAATCATTGATTATGAATGGGTTTGGGTCAATGGTTTCAATCAATTTGGCATATTATGCATTTTGGCTAGTTTGGGTTTCATTTGGGCTAAATGTTGACTTGGTCAAAGGCTAAGTTTGACTTGGTTTAACCTAATTCAAGGTGGTTGATCACCCCATGATGATTGTTGATCATGATTGAGGTTTATATGGGCTTAGTTCAAGCCAATTTGGGTTGGATTAAAACTTGGCTCAAAAAGGGTCTCTTAGGTTACTTTAGGTCAAGTGAGCCTAAATGAGTCAATTAGTTTGATCATGGTTTGACTCAAGTTTAGTTAAACTCACATATGAGCTTAGGATTGAAATATAAATCTAATTGCAATCGGTTTGAAGCCAAATGGGTTTTGGTTCATATGATAATTTCAAGTCAAAAGGGCTAACTCAGGTTTGATTTGGGTTGATTTTGTATTCAATTTGATAATGGTTGTTTATATTTATATTTGGATCAATGATTGAAGGATTGATTGAATCATAATGAAATCCATGAGTTTTGAGTTGATTTAAAAGTCATTCAGCCAAGTTCAAAAGTTTGGCTAAAAGGGCTAAAATTAGAAATTTGATTTGATTTGAGTTTGGTTTTGGTCATTTGAATTTATATTTCATTTATATTTGTGAATATAAATGAAGATATAAATGGGTTATAAGAAAATCACTTGAGTTTGGAGTGATTTGGAAACACATTTGATTAAGCTTAGGGATGTAGGTCAAAAGGGCTAACTTGGGTTTTGATTTGGTTTGATTTACTTTTGGTCATTGGAGGGTGAGTTTCATTTATATTTATGAATATAAATCAAAGAATGATTGACTTATAAAGAAATCAATCATGTTTGGGTTGATTTGGATCATGATTTGGTTAAGTTTATGAAGGTGGGTCCCTATGGCTTAAGAAGGGCTTTGATTTGATTTGAATGGTTTGAATTTAGATTTCATTTATATTTATGAATATAAATGAAGGAATAGTTGATTTATAAAGAAATCAACCAAGTTTGAGTTGCATTGAAGGAGCTTTTGGCTAAGCATATGAAGGTGGTTCATATGGCTTAGGAAAAGATTTTGGAATTTGGACTTAATCATGGGTTCCAATCATTTGGAGTTTGGAATTGATTCATGATTTGGAATTTGATTTGAGAAAATCAATTTGATTGGGGATGATTTGGATTTGGTAAAGGCTAAGTCCATAAAATAAAATCACAGGGCCTTTGAAGGAATTGAGTTTGAATTTAGTGATGGATTTCAATCATTGGATAATTGGATTTGATTTTAGAATTTGAATTTAAATTTGAGGTTTGGTTTGAAAGACGGAAACAACGATTAGGTTTGGGCTATAGGGTAGCCAAGTCTTCCTAAGTCTCTAAGGCACAACTTATTCATATGGTTAACTCTTCTAAGTCTCTAAGGTTAGGTTAAGTGTTCACTAATTATTAGAAGTGTCTTAAGACTAAGGAATTCTTAGTGTCTATAAGAGTTCTAGACCTATGATGAGAAAGTTGGAAGCTCACTCCAAAAGTGAGGTCAATAAAAGGCGCCCAATAGGGGTGGTGTGACTAACAAGGCAGACTGCACATATTGGTGTTGACCGAGACAATCAATAAAGTCCAGAGGATTGCAAGCACTAACAGAAATGATATACTCTTAAACCCAAAGTGTAGAAGGAATCACGATCTTAGTGCAATGCCACTTAAATCATGCCAAGGGCATAAGGGAGGAAGAAGGGATCAAACATGTGAACCTTCCGCTAGGGAAGCATGTTCAAGTTATACACTAGGGATAAGTGGATTAGATTCAGACGCAGGTTATGATTTGGGTAGAGTATCCACTGGGGATTTGGTTGTATAACCCACCAGGGATAGATGTATGAACCTTCCACTAGGGAAGCAAGTTCAAGGTCTGAGGGATAAGGAGAGTTTGAATTCCTTTTAAGGGTGCACTCGCTAGGGAATGTAAGTTTGAATTGGATTTAATTGACTCCATTGGGGAAGTTAGGATGATTGATTTCTTACTGGGGAGAAATTGATTGATTGTTTGTTTAAGTTTTGGATTTCAAAATGGACTCTGTCAGTTTACGATGGATCACATTGAGAAGGGGCTATGTTGGCCTTGACCTATCTCAGATTTACCAATCCAAAGGGGTAGCTCACCGGCCACATGGTAGAACTATTCGACCTAAGCGATTGCCTTTTGGTGTATAACAGTTATGCTAGGGAGAAAGCGTAGTTGACTTACATCTCCAAAAGCTAGGGACAACTGCTGGGGTGATCTGTTGGATGCAACAAATCAGACCCAACCTAGGGTGACTACTAAATGAATGCCTCTAGGGACTTATATCAACTAGGAAATAGTCAAGATAATGTCATTTGATTGAATTGCATATTTTTTAATTTCATTTATTTTAATTTGATGGATCCTGTTGGTTTGTGATGGATCCACTAAGAAGGGGCTAATATCAGCCTAGATTTATCTTAGATTTACAAAGCCAAAGAGGTAGTCTACCAGCCGTGAGGTATAACTAACCAACCAAAAGGGTGCTTTTCAATTTGCAATGATTTAGTTAGGAAGAAAGCATAGGACTCACATCTTCCTAAACAAGGAACCACTGGGTGATTGGTCGCTTATGCAACAAATCAGACCCGACCTAAGGCTACCCGTCGATTTGCAAAGGTCGTGCTGGAAAGAATATATAATATACTTATATCTTTTCAGCAAAGACAACTGCTGGGACTATCAGGCACAACAAGTTGAACCCAACTACCTAAGAGAGGCCAAGAACCGGGACTTATCTCAACTCAAAGTAGTCAAGAAATTCCTATAAGGAGTTTTGCTGACATTGCCCTAAAGATGGGATGCCTGCTTGGGAAAGGGGCCACTAGAGGCTTGAATTCCTAATCCATAATCGAATATATATTTTGTTTATCTTATGTTTGAGTAGACCCTGTTGGTTTGCGAGGGACCACACTGAGAAGGAGCGTATATCAGCCTAGTCCTATCTCAAACTTATTCGACCAAGGGAGAATGTGCGCAAACAAACTCTCCAACTACAGGGGTGGCTACTAGGAAAAGGGGACTGCCCAATCCAAGAGTAACCGGGGTAGTGTCTAAATGGGGTCGCTAAGGATGTGATCCAAATAGAGTGCCCACAGGGGAGGTGTCGCTAGGGGCATTATCCAGAACCCTGTAAAAGAAAGCCTATAGGTATTCGGTGGCCAAATCAAAGAGAAGGTGTGGGGACTCACATTTGCCAAGAGTGGTGTATCCACCGGGTGGGTCGCCATCAACATGGTGATAACCAACCAACCTATGGTGCCCATCAGTTTGTGATAATTGGTCTAGAGAGAAGGCGTGCATACTTACATCTCTCCAAAGTGGAACTGATCTCGAGGATAGTCTGTCTTTGGCTCAATTGGGGCTATCCGACCTAGGGCGACTACTAAGCGAGGAGTCCTAAGTAAGGGCTAAACCCAAACTTGAAGTAGTCAAGAGGAATGGAGCCACTGAGGGACTTACTCTAAGTCAACCTAGTTAGTGCATGATGGCTAGTTCTAGAGGAAAGCATGTAAGCTAACATCCTCTTAAATGAAGTCAACGTGGGGTAGCTTACTGACTATGCAGTGAGACCTACCGAACTAACAAGGTGCTCATTGATTTGTAGTGGTCAAGTCAAGAAGAAAGCTCGAGGACTCACATTTACCAGACAAGTGACCACTAGGGTGACACACTAGCAAAGTAGTATATTAGCCCAACCTAGAGCAGCTAATGAGTGAGTGCCATGGGCGGCTTGCTACCCCATCAAAGTAGCTTGAGACAAAAGATATGTGTTTATTTGTATGTGAAAGAAGGAAAAGGATTTCACTTGGGTTCTCTTACACCTATCCTAAGCACGTATGAACGTGACTCCACCAAGAAACGATGCCACCAGGGTTCTCTTATACCTAACTTAGTTGTACTAGTCGAGATAGGATGCCTCATGGGTTCTCTTACACCTAACCTAGTAGCATTTGAGGATCGTTTGTGATTTGTGTTTTTGTTGTGAAGGGATAGGATGTCGCTTAGGTTCTCTTACACCTACCTTAAACACATCATGGCGGGTTCGCAAGTAAAAGATGTTTCTAACACATAAGAGATGTAATTTGATATGAAAAGAAGTTTATTGATGATTATTTTCAAACAAGATTTATGGATAATATTTTTTTAGGTAGAGCCCGTTGATTGGAAGCATAGGGCGCTCTCCCTTACAATTTATGAGTTGATAAGATCCTCTTTGCTAGGCATTTTTTATGGTAAAGGGGCCTTCCCAACTCAAACTTGCCTCCCATTTTTCGACGGGCAACAATTGGTCTCATTAGAACTAAAACAAGCTCTCCTACTTAAAAAGCTCTAGGATGGACCAACTTGTTGTGAGCTTGAATCATTTTGGCTTTATACAATTTGAGATAATGGACTGCCCTGAGGTGTCTCTTCTCGAAACCTTCGAGCTCTTCCAACCGCAACTTGGCATTCTTCTCTGTAGTAATCTTGCTACCCACAGTTATCCTTAGTGATAGGAGTTGGACTTCTAACGGTATAACATCTTTGGACCCATACACTAAGGAGAATGGGATAGACTGAGTTGGAGTTCTATATATGGTGCAGTAGGCCCACAAGTCTCCAACCAACTGCTCATGCCACTGCCACTTTTTATTGTCGAGTGTCTTCTTCAATATTTGGATGAGAGTTTTGTTGAATGCTTTTGCTAGGTTATTTTCCCTTGGATATTATATAGTGGAATATCTCCAATATATGGTGTATATCTGGGCTAAGCTGTTGATTTTGGTGCTCTTGAATGTAGTACCATTATTTAATATGATTCATCGAGGCATCCTGAACTTATATACGATATGGTTCCTGAAAAATTGGAGAACATGCTAAGTTGTGAGCTCTCTAAGTGGGATTGCCTCCACTCACTTGGAAAAGTAGTCGGTGGTAGCTAGAATGAATCGGTGACCCTTGAAGAAGGAAGATCGATCGGACCCACTATGTTAGTGCCCCAACACTCAAATAGCCATGAGGCCAAAGTAGGATGTAGAATATTGGGTGGCTGATGCAAGACCACACTATGTACCTGACATTGGTGGCATCTCCTAGCTACATCCATAGATAATCATCAAGGCCAGTATTCGGGCTTTCATTTTTTAGACTTGAGCTCTGATAAACGAGTGTACCAAACCCATGATCTTATGGGCTTTGTGTTTGGCTAAATAATGTAACCATATATGATCAAAAGACCGCCGATACAAGGTGTCATCCGCGAGAGCATAGGAGAGAGCTCTCTATTTTATCTAATGGGCTAATGACTTCTCTTGAGATAGTTTGCCTATGTTTAGGTAATCCATGAATGGTTGCCTCCAATCTGACTCGTCGATCTTTTTGGCAATGACAACCTCCCCATCAAGAGAGAGTCCCTCGATGAGTTCAACATTAATAAGGGATAAGATTTGTCTATTTCAGACCCATATTGGAATGTACTCATCTTCTAGGCATGCCAATTCCTTGGCGAGCTTGGCCAATGCATCCTTTACAGCATTATCTCCTCGAGGAATCTTGTACATAGTGACCTCTGGGATTTGAGCCAATAACTCCCTGGTGCACTTGTGGTAATGATGGAGCTTAGGCTTTAAAACTTTGTAGGACACAACAATTTGGTTGATGACGAGTTGAGAACCCTCAAAGATGTTGATGCTCTGGATGCATAGGATAATGACTAACTCCAAATTTGGAATTAGAGCCTCATATTCATCTTCGTTGTTGGTGCATGGATTGGATAGGTGATATGAGAATCTCATTACATCACAGTCCGGAGTTAGGAGAACTATTCCTACCCCTGCCTTTTCTGGAAGAGTAGCTCATGGTTCTTCTCCTTTTTGAGAGGAAACCACACCATAAAAATACATCTCCCAATAGCAAATGCTAATGTCCCCTAAGTTCATGATTTGTTCATTTGGGAGGTCATCACTAAGTGGAGAATCAGTAGGTAGTGGGTGTGCTGCTAAGAAATCTGCTAGTGCATGTCCTTTGACAACATGAAGGGGTATGAATATGATGTCAAATAGTGATAAAATCATGGACCATTGCACCACAAACCATCCAGATAATGCTAGTCGTGTCATGAGATATTATATTGGATTGATTCTAGAGATCAGATACATCTTATGGGAAAGCATGTAATGTCATAGCTTTTGGGATACAAAGATTAAAGCTAGGCAGTGCTTCTCAATAGGTGGGTAGTTTGCCTCAGGAGAAATTAGATGACGATTGAGGTAGTAGAGAGAATTTTCTTTCCCTTCGTCATTGGTTTGAGCCAACAAAGTGCCAAGGGAGTCATCTAATGCAGTGGTGTAGAGGATCAATGGCTTGCCCGAGATAGGGGCTGCTAGAACTAGCGATGTCATCAGGTAGTGCTTGATGTCTTCAAAGGCATACTAGCACTTATCATCTAACTTGAACTTGGGGTCCTTTTTAATAAGTGCTGAGAGTGGATAGCATCTTCTTGATAAGTTGGATATGAAGCGTGTTAGATATGCCAACCACCCTTGGAATGATCTGAGTTGAGTTAGACTTTTAAGGGTGGCATTTCTATGATAGCCTTGATCTTCACTAGGTCGATCTCTATTCCCTGGTGTTGGATAATAAATCCAAGGAATTTCTCTAAAGCTACTCCGAATGCACACTTCAAGAGATTCATTTTAAGGTTAAATTGTCTTAACTGTTCAAAAACTACTCTCAAGTCAAAGAGATGGTCTTCCTTTTCTTTGCTTTCAGCTACTATATCATCAACATAGCATTCCACTTGATGATGAATGAGTTCATTGAAAATCTGAGTCATGGCCCATTGGTATGTAGCACCAGTATTTCTAAGGCCTAAAGGCATGACCTTATAACAATAGATTCCGATCAGGGTTCAAAAAGTAGTGTTTCTTTCATCCTCGGGGGCCATCTTGATTTGGTTATAGCTAGATGACCCATCCATAAAGGAGAATACTGCGTGAGATGAAGCAATGTCCACCATCAATTCCAGTATAGAAAGTAAAAATTCATCTTTAGGACATTCCTTATTCAGATCCCTAAAATCGATGCATATGAAAATTTGCCTATTCTTTTTCTTGACTGGGATGACACTAGCTAACCAGGTAGGATATTTTTCTTCCTTGATAAATCCAGCATTGATGAGTTTCTTGATTTCATAAGTGGCCTATTGCTCAATATCTAATCGCATGCATCTAGGAGCTTACTTGATAGGGATAGCATTAGGTTCTATTGCTAGTTTGTGGACTACTACATTAGGAGATAAATTGGGCAGTTCTTCATAACTCCATGCAAAACAATCTTAAACTCAGCTAATAGCCTAACTAAGTTATTGGTTTCTTCTTCATTCAACAAGGAACTGATGTACGTTAGGCATTGATCTTCCTTTGTTCCCAAATTGATTTCTTTGAGTTTATTAATGGTTGATCTAATTTCTTCTTCAAACTCTGGTGGTGCATCTTTGACTTCAGGCTCATTTGGGTCATCTTAAGTTTCTAAACTTACCTCCTCATCAGAGTTAGCATGATTTGAGAAGAACCTATCATACCCCAAATGAGTGGTGATGACTAGGCAATGGTTGTCATCGTCGACTGGATTCACTGTGCCAAATCCTAGTCCTGATCTTGATTGAGAGTTTCTGCTCTAGTTGTCTCATAGTTTTCAAAGTAGTTCAACCTGTGTTTAGACCAAGTATGTGGGATTAATCCCTTCTTTTCTAAGTTAATAACACAAGATGAATACCAATCAAAATATATTTGTATTAAATCATTATATGAATCATCCTCGAGTTCTACATCAACTTTTTGACTTGAAGATGATGCTCTCAACAAAAACCTCTTTGGGCCGACATCTATGGATGACTTGGGGGGCCTCCTTAACTTCTAAACCTTCAACTTTCTGGTAAGAAAGTGAGATTAGAGCTAAAGTTCCTAATTGATGCCTATTTGTTCAACATAATAAAGATTTAGATATATTCATGCTTTGCTTGGAGGCCTGGTCTTCATCGCTTTTTTGGCTCGGTCATCACCTCTAAAGGGACCCGCTAAGAGGGGTTGGTTGGCATGCTAACCACATTAGACTCATCCTCCGAACTAGACTCTAAGTCTATGTGGATAGCGGGGGTACTCCTGTAAGCTTGAACATAGCTTCTACCGGCTGACCACTAGCAAGGAGGTCTTCCACCTCTATAACTGCCTCTGGACTTGCCGCTTCCTCTACCTAATGAAGGTCAAGTCATCCTACCCATGTATTCATATGGAGGAACAAACTATGGGTGTAATCTAACATCTGGCTCTACCTATTCCTCGGTGTCTGATTCTCGCTCACTTGTGCTTTCTTTTTCATTTCCTTATTTCTTTTCTTTTTCTTTTTCAATTTCTTTTTTCTTTTTCTTTTGTTTCTTTTTCTTTTGATTTTTAACTTTCACCAAGTTCACGAGAATAGACTTTTTGATTTGGAGGAAGATAGTAGGCTGCATCTTTATAAATCTCAACATCTATAACTGATAATGGCTTCAAGACTGCTTTGACATAATACTCAATTCCACATCTTCTGATTTTGATGCACTGGTGTAAAGAGGATGTAACCATGTTGTTTCCATGTATCCAAGGCCTACTGAGCAAAGCGGTGAAGGATGTATCTAAATCAATTATGTAGAACTTGACTTCTGTCTTGCAATCATCTATCTCTAGTGGTAACACTATGGAGCCTAAAGCCCTCTCACCTTGTTCATTGAATCCTCTAACCATCATTCGATCTCCTCAGAGTTCAGAGATGTTGATCCTCAAGTAGGAAAGGGTTTTTAGGCTCATAATATTTACTGATGCACCTTGAACAACTAACAACCTAGAGAGTCTGAATCTTCCCATATTCACTGTGATGTAGAGGGGGCGGTTGTGCTCCGTTGTTCTCAAAAGAAGGTCTTCATCGGTGAATGTAACTCCACGTGCTTCTCTTAAGAAACATGTCTCCTCTCTAATAGTGGTCAGTTGAACTAAGCATATTTTCGGATCAAGAAGGGCTTTGATCAATGATTCCCTCATCTCTTTGGATAAGACAATGATATCATATATGCTTAGTTTAGCTGAAAACTTTCTTAGATAAGCGAGGACATTATAGTCAACTCTGGGTTGATCCTCCACAAGCATATCCATAGGTGGAGCATTCTATGGAGGGGTTCTTGATCATTAGAACTAATGACTTATTTACCCTTATCCTGAGGTGCTATCCTAAGAGGTAAAACTTTGCGACTACGGAGATCGACTTTAGTGACTTCATGAGATGGTTTAGTGAAACGTTCTACCTGCTCATCAGGTTCACCTACAGCTTCTCCTATAGGATCATCAGAGTTAGATGACTCCAAGTCAATCTCAATGGGTGAACCCAAGTGATTTAAAAATGGGTAATCCATTTCAAAATTAGAAAGGAGTGGATTGAAATTGTTATAATTATTAGTACTTGGAGAGCTTTCTATCAGAATGAAATCATCAAGATCATCAAAAGTGGAGAGAATGTAAGCAGAATCAGTCTTCTTCTTCATTGATTTCTTAGATTTGGATGAAGGTACAAAGTAGAAATCAAGTAAAGTAAGCAGAGTGAGGGATTTGGTACCCCCTCCGCTGATACAGTATGACTACTAGAAGAAGAACTGACTGAAGGAACTATGGCTGAAACTGCGGAAGGAGTGCTGGACTTGGTCGGTGGTTGCGTTAATGTGCTATCCTAGACAAGTGGAAGCTATCAATACTGCTGCTGGGATTATAGCTCCCTCAAGTTATCTTTAGCAACTTACAAACCTTCTTTAGAGTTGGAGGTTTGAGCTACTTTAGACACCTGCAAGGGTAACTTTCTGATCTTAAAAATGATTATCTTGGAGGTTCGGGATAGGGAGATATCCTAACCTTCCTCTATCTTGAGAAGATCGCGTGTATCCCTAAGGATTATCCTAAAAGAACTAGAGAGTTTTTCTAGCAGGTATTCCTTAGGGATGGCAATGTCACCCGACTTGTAGCTATGCTCAAGCCAGTCCTTAAAGGTAAAGCAATCTTCCAAGATATGTCCTAGCATGCGGTAGTAGGGGAAAAAGTTTGGATCATGACTCTTTCCCACATACTCCGGCCTCCTAGGCTCTGGTGACTGAAAATCAGGCTTCTTTAAGAGGTTCTTAAAGATCTTTCTAACCACCTCCCTTCTGAATGAATAAGGTTTATTCAATTTATTCACAAAAGTAGGTAAGTTATAACTACCTAGTGGTAGATAAGAATGCTGCTTTTGATGCTATGGATGGGGATATTGATGAGCAGGCGGCAGTGGAGGCTGCTGTGGCAACTGAGGTGGCCGATATGACAGCCGAGGTAGTGGTAAAGGAGGTGATATAGAAGGCTTCTGAGCTCGAGGTCTATCTTATTGAACCCTAGCTGGCTGCTTCCCCTTATCAACTGCTATAACTGGCCCTAGATTTTTCTCAAATACCTTTTGTAATCTGGGCTTGGCTGATTGATCTTGGAAAGATAATTATTTGGCCTCTCCTTGTAGACTAGTTTCCTTGTTGATTAATTTCTCAAATGTCTTAATGGTGAACCCTTTAAGCATGAAGGTGATCGGGCCATGAATATTCTTGAGTAGAATTTCAATGGCATGCTATTCAGACAGTTGTGGACACCATCAAATTCCTCCGAGTAGGGTCTACCCTTTGGAATAAATGAGACACCATGGGCTTACGCCAACGCATCCCTCACCTATTGATCCACCATGTGTTTGATGTCTTTTTCATGCATGGAGGTGATATCCACCACCTTCCTATGCAAGTTACCATTGCATCCCTCTGCAAGAATGCATCTATGATGATCTAAAGTGTGCGCCAACTCTGCTCTATCGGCTAGTAAGGGAAAAGGCTACGAAACCGAAGCTGAGTTCTGTAATGCTGACACCACTATAATCAACTCTTCAATCTTCTTCCCCATTTGGTCAATATGATCATCCCTCTGCCTAAGCTGGTGGAGGATGTGTTGAGTTGAATGGACGACGTCATCCTCTTCAACTACAATACCTTTTTGATTATGTTGATCTCTTTGAAGGGAACTCCTAGTGTCGAGCATGTGAACTTTGATCGAATCTTCAAAGAGATCATTCTCATCTGGATCAAAGCTGACCTTTCCTTCCACATAATCTGATCGATCACTCCCTAGAAGCTCTCTCTTTTCTACAAATTACTGTGCTAAAATCTCATCTAAGAAATAATCTAATGATGCCTGTACAAATACGCATTGCTAACCGGTAAAGGGGTTGTGCTCACTGACAGAGATGCACCTAACATTACCTTTCATTAGAATGTTGGCTATGGGAGGGTCATGACTGCTGGAAGAGACATGCTCGTGACTGCTCTTGGGTAAAGTAGTGTCACTAGGGAGATCCACTACCATGGGGACTACAGAACTATCCCTTTCCCCCTCTACAGCTGGTACTATCACTAGCTTTGATGGTGGTGGTGGTGGTGATACAACCATGATACTGTGGGGTCGCCACTCCTTCTTCACCAAGACTGAAGTAGGAGGTCGAGTAGGCGAACTCATCCTCACCTCAGTCGATGGAGTAGATGGAGTGGGATCCTTTGGCCATAGCCGAATCACCAAGGGGACTTTATTCTCCCCATATACTGTCTTCTGTACTTTTGTAGGAAAGGTGGATGACTGGACTTGAACTGGTGATGGTGGACGAGGAGTAGATCGATGTGGTGGAGACAACACTAGCTTTACGCTCGTCGGGGCTTTCCCCATATGACTGGTGGTACCTGTCAGCACTATGCTGTTGGTCCTATCAGCCCTGGTGGCCCAATGACCAGGGAGATCAACTAGAGTGGAGGCCGTCGACTGTCTAGCAAACATCCATCGCTCCCTGCTCCCTGATTGAGCTACTACTCGGGCCTCTAACTCTCTATCACTACGAATGTTCTTGGTAACACTCCTAGATGATCGACTTTAAGTCAAATAATATGCTAGACTCCGAATGTTCGTGTACCCTGCCTACCTGCAGTAATACCATCCGTAGACCGGCATAGGACTTCCTCCCACCCTAGCTGAAACCTCATGGAATGTAGGTGGTGGAGGCAAAGCAGCTATCTGATGATAGTCCTCCTCTTCTTCTGATGCTGAGAGGGGGTGGAACTCATTGCTAGTCAGTAATGGGGAAACCTCCCAATGAGAACCCTCCTCTATAATGTGGGATGTGGCATCCATCTCCTAGGCCACACGCTCGTGGTTCCGCTTGATCTTGTGGCTTCTATTGCATCATTGTGTGCAGTGTTGTGTACGGTTAAGCAAGGTTGTGTGAGAGCTAGATCCTACCTTGAAGATAGGGGAGGCTATCTTCAAAGCCAGGATAGCCTTCTCCTTAGAGGGGACTAATGAGGAGGTATTAGCACGCACCCGAGTGGTAGTGGGAACAACTGAGTGAGCAGGAACTGGACTGACTGGAGGAATCTTGATTGCTTTCCTATTCAGGGAAGGATACTCAATGTCAGAAGGTAGGTCAATGCGGATGACTGGCTTTTGCTTAGTCACCTCATCCTGGCTAACAGTGGTGAGGGTCACCCCTCACAGGTGATGCGGGCTCCCTCGAATCCTCCACCAAAGAATACTAGATGGTTGGAGTCAGTCTGAGGGAGGCTGGCCTGATCCAGGGCCAAATCCATCCTAAATAGAAAGGTGAAAATAAACTTCTGAGAGGCCATGTCTGAAGACTGCAAAGTCTGCACTGATTGATCTGAGCTGTATGTCTGCATTAATTGAAATATAACTTGTATTAGATTTCTGCCTTGATATTTATTCCATGAAAGCAACATCATAAGTTTGGAGTTTTGAACCCACACTCAACAATTCAAATATGTTAATGGGGTTCATTGGAGAGATTTGGATGTTTTGGAGGAGAGTCTTTTGCCATTTGATTTTTGACTTTAGAACCCATACTCAACCAATTTAGGTAGGTTGGGTGGGGTTTAAAAATTTGAGTAGAGATTTTTTTTCTTTTTGGAGATTATTTGTATTTTATATTTCTTGTTTATGGATTGCTTGAAAGAACCTCTACTTAGCAAATTTGGGTATGCTAAGAAGGGGTTGTGATTGTGTGTTTGAAATATTTTTGCTTGTGAAGATTTGATTGTGTGATATTTTGATTTGAAAAATGGGGCTTCTTACTTATCAAATTTGGTATGTTAAGTAGAGGCCACATGTGCATGATTTGTGCTTGAAGATGAGACTTTCACTTAAAAAATTTGGTTTGTTAAGTGATAGCCAAATGTGATTATGAGATAGATTTTCTTTTCTTTGAATATGGGAGTCCCACTTAACAAATTTGGTATGTTAAGTGAAAGTTCCAAATGTGTTTGAGATATGTTTGTTTTCCTTTGAAAATGAGACTCTCACTTAACAAATTTGGTATGTTAAGTCGAAGCTCAAGTGTGGTTGATATGAAAAATTGAATTCTTATTTAACAAATTTGGTATGTTAAAATAGAGATCAAATGTGTGTTGAAAAGAGACCCTCACTTAACAAATTTGGTATGTTAAGTGGAAGCCTAAATGTTTTTGATATTTTTTTTTTTGAAGATGGGACTCACACTTAACAATTTAGTGTGTTAAGTGGAAATCAAAGTATGATATGACTTGAGAATGAGATTCTCACTTAACAAAATTGGTGCATTAAGTGGGAATCTAATATGGCAAGATTATGTGATTCTTTCTTAACAAATTTGATGTGTTAAGTAGAACCAAATATATGCTTTGAAAATAAGACTCTTACTTATCAATATTGGATATGCTGAGTGAAGGTCTAAATGTATGTTGTTTTTATTTTGAAAATGAGACCCTCATTTAACACATTGAAATTGTTTAGTGAAAGTCAAATTTTATGTTTTGAAAATGAGACCCTCACTTAACAATTTGAAATTGTTAAGTGAAAGTCAAATTTTATATTTTGAAAATGAGACCCCCACTTAAGAAAATTGAAATTATTAAGTGAATGTCAAATTTTATGTTTTGGAAATGCAACCCTCACTTAACAAATTGAAATTGTTAAGTGAAAGTAAAATTTTATGTTTTGAAAATGAGACCCCCACTTAACAAATTGAAATTGTTAAGTGAAAGTCAAATTTAATTTTTTGGAAAATGAGACCCCCCCACTTAACAAATCAAAATAATTAAGTGAAGGTCAAATCTATATTTTTAAAATGAGACCCGTACTTAACAAATTGAAATCATTAAGTAAAGGTCAAATTTTTGTTTTAAAAATGAGATCCCCACTTAACAAATTAAAATTGTTAAGTGAAAGTCAAATTTTATGTTTTGGAAATGAGACTCCCACTTAACAAATTAAAGTTATTAAGTGAAGGTCAAATTTATGTTTTTGAAAATGAGACCCCCACTTAACAAATTGAAATTCTTAAGTGAAAGTCAAATTTTATGTTTTATTGAAATAGAGATCCTCACTTAACAAATTTAGATATGTTAAGTGGGAATCAAACATGGCATGATTTGCTTTTGAAAAGAATCTCCATGTAGCAATAATGGAGGGCTTTTTATTGTTTGATTTTGTAAGTTTCTTGAAAGGTGCTTTTGGAAAGTGTCATTTTGTAAAGGAATTATTTTCTTTAAACTTTATGGTGAACATTGCCTCACCAAGTTAGTGGTGACGAGGTTCTAAGTTTTTATTACCTCCCCTTTCATTGATAAATTTTGTTTTCACCTATTGGGGAACCTAAGAGTGGGTTCAAGACCTACACGGAGTGAGGTCCTAAATCATAAAGGATGTTGGCTAACTTTGATTAAGAATGAAATAAGCTAAGTGCCAATGGAAAGAAAGATAGTCTTGGGATTACATTAAATGCGAGTCCACTATCGATGCTTGGAGACAACAATCATTTACTTGAGATGGAGAGAGGAACCTTCCCCAGTGGAGTAGCTAGAAAAATCTGTGGTGTTTATTTTTTGTGGTGTGTTGTGTTGTGTTTGTGATGCAGATCTGTAGATGTACTTATTAAGGTGATCGGGTATGATATTAAGGAATAGTGTACTATCTCGAAAGATAGAAGTCACTACCTTATAAGGGACCTAATCTCCTAATAAGGACTCTTAAGGCATGATGGGTCTTTGAATATACCAGAGAGTTTTTCCTACTTTACATAGAAAAGTAAAGTAGAGTTTATTTAAACCGGGTTAATTAAGTTCCCTATGGAGGCAAGCCTCCATAGATAATTACATCTCAAGGGAAGTGAATCTCTTAATAACACTCTCAATTAAAGTAGGCGATTGTTTTCTCCAAAGAATTCAAAGATAGAACTATCAAAGGATTGGTTAAATTTTAGAAAATCAAGTGGGAGAGATCAAAAGGGGAGAGTTATTATCAAAACCAAAAGGGATGAGTAGATAGTGCTTATGATACTAGGAAATCTAGTAAGCACTCCAATCTATCATATGGTTGAGCTTTATATATTTGAATTTTGAGGAGATTTATTTATTTGAGTTGAATTTTATTTATTAGAAATCTAGGACTTATAATTCCACAACACAAGATTGTAAAAATGCCTAAGAGGTGAGGATTTATGCTTGTAGCCCACAAAGGAAAATAACAACCTCAGATCCTAAATCTAGGGAGCTTTGGCAAGGACCAAAAGCATGACCTAAATCTAAAGCAAAAGTAGATATTTGATTTACCTCCACAAGAGGATTTATGCATATTAAACTAATTCTCTTAGCACTCAATTAATTATATGTTCTCTTTCAATATAAAAAAAAAATCATATGAAGATCCTTCGTTTAAGTTAAATATTTGTGGGCTTTCAAAAGTGCATCCGACCTTTTGATAAAAAGACTTTGGATTTGTCGATCAAATTTTTAAAAATAGATGAAATAGTAGATAAGACATTGAAATAGAGATTAGCTAAACAATTTTGTGGTTGCTCCAAAGTGAGGGGAGGGGAGGGGCCTTCATTCTTCACTTCTTCTTTCTTCTTTTCTTCTTTTCTTCTTTTCTTCTTTCTTCTTTTGGTTCTTTCTTTTAGATGGTTGGAATGTGGTTGCTCCAAAGGCTTCACATGGTACATACGATGTAATCTTATGACCAATGCTCATCTTAGTCCTCCCATAACAATCATTCCAAAATCCTAATTGCAAAATTACTTGAAAAGGAAAAGTAAATCTAACTAACACCTGTAAAATAGAGATTAGCTAAACAAATCATACAAATCCCAAGCATATATATGCATATATTGGACTTAGCACCCCACACATAGGTAACCAAGTCCACCTGGCCTATTGGATTATTCTTAGGGGTATAAGCACCTGCATAGTAAAAGCATTTATATTTTTATTATTATAGCGCCCCTTAAGCACAATCCCTTATAAAAAATAATGATTAGACTAAATCGTCCTACCATTCATTCTACGCATATTCACCTTAACATCCATACTAAAATATTACATCATAAAATAAAAGCAAAGCATCAAACCATGCACCACCCTAACCTAAAGCTAGAAATGGTGACTTAGTCTAATGTGTGTGCTTCAAAAGATTTGTGTGGCATGCTTAGCTAAACTTTAAGGTTTAAATTTCCTAAGTATGAAAAGTTTAACTTATAGGGTGGTTTCATTTAGGTTGTTTAATTGATTTAGTTGATTTTTTTTTTTGATGATTTGTTTAGGTTTGAATGAACTTACAATTAATTATTAAGTTATAAAGAGAGGAAAAAAGAGAAGGGAACTTCTCTTTCCTCCCTACCATAAGTAATTTCTAAGATAGATTCATATTTCATTTTTATTTAGTGAATATTTTATTACATATTTTAATTAATCCTAAGTTTATATTTCCCTAAACAAACCTATCCAAAGAGAAAGGCTTTTTAAGATTAAGTAAAGTGAATTAAAATCACAAAACACGCACAATTTTATTTCTTTTCCAACATATATAACATGAATATGGATGAATCCTAAACATATCTATACATGCAAATGAGAATGTTTAGTACACCTTAATGATGGATGCTATGTAGTGTTACTTAAGAAAATTTGGATGCTTTATGTTTCATGATTTTCATTAAGTAGAAAAGGGGGTATTCTTTTATCCATTATTCATATGTACATGTGTATGTATGAAAGGCATAAGTGAGTACGGTGCCATTGTTAGCACCAGGGGTGTAAGGTACAAGACCTACTTAGGGTTACTTAAAGTCTCACAATCCCGGGGTTGTCCAGACTAATATACCACTTTCCTTAAATACATATGCATGTACAAAAAAAATGAAAAGGAAAAAAAGATGCAACAATTTATGTTTGTTTGATTTTGGTTTGATTGTTCAATTTATATGTATGATGTGGAATTCACACTTAAGTTATGAAATAGGAGTGTATAGGAATAGATTTGAGAAAGTGTTATGTCATTTTCAAATGGACTATACACTTTGCAAATTCTATACAATTCTATGCTAAAAAAGAGAGGGAGAATCAAAGCCACATGACATATATCTTTATATTTCTCGCATGCAAGGTTATAAATAATTATAAGTAACATACCTTTCAGTTTGATGTTTGATTTATAAATTTTGAAAAAAAATAATTTTGAATTTAATAGTGATAATAGCCATTCATATTCTTACTTTAGACAAAACATGCAACTTGACATAAAGAAAATATTTCATTTTAATTTTGATTTTTAAAAGGAATGAATGCATGATTTTCATATGACATACACATTTAGCATGCTAGGAAAGAAATAAAGTGATGAAAGTAATTTAATTCATTCACCCTAATTACTTCCTAAAGACAATCCTATGGAATAGAATTATTTAAAGCAAATCAAATTTATTTTAAAGAGAGTTTGAATTTTACTTGAGTTTGATTTCAATTTGAGAAATGTGAGATGAGTTTGTTGGTCCTAACCCATTCCCATATGTGTATGTTATATTTTGTTTAATTTTTAGGTGATTAGATCATATTTATGTTTTAGTTAGGTTAAGGTGTACATTAAGTGCATTAATTACCTCTTACCTATACCACCTTAGCATATTTAATCAAATAATTATGAGCCAATGATATAACATAAAATCATTCAAGGAATTTAAATCAGTAATGCACCTAGGGAAAAAAGGGCCTCATGCATTTAGCTCATAATAAATGATTAATTAAGCTAAAGAGTTTAAGTTAAGTACTTTCATAACCCTTCCCACACATATGAATTAGGTTTTGATTTTCTTAAGCCACTTAGGTTATTAAACACCTAAGCATTACCCAAGATGGATTGATTAAGTTTTGGAATATTTTTAAAATTTTATCAAGTTAATTAAGTAAGTAATTAGTTGATTAGCCCTTAAATGGATTTAAATTAAGGAAGAGAAAGGGGTTTAAGGAGTAGCTTAGGGAAAATATCTCAGACTTATTCCCTAAACCTCTTGATCACTCAAACAAAACTTAATTAACTCAATCAAGGGATTAAACCACTATTCACACACTTAACTAGGCTTAATTACATTAGGAGGGTAATTAAGGATTCAATAATTGATCCCACTAATTAACCCATCAATATATCCCAAGAAAATTAGGGGAGGTAGAAGTCATCCCCCTAAATGCACATGAGAAATTTGAGATTAATCAGTGTGATAATTAAGGAGTAATTAAGGTTATTAGGTTTCCATTAAAACTTTAATTAAGGAAAATGAACTATTCAAAATCTAGTGAAATTAATTTTAGAATATTTTTCTCTTAATTATCTTTCCAATGATTTTCACCTTATATTTTTAGGATTTTTTTTGAATTAGTTATGCAATTATGAAGATTCAGTGATTAAAGATAATTAAGTAAATCCCTAATTAAAATAGCTAATCCCGTCGACACCACTTGGAGGCTGACGCAGTGCGCACTTTGTACATGCTACAATGGGAGAGGCTAGTTATCACATCGAAGCAGGGGGTGTGCTTTCTCCCATCCTGATCAAGGATTGAACGCGAGATTAAGCTATGTTAAAGGATTAAATCAAATATCTTTCGGATCTTGATCATGGTCATCCATCCAAAATGTATGGATGGACGCCCATGATCATCTCGATCTTCCGGGGAGATGGCCATCGCCCATCTTGGGAAGATGAAGTGATTGAAACCAAATTCAACCCACGACATCTAAGAGTAAAGGGGAACACATCCAACATCTAACTTTGCTTGGGGTAAAACTTCCCTTCACAAAGGACCAAGAAAAAAAGAAACTATTCTTGGTTTAATGGCAGACCTCGCCGAAGGCTATCACCAATGCTCGATTCCCTTGAAGTAGCTTCGTTTAATGGAGAAGAAGCCTTGTTAAAGTTTTGAGGTGTTGAGATTGAATGGATCTTCCTATGGACCAAGTTCACCTTCAAATGCTCACAACCTTGATCAAAGTCCCACCTCACTTGCCTTTGGAGCTTGGAAGAAGCTTGTGATGAGTTCGACTAGGCCCTCTAAGGGTGCTCGAAGGAGGAATTGGATTGTTTTGGAGTATTGAGTGAGATGCAAATTTTCTTGAGCTCCCCTATTTTTGATTTAGAGAAACCAAGAAATGGAGAATTCTAACTCACTCTAGGAAGCTTGTGGAGACTTGTAATGGCTTGCTCTGAATTCCCTAAGATCAATTGAATGTGTCACTGATGAATTCAAGTGGAATTAGGGGAAGTATATCTCCCCCTAGGTGAATCAGATGGTCACAAGCTTCCTTGCCATTTTGATCCAATACACCCTATTCAAAGGGTTTGTTAGGTTGTTAGGTGTGTCATGGAATTTGGTTTGGCTAGAATAGTGGAGTGGTGAAGCTCCCATGTGATTAATTGAGTGGAGGAATGATCCCCATGTGCTCATGTTCACGCAAGTGGTTGGTTTTGGCCTTGGGTTGGTTTGGGCTGACCCAAACCCATTGGGTCATGTGCACCACATCCATTAATGACCATTTGGTCCACTAAGAGGATGTCAAGTGTCCATGAAGAGGAATTGACCAAATTCCAAGTGGTTTTGGTTTTAGGTTACCCTATGGCCTAGGGGTAAAATGGTCATTTAACCTTGATTTCAATTTTACTATATTTGGTATGATTGAAAAGTGGGTTAGGCCAAATTTCATTGAATTTGGGGTTGGTTTGATATGATTTGGCTCCTGTTGACCCATTTAGGTCAAAATGGCTCAACGTCGGTCAAGTTGACCAATTGGTCAAATTGGGTCAAACCAAGGGTTGGGTCAAGTTCATATGACCATTTCAAATGTTTTGGTGGCTTTTATTTGATTCAATTTCATTTATATTTAGTTTTGGTTCAATTGAGTTCATTTAGGTCAAATGGGTCAAGTTGACCAATTTGACCCATTTGACCTATTTGGGTTAGGTCATGGGTTGGTTTATATTTGGTTGATCATTTGAAATGAATTGGTATCTTTGTTTCCAATCAATTTGATTTATATTTTGATTTGGCATAATTTGACCCTTTAGGTCTAGTTGGGTTCAAGGTCAATTGGGCTAGGTTAGGTCTAGTTGGCCCATCGAGGCTTTGGTCAAGTTCAACAACCATTTTAAAATGAATTTGACCCATTATTTTCAATCAATTTGGCTTAGATCAAGTTTTGACACATTTGGACTTCTTAGGTCAAGTTGGGTCAAGTGGCTAAGTGGGCTAGGTTAGGCTCAAATGATGACTTTGTTAAGTTCGAAGATTGATCATGAATGAGTTTCGATCAACAGTTTCAATCAATTTTTCTTAGATCAAGTTTTGACACATTTTGACTTTTTAGGTCAAGTTGGGTCAACTTAGGTCAAGTGGCCAATTGGGCTAGGTTAAGCTCAAATGATGACTTGGTCAAGTTCAAACGTTGGTCATGAATGAGTTTTGATCAATGATTTCAATCAATTTGGCCTATGATGACCTTTGGCTTAATTAGGTTTCATTTTGGCTAAATGTTGACTTAGTCGACCCTTAAGTTTGACTTGTTTAACTCAATTTGAGTGATTCATCATCTCATGATGATTATTGCTCACAATGTGAGGCTTAGATGGGCTTAGTTCAACCCAATTTGGTTAGGATTAGAATTTGGCTCATAAGGAATACTTTAGGTCACTTTGGGTCAAGTGAGGTCAAATGGCTTGGTCAAAGCTTGATTTGAGTTTGATTGAACTTATATATGGACTTATGATTGAAATATAAATCCATTTGCAAGTGGTTTGAAGTCAAATGAGTTTTGATTCACTTGGCAATTTCAAGTTCAAAAGGGTGAACATGAGTTTGACTTCAGTTTGATTTTTGAATTTAGTTTTAGTTTGATGATTGAAGTCTACGTTTATATTTGGATTCATGATTGAAGGATTGATTGAATCATAAAGAAAAATCAAGAGGTTGGCTTGATTTGAATTTGATTTGGCTAAGTTCAAGATTTTGACTTCAAAGGCTTAGGTTGGATTTTGATTGAATTTGAGTTTGAATTTTTAATTGATTTTTGGATATTTGAATTCATATTTCATTTATATTTGAGAATATAAATGAGAATATAAATGGGTTATGTGAAAATTCGTTGAATTTGAATTGATTTAGAATTGATTTAGGCTAAGTCCATAAGAGAAAAAATGACTTAAGAAAGATTTTTTATTTGGATTTGAATTTTGAATTTGGTTTAATTGTTTTGAATTTATATTTCGTTTATATATGTGAATATAAATGAGAATATAAATGAGTTATGAGAAAATTTCTTGAATTTGAATTGATTTAGATTTGACTTGGGCTAAGTCCACAAGAGAAAATCAAAGGACTTAGGAAATATTTTTTGAATTTGGAATTTCAATCATAGGTTTCAATCATTTGGAATTGATTCATGATTTGGGAAAATCTATTGAATTGATTTGAGGTTTGAATTAGAGTTGGAGTTGGTATGGCTTTGGAGTTTAACTTGAAAGAAAGAAGTGAGGATTTGGTTTAAACTATAGTATAGGCAAATTTTCCTAACACCCCTAAGGCAGAACCTATTCCTATGGCTAACTCTTCTAAGTCTCTAGGGCTAGGTTAAGTGTCCACCTAATCACTATATGTGTCTTAGGACTAAGAAACTCTTAAAGTCTAAGAGAAGTCCTATGTCTAAGGTGGATGGGTTGAGAGCTCATTCTAAAAATGAGATCAAAAAATGGCGCCCAATAGGTGTGGTGTGACTGGCAAAGAACACCACACGTATTGGTGTTGATCAAAATGATCAACAACATCGAACAATCACAAGCACTAATAGAAATAGTCTACTCCTAACCCAAGGTGTAGAAGTAATCTAGAGCTTAGTGCAATGTGACTCTACTTATGCTAAGGACATAAGAGAGGGAAGGAGGAATCCACTAGGGATAGAGTATGTGAATCTTCCACTAATGAAACATGTTCAAACCATCCACAAAGGGGTGAGAGGTTTGATTTGATTTGTTTAATTTGTTTTGATTGTTCATGGATTCCATCTGTTTGCGATGGACTGCACTGAGTAGGGGCCATAGAGGCTTAACCTAACTCAGATTTACCAATCCAAAAGGAGTAGTCTACCAACCACAAGGTAGGACTATCCGACCAAAGTGATGCCCTTCGGTTTGTAATGGTCAAATTAGGAAGAAAGCATGGGTACTCATATCTTCCAACACAAGGAGCTACTAGGGTGATCGGTTGCTTTGGGCAATAAATCAAACCCGACCTAGGGCTGACTATTAAGTGAATGTCACTAGGGGACTCAAATCAGCTCAATGATAGTCAAAGATTAATTTTATTTTTTTAATTTATTTTGATGGATTCCGTTGGTTTGTGATGGATCACACTGAGAAGCAGTTTATATTAGTCTAGACCTATCTTAGATTTACTGAACCAAAGGGAGTAGCTTCCCGACCGATGAGAGAACTATCTAACCAAAGGAGTGCCTTTCAGTTTATAATGATCAATTCAAGGGAAGAAAGCTCGGGGACTCACATCTTTCACTACAAAAGACCACTGGGGTGATCAGTTGCATTGGGAAATAAATCGAACCCTATCTAAGGCTGCCCATCAATTTGCGACAATCATGCTAGGAAGAATGTGTCATAGTCTTACATCTTCCAAAGCAGAATGACTGCCGGGGTAACCTGCTCATGGAAAAATAGATTGAACTCGACCTAAGGGTGACTACGTGAGTTCACGAGATTTATCTCAACTCGTAGTGCAATTCTATAGGGAGTTCTCAACACCTAAAGATAGGATGTCTGCTTAGGGAAAAGGGTCCCTTTAGGAGCTTGAATTTCTAATCCACAAGTGAATTAATTTGTCTATTTAGTTTGTTTACCGCAGACCCTATTAGTTTGTGAGGGATCAAACTGAGAAGGAGCTTATATCAGCCTAGACCTATACGAGATTTACTGAACTAAAGGAGAATCTACGCATCCACTGAACAAATTCTTCAACCATAGGGGTGGCTACTAGGAAAGGGGGACTGTCCAATCTAAAAGTAACCCAGGTAGTGTCTAAATAGGGTCGCAAAGGATGTGATCCAAATAAAATGTCCATAGGGAGAGGGGCCGCTAAGGGCTTAATCCAAAACCCCAGAGAAGATGACATGGCTAGTCATATCAAATAGGTATTCGGTGTCCAACTCAAGGAGAAAGCAAGGGGACTCACATATGTCAAGAGTGGTGTATCCACCGGGTGAGTCGCTATCAGCATAGCGAACATCAACCAACCTAACGTGCCCATCGATTTGCAAGAAAGCTCAGGGACTCACATCCTCCTATAATAGAACGATTGGGATATCGTTTCGCTGTGCCATCCGACCTAGGGCGACTACTAAGTGAATGTCACTGGAGGACTTATATCAACTCAAATGTAGTAAAGAGGAAATGAGCCTCTAGGGGACTTTTCTTAAACCTCAAATGTACTCGACCTATTTAGATCATGATGATTAGTTCAAGAAGACAGCACGGGGACTCACATCTTCTTAAATAAAATTAACATGAGGTAGCTTAATGGCCGAGCAGTGAAGTCTACTAAACTAACAAAGCACTTGTTGGTTTATAATGGTCAAGTTTGGAAGAAAGCACGAGGACTCACATATTCCAAACAAGTGACCACAAGGGTGACATACTAGTGAGGTAGCATGTAGACCCGACCTAGAATAACTAATGAGCGAGTGCCATAGGGGCTTGCTCTCACATCAAAATAGCCTGAGACAAAAGATATGTGTTTGTTTTTATACTTGTGTTAAAGGGAATAGGACGTCGCTTGGGTTCTCTCACACCTACCCTAAACATGCTAGAGATTTTAATGAAATGGTGCCACGGATGGCAATCAGGAATTTCCACTGAGAAAGGATGTCGCTTAGGTTCTCTTATACCTAACTTAGTTATGCTTAATCAAAATTAAAAGCCTCTTGTGTTCTCTCATACCTATTCTAATAGCGCTAGGAGATTGTATTTTACTATGTTCGTATTGTGAAACAGGGATAGGGTGCCTCATTGGGACTCTTACTCCTAACTCAGACACGTCATGGTGGATTCACAAGACAAGCAAACAACGCTTTGAAAGGAGTGAAAATTTTGATGAAATGGAATTAGATTTTTGTTCTTTTGTTGATAATTATTTTCAAATATGTTTTATGGGTAATAATTCTTTAAATAGAGCCCATTAATTGGAAGCATCGGGTGTTCCCCTTTTCAATCAATGAGCTGATTTGATTCTCCTTGGTAGGCCTTTTATATGACATAGGGGCCTTCTAAAGTGGGTTAAAACTTGCCTCCCATCTTTCAACGGACAATAATTAGTCTCCTTAGGACTAACACAAGTTCTTCTACTTGGAAATACCAAGGGCGAACCAGCTTGTTGTGAGCTTGAATCATTTTGGCCTTGTACAACTCGAGGTTCTGGCATGCCCATAGCCGACTCTCCTCCAAACCTTCGAGCTCTTCTACCGCAACTTTGGATTCTGCTTCGTAGTGATCTTGCTACCCAATTCTATTATTAGTGATAAGGGTTGAACTTGTAAAGGTAGAACGGCTTCGGACCCATACACTAAGGAAAATGGGGTAGATTGAGTTGGAGTTCGGTATATGGTGTGGTAGGCCCACAAGGCTTCAACCAATTGCAAATTCCACTACCACTTATTATCATCAAGAGTGTTCTTTAGTATTTGGATGAGAGTTTTGTTGAATGCTTCTGCGAAGCCATTTGCTCTGGGATAGTAGATGGTGGAGTATCTCCAATCTATACCGTGTCTTCTAGTAAAGTTGTTGATCTTAGTGCTTTTGAATGCTGTACCATTATCGGATAGAATTCTTCGAGGCACCCCAAACCTATATATGATATGGTTCTTGAAAAATTGAAGCACATGCTGAGCTGTAACCTCTTTGAGTAGGATTGCCTCCTCCCACTTAGAAAAGTAATTGATGGTAGCTAAAATGAACTGATGACCCTTGGAAGAAGGAGGATCGATAGGACCCACAATGTCGGTACCCCAACACTCAAATGGCCATGAGGCCAATGTAGGGTGTAGGATGTTGGGTGGTTGATGTAGGACCACACCGTGTACATAACACTGATGGTATCTCCTAGCTACATCCATGCAGTATGTAATCATCAAAGGCCAGTAGTATCCTAGTCTCTTGATCTTTATCTTCATCTTCAGACAAGATTGATGTGCTCTGCATAAACCTGAATGTACCTCGATTATAATGCCATGAGCTTCGTACTTATCTAAACACGTAATCACATTTGATCAAAAGACCATCGGTATAGAGTGCCATCAATGAGAGCACAGGAGAGAGCTCTCTATTTCACCTGATGGGCTTGTGACTTTTCTTGATGTATGTGGAGAAAAATTCCCACACACATATTAGAGTCGCCTTCAAATCTATTGGTGAAAGGAGAGGTGAAATTATATATGTGAAAATTTTTCTTAGTAAGATGCCACATAGATCCAAAGATGTACTTATTCAGGTGATTAGATACGTCATCAAGGTATAATGTACTATCTTGAAAGATAGAAGTCACTACCCTTTAATGGAACCAATCACCTCAATAAGGACTCCTAAGGATGACGGGTCCGCATATGTACCAGAGATTCTTTCTTTATTTTATATGGAAAAATAAAGCAGGGTTTATTTTAAACCAGGTTCATTAAGTTCCTTACAAGGGCAAGCCACCATAGTTAATTACATCCTAAAAGAAAAAATCCTTTAGGAAATCTCTCGATTAAGGTAAATGATAGTTGTCTCTGAAGATTTCAATCGGAAGGACTATCAATCGATTGGTTTGTATTTGAAGATGAAAATGGGATTGATCAAAAGAGGGAGTTATTATCAAAAATAAAATGGGAATAAATAGGAGATGCTCATGATGCTAGGAAACCTAACGAGCATATCAAATTATCCTAAAATTGGGCTTTACATTTTAGAAATTGATTTAATTTATTTGAGTTGTATTTTTCTTTAGAAATTTAGGACTTAAGATTTATTAACATGAGATTAAAGAAATGCCTAAGAGGTGAGGAATTAAGCTTATGGCCCATAAAGGGGAAAAGCAACCTCTGAACTTAAATCTAGGGAGCTTTGGTGAGGGCCAGAAGCACAACCCAAATCTAAGGCAAAAAATGAGTAATTGGTTTGCCTCCATAAGAGAGGACAAACCACCCAAAAACTTGGACTTACAACCGCTAGGAGGTGACCACCACCTGACTCCTCCTATGATTTTTAATACATGTAGGCAATTATTTATGCTTACGCAAGATAGCTAGGCTATTTTTATTTAGAAAGAGACTAAGTCCTTAAACTCACTCCCTAAAGAGACTATATCACGTAAAGGGACATGCTTCAAATGATCTAAACCAAATGCATTTTAAATTTCATTTTATTTTATTTTTTGACAATCATTTTGACTCAGGCTAATAAGATTTTTATGACTAATGCATGAGAAAGAAGATTATTGGTCAAAATCAGCTAGAAGTTTAGGAGGTGAGTTTCCACCACGGCCCTCAAAGGTCAACCCAGGTTCTCTGGAAAAGGTGGAAGCCCTCTAATCAAGAGTGAAATAAGATGTGTTTGTGCATGATATTAAAAAGAAAATGCTCATCCAGCTAAGGGGTTGATAATTCTTTTATCTTGATTTTAATGCTAGGCTTTAGGTGAGGTTATGAGTTGTTTAATTTTATTTTAAATTGTTAAGTTGGGTAAAAGATTTATTTTTTTCTTAAAGTGCCTAATCCACATCCAGGCCATTCATAAAGTAAGGAAGAAACTAGGAAAAGCATGCCACTTAAAGCACAAGTTAAATAAACATCAATCAATTTATTAAACTAGCGCAAAAAGAATAAATGGTCATTAGTGTCGGGCACCACCGCACAAACCCAAAAATATAAAATATGGGTAGTCGAGCTCTACCCTTATACAACCTGGATTACAAATGAATTGAATTACAATTAAGCAAAAGAAATTCATTGTTATGGGGGTCTTCAAGCTTTGTTCTTCTTTTTCCTTTCTTCTTTCTTTCTTTTCTTTGTTCTTTCTTTCTTCTTTGGATCTTCCTTTGGATGTTTGAATGACAGATGCTCCAAGGCTTCACATGGTGCATAATATGGAATCTTATGACCAATGTTCATCCTAATCCTCCATAACAAATCATTCCAAAATCCTACATATATAAACTTTTACAAGAAAAGGAAAAACATAAATCTAACTAAAAAAAAAATAAAAATCACATCACACAAATCCCAAGCATGTATATTAGACTTATCACCCCACACATGGGTGACTAAGTCCACCGCCTATGGATTATGAGTAAGGGGTATAAGCACCGCAAAGAAGTATTTATATTTTTATTTATGATAGCTCCCTTTTAGCACAATCCCCTGTAGAAAAGAATAGTTAGACTAAGAACGTCCTACCATTCATTCTACCAGCATACACCCTAACATCCAATCTTAAACATTCATCACAAAATAAAACATAACATCAAGCCATGCACCGACCTAACCTAAAGCTAGAAGTGGTGACTTAGGCTAATATGTGTGCTTTGAAGGTTTGTGTGGTATGCTTAGCTTAGGACTTTAGGTTTGAATTTTCTAAGTGTGAAAGACATGTTCAACTTAGAGGAGGGTTTCATTTAAGTTGTTTAGTGACTTTGGATTATTTTTATTTCATGTTTTAATTTGATTTGAGTGAAAACTATAATTATTTACTAAGTTATCAAGAGAGGGAAAGAGAAGAGAACTTTTCTTTCCTTCCCTAACCCTTAAGTAATTTCTAAAGTAAGTTCACATTTTAATTTCATTTAAGTGAATATTTTGATTAGATCTTTTAATTAATCCTATGTTTAGATCAACTCTAAATAAACCTATCCAAAAAGAAAGGCATTTTAAGATTAAGAAAAAATGAATCAAAATTCACATGACATACATTACTTCAATTCTTTCCCAACATATATAACATGCATATGGATGGACCCTAAGCATATCTATACATGCAAATGAGAATAGTTAACACACTTTATGATGCATGCTAAGTAATCCATTTAAAAGTATTTAGAATGCATGATTTTTCTTAAGTATAAAAGGTTTTCTTTCTCCAAAATTACACACACATGTATGAAAGTAAGAAAGGCATAAGTGAGTACAATGCCATTGTTAACCAGAGGTGTAAGGTACAAGACCTACTTAGGACTACTTAAATCCTCGCAACCTTAGGGTTGTCTAGACTAATATACCACTTTTCTTAAGTACTAACATACATATGAAAGAAATGAAATGGAGAAAGAATATGCAAAAGTTGTTTAATGGTTTCATTTTTGTTTATGTAATTTATTTATGCAAGTATAAGCAATCCTCCTTAAGTGAGAGCATAAAGATGAATAGGGTTTCAAATTAAGTAAGTGTTGGGTTCTTTTCAAATGAACCCTACATCTTACCAGCCCATATTCAAAACTATGCTAACATAAGAAAGAAGGAAAGGCTACACTAAACATGACTTTATAATCTATCATATGCAAGCTTATAATTAAGATATGAATATCACATTTTCAAATTTGATGTTTCATTTATAGGTTTTAAAAATACTTTGGGTTTAGTAGTGATAATAGCCACTCATATTTTACTTTAGCCAACACATGCACATTTGACATAAAGCAAAAAATTTCATTTTAAAATTTTGAAACATGGAAATATGAATGCATGAATCAAATGAAATACAACTTAACATGTTGGGAAAGATCTAAAGCAATGTAATTATATAAAAAAAAAACTCACTTTGCTTAATTCCTAAAGATATTCTTAAAGTATAAGAAAACTTAGAATAAATCAAAGTGAATTTCAAAATGATTTTTTGTTTGTTTGAAATTTGATTTAATTTTGAAAAGGGTGAGATGAGTTTGTTGTTGCTAACCCATTCTCACATGTGTTTTGTATTTTTGTTTAACTTTTAGATAATTAAATTTATTTTTAAGTGTTGATTAGGTTAAGGTATGCATTAAGTGACTTAATTAACCCATACCTACACCACCTTAGGAAAATTAACTAAGTAATTATGAGCCAATGAGATGACATAAAACCCACAAGGTATATAAATTTTCAATGCACCTAGTAATGAAAAGGCCTAATATAATTTGACTCATAATTAAAAGTTAATTAAGCAAAAGGTTTTTAGCTTAAGTACTTTTAAAACACCTTCACACTCATGAAAGGGGTTTTAATTTTCTTAATTAGACTTAGGCTATTGAACACCTAAGAATCTACCCAAGGTAGATTAATTAAGTTCTGGAGATTTTTTAGAATTTTTGAAAATTGTTTAAAGGGATAATTAATGAATTAACCCTTAATTAATAAGGGATTAAGAAAGAAAAAGGGGTTTAGGGAATAGCTTAGGGAAGCACCCCAAAATTATTCCATAAAACCCTACTCACGGATCTAACCTTAATCCAACTTAATCATAGGGAAATCCAATAATTACACCAATTATCCTTAATTACATGAGAGGGTAATTAGGAATGAGCTAGCAATTTTCCTAATAAGGCCTCAATAAATCTCAAGAAAATTAGGGAGAGTCATCTCAAAATGAACCCTAGAAGTTTGAGATTAATTGGTGACTTAATTAGTGAATAATTAGCTAATTAAAATTCCCAAAGAATATTCTAGATGGAATTATCTATCTCCATAGCATTTTTCCATATATTTTTTTGATTTTTCTTGAAGGCGTTATGAAGTATTTTTGAATTAGTTAAGAATTAATAAAAATTCCTAACTATTCCTAAGCTAATACCTACTCATGGCATGACGCGTGGCGGCACTCGGCGCTTTACTCATCTGCGTGAGCCCTTGTCAATCAAGAACGGTGCGCGACGCTTTTACCCTTACCGATCAAAGAATCGACGGGGATACACATGGTTTTAAATCGATAAAGGAAATAAAAATGTGAAATAATCTCAACCGTCCATCTAAAATGCATGGATGGTGAGATGGGCAAGTTCTTCCTGAGGATGAATGAACCGTCATCCAAGGGGAGATCTGAGCCCGATCCTTCATGGATTCATTCAAGACTCAACCCACACCATCTAAAGGACCAAAGCAGCTAATCCAATGGTGGATTTTACATGAAATGGAAATTTCTTTCACAAAAGACCAACACCTCTTAGCTTAAATGGTCGAAAAATCACTAACCTCGTTGGAGGTGATCACCGGCACTCGGGATCGATGAGGTAGCTTCGTCTAGTGGAGACGAAGCCCTATTGAAGTTCTTAGCTCTTGAGGTTGAGTGACTCCTCTTCACTCCCTTTGCGGCTTTGATTGAATTAAGCTCCCCCTTGCCTCTAGAACTCAATTGGATGCTTGGGCAAGCTCGAATTGGTCCTTGGATGAAGTGTGCAAGAGTAATTTAAGTGGGATCAAGTGTAGAGAAAATTGAGAATCAAGGTGAGCTCCCTTATTTTACACTGTGCAAAATCAAAGAAGATAAGACTCAAATCTCTCTAGGAGCCTTGGGAATGCTCTCTCATGTTTTCTAACTCTCTCTAGGCTCTAATCGATCAAGTGGCAATGAGAATTTTAGTGGATTATGGGGAGTATATCTCCCCCTATGGAAATTGGACGGCCGGCAATGGGCTTGCCATTTTGATCCAATTGATCATATGGGATGGGTTGTTTTAGCTGTTAGAGGTGTACACATGGTCGATTTGGCCAAAAGAGTGGAAGGCTAACTCCCATGTGTATCCAATTGAGCTTTGGAGAGAGTTGAATTTTCAATTTGGCCATGGGTGGTCGGGTTTGGTCCATGGGACAAATGGGTTGACCTAAACCCATTGGGTTGGATGCACCACTCATCACTAGGTCGCCTTGAGGTTTTTGGAGAGCCCCAAGTGATTGTGATGAGTGCATGACCAAAATACCCATGGGCTAGGCCAAAATTTGTTCTATGGCCTAGGGGTACAATGGTCATTTTGCTATTTTTTTTTCAATTTGGGTATGTTTAGTATGTTGAGAAAATAGGTTAGGTTAGGTTTCAATGGATTTGGAATCCATTTGATAGGGTTTGGCTCATGTTGACCCATTTAGGTCAAAATGGGTCAAGTTGACCAATAGGTAAAATTGGGTAAAACCAAGGGTTGGATCAAGTTCATATGACCATTTGAAATGTTTTGGTGCCTTTGGTTGGGTTCAATTTGGTATAGATTAGGTTTGGCTCATATGACTCATTTAGGTCAAATGGGTCAAGTTGACTCATTTGACCTATTTGGGGTCAAGGTAGGTTTGGTCATATGGAGTGGATTGGTATCTTTGTTTCCAATCAATTTTAGTTATGTTCAATTTTGGCTCAACATGACCCCTTTAAGTCATGTTGGGTCTAGGTTCAATTGGGCTAAGTTGGGTCTAGTTGGCCAATCTAGATTTGGTCAAGTTCCACAAGTGATTTGGGATGGACTTGACCCATTGGTTTCAATCAATTTGGCTTAGATCAAGTTTTGACATTTTGGCCCTTTAGGTCAAAATGGGTCAACTTCAAGTGGCCAATTGCTAGGTTAGGCTCAAATGTTGGTTTTCAAGTTCAAACATAGGTCATGAGTGAACTTAGATCAAGGTTTCAATCAATTTGGCCTATATTGGAATTTGGCTATGTTAGTTTTATTTGGGCTAAGTGTTGACTTGGTCAACCCTTAGTTTGACTTGGTTTGACCCAATTTGATTGATTGATCATCCCATGATGATTGTTGATCATGATGAGGGATATGTTTGGTTCAATCCAATTTGGGATCAAAAGTTGGCTCATAAGGGTACTTAGGTCACTTTGGGTCAAGTGAGCCTAAGTGGGTCAAATGGCTTGGTCAAAGCTTGATTTGAAGTTGATTGATCTTGTATATGGACTTATGATTGAAATATAAATCCATTTACAAGTGATTTGAAGTCAAATGGATTTTGATCCATTTGAAAATTTCATATTCAAAGGAAGAATATGAAGGATTTTGGTTTGATTTTGATTTGGGTTTTGATTGTTTGATTGAGGTTTGGATTTATATATGAGCTCATGATTATAGGATTGATTGAACCATGAGATAAAAATCAAGGGTTTGGCTTAATTTGAATTGATTTGGCTTGAAAGGCTTAGATTTGATTTTGATTTGATTTGAGTTTGATATTTGGAGTTGGTTTTGATTGTTTGAATTTATATTTCATTTATATATGTGAATATAAATGAGAATATAAATTGATCATGAGAAAATTTCAAGAATTTGAAAGAGTTTAATCATGATTTGGCATAAATCCATTAAAAGGAATTTAAAGGATTTAATGGAACTTTTTATTTGAAATTTAATTTTTTGAATTGAATTTGATTGATTTATATTTATATTTAATTTATATATGAGAACATAAATTATAATACAAATATATTTTGAGAAAATCCCATGAGTTTGAAAAGGTTTGATCAAAGTTTAGGTTAAATCAATTAATAAAAAATTAAGGGATTTAAGGGAATTTCAACCATTTTAAATTTGGAATTTAATTTTTGAGTTGGATTGAATTGAGTTATACTTATATTTCATTTATATATGAGAATATAAATGAGGATATAATTAAATTATGAGAAAATCCCATGGATTTGAATTGATTTGATCAAGTTTTAGAGTTGATTTTGGCTAAGTCCTTTAATGAAAAATTAAAGGAATTTAGGAAATTTTTCATGAATTATTTTGGAATTTTGAATTTGATTTGATGGGTTTGAATTTATATTTCATTTATACATGAGAATATAAATGAGAATATAAATGAGAAAATCTCAAAGATTTGATTAAGTTTGAATCATGATTTTGGCTTAGTCCTTTAATGAAAAATTAAAGGAATTTAGGAAATTTTAACTAAGGAATTTTTGTTGGATTTTGATCATGGGTTTCAATCATGGATCTCAATGAAAGAATTGAATCACAGAATTGATTTGAATTTGAGAAAATCAAATAGAATTGATTTGGAGTTTGACTTAAAAGAAGGAAAGTGAGGAATGGTTTAGGCTAAGGGTAAGAGATTTCATGACACCCCTAAGGCATGACCTACTCCTATGGCTAACACTTCTAAGTCTTCTAGGGCTAGGTAGAATGACCACCTAATCACTAGATGTGTCTTAAGACTAAGGAACTCTTAAAGCCTAAGAGGAATCCTAACCCTAAGATGGAGGTATTGAGAACTCATTCTAAAAATAAGGTCAACAAGGTAGTTTACCGGTGTTCAAATAGTCTATGAATGGTTGCCTCTAATCCATATCCTTGTCATTATAGGCAATGGAAATCTCTCCTTCAATAGAAATCATATCGATGAGTTCAGCATCAATAAGGGATAGGACTTGTCTATTTTGGACCCTTATTGGAATGGACTCATTTTTTGAACATGTCAATTCTTTGGCAAGTTTGGACAAAGCATATGCTACTGCGTTCTCTACTCAGGGAACCTTGTAGATGGTGACTTCAGGGATTTGGGCCAACAGCTTTATGGTATACTCGTAATAATGATGAAGCATGGGTTTGAGAATCTTGTAGGACCCGATAATCTTGTTGATGGTCAACTGAGAATCCCCAAAGATATTGATGCTCTTGACACAAACTACGATGACTAACTCTAGACTAGTAATCAAAGCCTCATACTCGGCTTCATTATTGGTGCAGGGATTGGAAAGATAGTATGAGAATCTCATCACATTGTGGTCTGGAGTTAAGAGAACTATTCCTACCCCTGCCTTTATTGGAAGAGTAGATCGTGGTACTTCTCCTTTATGAAAAGAAGCTGCACCATCAAGATACATCTCCCATCGGCAGTTGTCAACCTTCCCTAAGTTCATGATTTGTTCATCAGGGAGATCATCATTAAGCAAAGAATCAACAAGAAGTGGGTGTGCTACTAAGAAATCTACTAGTGCTTGTCCTTTTATCGGATGGAGGGGTACGAATGTAATATCAAACTATGAGAGAATCATGGGCCATCGTGCCAAACATTCGGATAGCTTTGGCCACATCATGAGATACTACAGTGGATTGGTTTTGGAAATCAAGTTCATCTTATGGGAAAGCATATAGTGTCATAGCTTTTGGGAGGCAAAGATCAAAGCTAGGCAATGTTTCTCACAGATTGGATAGTTCACTTCAGCAGGAATTAAACGACGGCTAAGGTATAGAGAGCACTCTCCTTCCCTTCATCATTGGCATCCAATGTAGCAGTGTAGAGGATGAGTGGCCTGCTCAGGATAGAGGCTGTTAGAACTAGCAACTTCACCAAATACTGCTTGATATCTTCAAAGGCATGTTGGCACTTATCATCCCACTTGAACTTGGCATCCTTTTTGACAAGTGCTGAGAATCGCTTGCATCTCTCAGATAGGTTAGAAATAAAGCATCTTAGATATGCCAACCATCTTTGGAAAGATCTGAGTTGAGTTAAACTCTTAAGAGGTGGCATTTCTAAGATAGCTTTGATTTTTTCTGGATCTATTTCTATTCCCTAGTGTCAGACAATAAACCCAAGGAATTTCTCTAAAGTTACTCTGAATGCACGCTTTAGAGGATTCATTTTGCAATTATATTATCTTAAAAGTTTGAAAATTACTCTCAAGTCAAAGAGATGGTCTTCTTTTTTTTTTACTCTTGACTACTAGATCATCAACGTAGCACTCAACCTGATGATGGATGAGTTCGTTGAAGATTTGAGTCATGGCTCGTTGGTATGTAGCACCAGCATTTTTAAGGCCGAAAGGCATGACCTTAGAACAATAGATTTTGATTGGTTCAAAAAAGCGTTTCTTTCATCCTAGTCCATCTTGATTTATAGCTGATGACCCATCCATGAAGGAGAAAACTGCATGAGATGAGGTGATGTCCACCATTAATTCTGGTATAGGAAGAGGAAATTCATCCTTAGGATAAGCCTTATTAAAGTCCCTAAAATTGACACATATGTGAATTTGGTCATTCTTCATCTTAACTATGATGACACTGGCTAACCAGATAGAATATTTTTTTCTCTGATGAAACCAACATCGATCAGTTTCTTGACTTCATAAATGACCTGTTATTCCATTTCTAATCGCATGCGTCTAGGAGCTTACTTAATAGGGTTAGCGCTATGATCTATTGCTAGTTTATGGACTGCTATATTAGGAGATAATCTAGGCATCTCTTCATAACTCCATGCAAAATAGTCGTTAAACTCAGTCAATAGCCTAAGTAAGTCAATGGTTTCTTCTTCATTCAGCAACGAACTGATGTATATCGGGCATGAATTTTCTTCTGTCCCAAGGTTGATTTCTTTAAGCTTATCAATTGTTGAATGGATCTCTTCTTTAAATTCTAGCGGTGCATCTTTGATTTGGAGATCATCTGGATCATCTGAGGTTTCTAAACACACATCCTCATAAGAGTTGGTTTGGTGTGAAAATAACTTATCTGACTCCAGATGGTTGGTGACAACTAGCAAGAATCATCATCATCGACCCAATGCATCAATTACTCGATCTTGATTGTGCATCCCTGCATGTGTTGTTCCATAGATTTTTGAAGTACTCTAACCTATGCTTAGACCATGAATAAGAAATCAAACCCTTCTTCGTAAGATTAAGAACACAAGTCAAGTACTAATCAAAAGGTAATTCCATTAATTCTTTATATAAATTTTTCTTAAGTTTCACATCAACTTCAGACTTGAGGAGGATGATCTTAGAAAGAATCCCATCAGCTTCATATCACTAGAAGATTTAGGGGCTTCCTTAACTACTAAACCTTTAACTTTCTGAGATGAAAGTGAGGTTAGAGCTAAGGTTCCTAACTACTGCATGATAGTTTTACATGCATTTGATTCGAATACTTTGCTTTATTTGGAGGCCTGGTCTTTATCACTATCTGGCTCGAGTGTCACCTCCAATGAAACCCGCTGAGAGGGGTTGGCTTGTATACTAATCACATTAGACTCATTCTCCGTGTTGGATTCCAAGTCTACATGAATAGTAGGTGTACTCCTATGAACTGGAACATAACCCTTATTGGCTAATGGCCAACCAGGGGGTCTTCCACCTTTAGAACTGCCTCTATTTCTGCCTCTACCTTTGCCTGGTGGAGGTCGAGTCATCCTACCCACATGTCTATATGATGGGATGAACTAGGGGTGAAATGTGATATGTGACTCTATTTCTTCTTCAATTTCCCTTTCTTACTTGGATTTTCATTTTTCTTTTCTTTTATTTTTCTTTTTCTTAATTTTTTTCTTTTGAATTTGAATTTTGTCCAACTTCACGAGAAAGGATATTTTGAGAAAGATAATAGGTTGCATCCTCATATATCTCAACCTGTCTAATTGAAAATGGCTTTTCATCTCATTTGACATAATAATCAATCTCATCCCTCTTGAACTTGATGCACTGATGGAGGGAAGATGTAATCATCTTATTCTGGTGTATCCAAGGCTTACTAAACAAAGTGGTGAACGAAGTATTCGAATAAATGATATAAAATTTGGCTTTAATCTTCTAGTCACCTATCTCCAATGGTAACACTATGGAACCAAAAGCCCGCTCACCTTGTTCATTGAATCCTCTCAACATCATCTGATATCCTCGGAGTGTACAGATGTCGACCCTCGGAGTGTGCAGATGTCGATGCACCTGGATTGATGAGAACTCTGGCAAGTCTGAATTTGCCCATGTCCACTGTAATGTTGAGGGGACGGTTGTGCTCCATGTCCCTTAGAAGAAGGTCTTCATCTGTGAAGGTGATCCCCTGAGCTTCTCTAGAATAACGTGTCTCCTCTCTAATTATGGTTAGCTGACCTAAGAATATCTTAAGATCAAGGAGAGCCTTGATTAGTGATTCCCTCATCTCTTTGGATAAGACAAAGGCATCATATATGCTTAGCTTAGATGACAACTTTCTTAGAGAGAGACATTGTAGTCCACCTTCGATCCTCCACAAGCATATCCAAGGGTGGAGCATCCGTGGAGGGCTTGATCCTCCAACCAATGACTTATTTCCCTCTATCTTGAGGTGGTGCCCTAGGAGGTAGAACCTTGCCACTACGGAGGTTGACTTCAGTGATCTTTTGTGGTAGGATAATGGAAGGTTCTACCTACATGTTAGGCTCACCTACAGCTTCTTCTATGGGACCCTCAGAATTGTATGATTCCAAGTTTATCTCAAGAGCCGAACCCATAGTATTTAGAGTAGAAAAATATAACTCTGAATCGGAAAGAGAAACATCAGAATTATTATAGTTGTTGTTTAGACTTGAAGAGTTATCATTAGAATATATTAGATAACCCATCAAAATGACATGATATAATTCAAACTAGTTTTATTCTTCAATTTTGGACTTGATAGAGGTACATAGTAAATCAAGTAAAGTAAGAGGGTGAGGGATTTGATGCCCTCATCCACCGATACAAGATGTCTATTAGAAGAAGAAGAAGATCTAGCTAGAGGTATAATGCAAGAGGTACAACAATGACCGGAGGTCGGACTCTGCGGATTGTGCTTTGACTATCCCAGGCTAGCACATGCTACTACTGCTGTTGCTGCTGAGCTTCCCCTTTCCTTGAATTGGCTCTGGCAACTTGTAAACCTTCCTTGATGTTGGAGGTTTGAGCTGACTCAGGCACCTGTAAGGAAAGTTTCTTGATCTTTGATATAATTTTCTTAGAGGTTTTGGATAAGGAGATATCCCAACCTTCTTTGGTTTTGGAAGGATCGCAAGTATCCCCAAGGATTACCCTAATGGAACTAGATGGTTGTTCCACAAGGTATTCCATCGGAATGACTATTGCACCAGTATTGAAGCTATGTTCAAGCCAGTCCTTAAATGTGAAGCAATCTTCCAAAACATGACCTAACATACAGTGATAGGGGCAAAAGTTAGGATCATGGCTTTTGCCCACTTCCTCCGGTCTACTAGGTTCATGTAGCTAAAAATTAGGCTTCTTTAAGAGATTCTTAAAGATCTTCCTGATTACTTCCCTCTTAAATGAATAAGACTTGTTAAGTTTATCCAAAAGAGTAGGTGGACCATAGCACAAGGTCTATCAAACTACTCTCTAGCCGATTGTTTTCCCTTATCCACTGTGATCACTACCCCGAGCTTCTTCTCATATACCTTCTACAGCTTTGGCTTCATTGGTAGATCTAGTGAAGGTAACTGTTTGGCTTCTCCTTATAAGCTAGCCGCCTTGTTGATTAATTTCTCAAAAGTTTTAATGGTGAAACCTTTGAGCATGAAGGAAATCGGGCCATGGATATTCTTAAGCAGAATCTCAATGGCATGCTGTTCAGACAGGTGAGTTTTGTATTTCATACTCAAATTATGCCATCAGAGAATGAAATCAATGAGGGACTCACCAGGATTTTGTTGATCCACAACAAGATCACCAAAAATGACTCTTTGATGAGCTCCAGCAAACTTCTTGATAAAGAGTTGCTCCAACTCAACAAAAGTCTTCACTGAATGATTGGGAAGTTCAGTGTACTAGTCAAATGCTATACCTGCTAAGCTACTGACGAAGAGAGGGAAGAGTAAAGCATCATTGCCATCAGCGTTGCAACAACTAGCTCTGAAATGCACAATGTGCTACCTCGGGCTCCCACTGTCATCAAAACTCTTGAAAGAATGTGGCACGAAACCCTTAGGATATTGGATTGCATCAAATTCCTCAGGGTAGGGTCAACCCTTTGGAAATGATGATCCTCCTAGGGGCTTGAGCCAACGCTTCTTTCACTTGCTGCTCAACCATGCTCTTGATATCTTTTTCTTATATGGAGGTACTATCCACTACCTTCTTATACATGCTAGTGCTACCTTGCTTTACTGAAGGTAAAGTCTTGGCTGGATCCAAGACATGCACCAGCTCTGGCTGACTGGTCTCAGCTATAGTAGGATGGACTGTTGGTGCTTGGTTTTGAAGTACTAAAATAGCTGCTAATAGATCTTCGAGCCTCTTCTCCATCCTATCTATTTTTTTCATCCTTCTATTTTATCTACTGAAGGAGGTGTTGGGTCGAGTAGGCTGTGTCTTCCTGCTCGACCTCAACACCTTCCATAGTCTGCTACTCTCTAAGGAAGGATCCCCTCGTATCTTCTATGCAAACCCCTATTGAATCTCCCAATAAATCATCTTCATTGGGATCAGAGCTAATCTTCTCCTCATCAAACCAATCATATTCTAGGTTCTCTTTCTTCTCTATGAAATAATGGGCTACTATATCATCTAGAGAACGATCTATCTAAACTGGCACAAATGATTTGAGCTAACCAGTGGTGGGATCACCATTATGTACTATGAGGCACAGGACCTCCCCTGCTACTGGAGAGTTAACCCTGTGAGGGTTATACTCACTGAAAGAAATATACTCATGATTGTCATTGAATTTGCATGGGGTGACACTCCCAAGAGGATCCATCATCGTAGGTACAACTGAGCTGTCACCTTCTCCCTACAAACTACTACAACCATCTCTATGTCTTGCTACAGTGGTGGTGGTGAAGGGATGACCACTATGCTTTGAGGTCGCCATTCCTTCTTCACCACTACCGTAAAAGGAGTAAAGAGCTCACCGCCACAAGGGTGTGTAGATAAAAGGATCTCTTCGTATGGATCACTAACAGGGTCCTCTTCTCCCTCGATGCAGCCTTCATGGCCTTTGGTGGAACTGGGGATGCTGCAACATGGATCGGAGATGGCAGATGGGGAGTATAGCGGTGTGGTGGAGACACCATCAACTTTCTCTGAACGGGAGCTCTCCTCTTGTGATGGGTAGTCCCCGAGCAAAAATCATGATTGATATGTAGATGCCGACGGAAAATCAATAAGTGAGAGGGGCCGATTGCCGACTAAACCTCGCCTGGGTGATATGAACTAAGGTATGGGCATCCCTAGCCCTCTCCTATCTAATATGCTTCCCCACGCTACGAGGGATAACAGATCTCAGATCAAACTAAGCCCCAGACTCAGATCATCCGTAGGCTCTGCCTACTTGGTGTAGAATAGATCGAAGGCCAGCATATGACCTCCTCCTCTCACTAACTGGTGGCTAGAACTGAACTACTGGTGGAGGTGAAGTAGAAATCCTCTTGACATCCTCTCTATCAGACCTAGAGAGAGGATGGAATTGGTTTGCTGCAACCAGTGGAGAAACCCAAGTGGGCAACTCTTCAACAACAGACTATGTGGCTACATCCATCTCCCTAGCAATGCGGGTGTGGTACCACTTTATCATGTGGTTCTTGTTTCTCCTTTGGGTCGTGGTAGGGAAAATAGAGTAAGAGCTAGACCTAACCTCAAAAGTAGGGGAGAAAATCCCTGGGATCAGAGGAGCCTTCCCCTTTGTGCTAGTGAGTGCATGCTAGCCCTAATTAGTGCAAAGACGGGAACCATGAGGCACAGAATGCACCGACATGCAATGTGGAAACTATGCCTTTTCCTCTTCATGAGGGAATCTCATAATCAAGATGTCAACCGATGATCCTCCGCCCAATGCTTTACTAATATTCATGAGTGAGGTCCCCTCATAGGTAATCCGGTCACCCTCAAAACCTCATCCAAAGTGGATGAGGTGGACATAGTCAGAGCGAGGTAGGCCGGCCTGATCCAAGGCCAGATCCATCCAATAGGGAAAACTGAACACATACTTGGGTGCTATCAATCAAATGTATCAACGAGATTGAAAAAATTGATCAAGCTAGAATCATTGTCGAAAACAAACTTGAATCAGATTTTCTTGCTTTGTTGAATTTGAATTTGAATTTATAATTTGAACCCATACTCAACATCTTGAAAGTGTTAAGTCGGGCTCAAATAGATTTAGAAGAGATTTTGAGAATTGATTGGAAAGAGAAATTTTTGGATGTAGATTCTACTTTCAACAAATTTGGGTATATTGAAAATGAGTTCAAATATTTTTGAAGAGATGCTTCCATAGGTTCATATTTTGAATTTTTATTTTTGAATTTGAGGACCCTTTATTTAACAAATTTGGGTATGTTAAAATAAAGGGTCAATTTAATTATGATTTGAGATTTTTGGAATCTACTCACTTAGCAAATGTATGCCAGGTGAGGTGTTTGTGAACAATTTCTTCTTTTTCCTTGCTTACTTTATTTTATGAATCATTTGTGATTTTGAAAAATAGAATCTTCATCTAGCAAATTTGGGTGTGCTAAATGGAGAATCCAAGTGTGTTTTGCTTTTGAAAATTTTTGAAAATAGGACTTTCAACAAATTTGGGTATGCTAAGAAAATCCTTATATGTTTCTTTTGTTTTTGGAGTTTTCGATTTTGAAAATGGAGACCTCACTTTAGCAAATGTAGTATGATAGAATGAAGTTCCAATGTGTTTTGAAATTTTGCAAAATGGAGATTTTACTAAGTAAATTTGAGTATACTAAATGAAATTCCAAAAATGAATTTCAAATTTTTGTGTTTGATTTTGTTTTGAAAATGGAGACTTCACTTTAGCAAATATGGTATGCTATAGAATGAACTTTCAGAAGTGTTTCTTTTTTCTTTGGATTTTATTTTGAAAAAAATGGAGACTTCACTTTAGCAAATCTAGTATGCTAAAATAAAGTTTCAATGTGTTTTGCATTTTTGTGAAATGGGTATTTCACTTAGCAAATTTGAGTATGCTAAATGAAATTCCAAAAATGTGTTCAAATTTTTGTGTTTTTTGATTTTGTTTTGAAAAATAGAGACTTCACTTTAGCAAATATGGTATGCTAAAGAATAAAGTTTCAAAAGTGTTTCTTTTTGTTTTGGATTTTATTTTAAAAAAATGAAGGCTACATTTTAGCAAATGTGGTATGCTAAAATGAAGTTCCAATGTATTTTGAATTTTTGTGAAATGAGTATTTCACTTAGCAAATTTGAGTATGATAAATGAAATGCTAAAAATGTGTTTCAAATTTTTGTATTTTTTTATTTTATTTTGAAAAATGGAGACTTCATTTTAGCAAATATGGTATGCTAAAGAATGAAGTTCCAAAAGTGTTTCTTTTTGTTTTTGAATTTTATTTTGAAAAATGGAGACTTCACTTTAGCAAATGTGGTATGCTAAAATTAAGTTCCAATGTGTTTTGAAATTTTGTGTTTTTGTTGATTTTGAATAGAGGGATTTCCACTTAACAAATTTGGGTATGTAAAATGGAAATCAATTATGTTTCATTTTCAAAGATGTATTTTCATGTGTGATTATTACCTTTTTTTTGGAAGAGGAAATTCCAACCTAATCATATATGGAATATGTTAAGTGGTATTTCAAAATAATGTCATTTTTATTTGGAAATGAAATCTTCATTCAATAAAAGTAGGTATATTGAATGGAGATGTTCATATGAGCTTTTTGATAGTTTATTTTTGATTTTGATTGGAAATGAAATCTCCATTCAATAAATGTGGGTATATTGAATAGAGAGATTTCATATATGCTTTTTGAAAATGTGAAAATTCCAACCTAACGCATGTGGAATGTGTTGAGTGGAATTTCAAAGTTGTGATTTTGCTTGAAGATGTAATATCCATCCAACACATTTGGATATGTTGAATGGAAAGGCCCATCTTCAAATTTTTGTGCTTTTTGAAAACATGATACTTGGAATTTTATTTATTTATTTATTTATTTTTATTTTTTTTTGAAAGTGAAGTCTTCGTCAAAATGAGTTGAGTGAAGATGTTCATTTGTGCTTTTAGAAAATATGAGTGTTGGTTTTATTTTTGAAAAGTTTTTTCATATAATAATTATGAGAATTATTAGATGTAGTGCAAATATTTATTTAAGTGTATTTTGAAATGTGCTTTTGAAAAGGAAGTCTTTTATGAATGATTTATTTTATTTTTAGAATGAACCTTTCCTTACCATAAAAATGATAAAGAGGAAGTCTTTAATCATTTTCTTCTTATTAAATTTTTAATTTCACCCATTGGGGAACCCAATAGGTGCTTTAAGACCAACACGGGATGAGGTACTAAAACCCAAAGATGTCAGCTAGCTTAACTTAAAGATGAAATAAGCTAAGTGCCAATGGAAAGAAAGATAGTCTTGGATTCATACAAAAGTACAAACCCACTATCGATACTTGGAGACAAAGATCACTTACCAAAGATGGAGAGTGGAACCATCCCTAGCAGAATCATTAGAAAAATCTGTGGTGAAATATTTTTGCCTTCATCTATCCTTTTGAAGAGGATAAATGAAAATAGAAATATGCTCCTTTAGCTGGGACACCATGTAGATCCACCAATATTCTTATTAGGGTGATCGGATACAACATTGAGGGGAGGTGTACTATCTCTAAAGGTAGAAGTCACCACCCTACAGTGGACCTAATCACCTGAATAAGGACTCCTAAGGACTATGGGCCTTCGTATGTACCAGAGATTCTTCCCCTACTTTACATGAAATGCAAAGTAGGGTCTATTTTAAATCAGGTTTGTTAAGTTCCCTACAGGGGCAAGCCCTCATAGTTAATTACATTCTAAGGAACATGATTCCTTAGGAATACTCTCAATTAAGGCAAATGATCATTGTCTCTAAAGATTTTGAAAGGTAGGACTATCAATCAATTGGTTTATTTTTAGAAAGTCAAGTGGGATCGATCAATAGGAGGGAATTATAATTGAAGCCAAATGAAAATAAGTAGAGGATGTTTAAGATACTAAGAAGCCTAGTAAGCATCCCAAACTACTTATGGTTGGGTTTTATATTTTTGAAATCGAATTAATTTATTTGATTTGAATTTTTATTAGAAATGTAGGGCTTGTAATTCCATAATACAAGGTCACAAAAATACCTAATAGGTGAGGATTTATGCTTATGGCCCGCAAAGGGGAGAAGCAACCTCAGAACCTAAATCTAGGGAGCTTTAGTGAGGGCCAAAAGCACGACCTAAATCTAAGGTGAAAATATGCATTTGTTTTACCTACACTAGAGAGGATAAATCATCTGACTGTTGGTCTTACAACCGCCTAGGGTTGGCCACCAACTAACTCCTCCTACGATTTTAAAATATGTAGACAAGTCATATATTTATGCAAGATAGCAAGGTTGTTATGTATTTAGAAAGAGACTAAATTCTTAAACACACTCCCTAAGTGACTAGATCATGTAAGGGCATGCTTCAATGACTTAAATCTAATGCAAATTTTCCTTATGTTTTATTTTTATTTTGAACAATCAATTTGACACAGGCTTTAGGATTCATATGCCTAATGTATGAGAAATTAGACAAAATAAGAAAATCAAGTCAAGCTTTAAAAGGTGAAGCCTCCAATCAAGAGTGAAATAATATACTTTTTATGCATGAATGTTATAAAAGTAATGCTCATCCAGCTAAGAAGTTACTAATTCTTTTATCTTCATTTTTGGCCTAGGCTTTAGGTGAGGTTATGAGTTGTTTATTTTAAATTTTGAGTTGATTAATTAAGTAGAATATTTCTTTTTCTCTTAGAGCCTAATCATCATCTAGGTCATACATCAAAGTAAGGAAGAAACTAGAAAAAGATGCCATATTAATGCACAAGCTAAACAAGACATCAAACATTTTATAAAGCAAATGCAAAAAAATAAAAGGTTATTTGTGGTCAGGCACCACCGCATAAACCCGAAAATAAATTGGGTAGGTGAGCTCTACCCTTACACAACCTGGATTACAAATGAATTAATTACAATTAAGCACAAATTCATGTTATGGGGTCTTCATTCTTCACTTATTCTTTCATCTCTTTTCTTCTTTTTTCTTTCTTCTTTTGGTTCCTTCTTTTGGATGGTTAGAATGTGGTTGCTCCAAAGGCTTCACATGATACATGAGATGTAATATTATGACCAATGCTCATCCTAATCCCCCCCATAACAATCATTCCAAAATTTTAACTACAAACATACATGAAAAGGAAAAGTAAATCTAACTAACACCTGCAAAATAGAGAATAGCTAAACAAACCGTACAAATCCCAAGCATGTATATGCATATATTGGACTTAGCACCCCACACATGGTTAACCAAGTCCACCTAGCCTATTCGATTATGCTTAGGGGTATAAACACCTGCATAGAAAAAGCATTTGTATTTTTATTATTATAGCGTCCCTTAAGCACAATCCCATACATAAAATAATGATTAGACTAAATCATCCTACCATTCATTCTACACACATTCACCCTAACATCCAGACTAAAATATTGCATCACGGAACAAAAGCAAAGCATTAAACCATGTACCACCCTAACCTAAAGCTAGAAATGGTGACTTAGTCTAATGTGGGTGCTTCAAAAAGTTTTGTGGTATGCTTAGCTAGACTTTAAGGTTTAAATTTACTAAGTATGAAAAGTTCAACTTAGAGGGTGGTTTCATTTAGGTTATTTAATTGATTTAGTTGATTTTTATTTGATGATTTGTTTAGGTTTGAATGAACTTACAATTAATTACTAAGTTGTAAAGAGAGGAAAAAGAGAAGGGAACTTCTCTTTCCTCCCTAGCTTAAGTAATTTCTAAGGTAGATTCATATTTAATTTTTATTTAATGAATGTTTTATTATGTGTTTTAATTAATCCTAAGTTTATATTTTCCCTAAACAAACATATCCAAAGAGAAAGGCATTATAAGATTAACTAAAGTGAATTAAAATCACAAAACTCATACCACTTCATTTCTTTCCCAACATATATAGTATGCATATGGATGAATCCTAAACATATCTATACATGCAAATGAGAATGTTTAGTACACCTTAATGATGGATGCTAAGAAGTTTTACTTAAGAAAATTTGGATGCTTTATGATGCATGATTTTCATTAAGTAGAAAGGGGTGTATTATTTTATCCTTTATTCATATGTACACCTGAATGTATGAAAGGCATAAGTGAGTACGACACCGTTGTTAGCACCAGAGGTGTAAGGTACAAGACCTACTTAGGGCTAATTAAAGCCTCGTAATCCCGGGGTTGTCCAGACTAATATACCACTTTCCTTAAATACATATGCATGTACAAAAGAAATGAAAAGAAAAAAAAACAAAGATGCAACAATTTATGTTTGTTTGATTTTGGTTTGATTGATCAATTTATATGTATGATATGGAATTTCCTCTTAAGTTATGGCATAGGAGTGTATAGGAATAGATTTGAGCAAGTGTTATGTCCTTTTCAAATGGACTATACACTTTACAAATTCTATACAGTTCTATGTTAAAAAAGAGAGGGAGAATCAAAGCCACATGGCATATATCTTTATATTTCTCACATGCAAGCTTATAAATAATTATAAGTAGCATACCTTTCAGTTTGATGTTTGATTTATAAATTTTGAAAAAAATAATTTTGAATTTAATAATGATAATAGCCATTCATATTCTTACTTTAGCCAAAACAAGCAACTTGACATAAAGAAAATATTTCATTTTAATTTTAGTTTTTAAAAGGAATGAATACATGATTTTCATATGAAATACATATTTAACATGCTAGGAAAGAAATAAAGTGATGAAGGAAATGTAAATTCATTCACCCTAATTAATTCCTAAAGACAATTCTATGGAATAGAATTATTTAAAGCAAATCAAATTTGTTTTAAAGAGAGTTTGAATTTTATTTGAGTTTGATTTCAATTTAAGAAATGTGAGATGAGTTTGCTAGTCCAAACCCATTCCCACATGTGTATGTTATATTTTGTTTAATTTTTAGGTTATTAGGTCAATTTTTTGTTTTAATTAGGTTAAGGTGTACATTAAGTTTATTAATTACCCCTTACCTATACCACCTTAGCATATTTGACCAAATAATTATGAGCCAATGATATGACATAAAACCACATAAGAAATTTAAATCCGCAATGCACCTAGGGAGAAAAGGGACTAATGCATTTGGCTCATAATTAATGATTAATTAAGCTAAAGGGTTTAAGTTAAGTACTTTCATAACCCTTCCCACACATTTGGATTAGGTATTGATTTTCTTAAGCAACATTGATAATTAAACACCTAAGCATCTACCCAAGATGGATTGATTGAGTTCTGGAAGGTTTTGAAAATTTTATCAAGTTAATTAAGTAAGTAATTAGTGGATTAGCCCTTAATTGGGTTTAAATTAAGAAAGAGAAAGGGGGTTTAAGGAACAACTTAGGAAAACAATTTCAAAAATTATTCCCTAAACCTTCAGATCACTCAAACAAAACTTAATTGACTCAATAAAGAGATTAAACCACTATTCACACACTTAATTAGGCATAATTACATTAGGAGGGTAATTAAGTATTCAATAATTGATTCCCTTATTTAACCCATCAATAAATCCCAAAAAAATTAGGGGAGGCAGAAGTTATTCCCCTAAATGGACATGAGAAGTTTGAGATTAATCAGTGAGATAATTAGGGAGTAATTAGGGTTATTATATTTTTATTAAAACCCTAATTAAGGAAGCTATACTATCCAAAATTCCATAAAATTAATTTTAGAATAATCTCCTCTGAGTTATCTTTTTAATGCTTTTTACCTTATATTTTTAAGATTTTTCTAGGAATAGTTATGCAATTATGAAGATTCAATGATTAAGGATAATTAAATAAATCTCTAATTAAAATAGCTAATCCTGTCGGCGCCGCGTGGAGGCTAACACAGTGGGCGCTTTCCACCTGGCGCGATGGGAGAGGCTACTTAAGTTGTCACATCATAGCACAATTTTAGCGATGATGCTACTCTTTCTCGTCCATCAATGATCGACAGCAAGGATTAAAGGATTAAATCGAATATCCTATGCATCTTGATCATGATCGTCCATCCAAAATGCGTAGATGGATGTCCCATGATCCATCCCTGATCTTCCCTGTGAGAAATGGCCATCGTCCATCCTCAAGGGATGATCTGCGCTCGATTGAGCTCAGATTGAAACAAAATTCAACCCACACCATCTAAGAGTAAAGGGTAACACATCCAACGACTAAGTTTGCTTAGGGTGAAACTTCCCTTCGCAAAGGACTAAGAAAAAAAGAAACTATGCTCAGTTTAATGGCATACCTCACTGGAGGCTATCACCGACGCTCGATTCCCTTGAAGTAGCTTCGTCTAGTGGAGACGAAGCCTTGTTGATGTTTTGAGGTGTTGAAATTGAATGGATCTTCCTATGGACCAAGTTCACCTTCAAATGCTCATGACTTTGATCAAAGTCCCACCTCTCTTACCTTTGGAGCTTGGAGGAAGCTTAGGATGAGTTCGACTAGGCCTTCTGAGGGTGCTTGAAGGAGGAATTGGAATGGTTTGGAGTATTGAATGAGATGGAAATTGGCTTGAGCTCCCCTATTTTTAGTTTAGAGAAATCAAGAAATGGAGAATTCTAACTCACTCTAGGAAGCTTGGGGAGATTTGCAATGGCTTGCTTTGAATTCCCTAAGCTTAATCTAATGTGTCACTGATGAATTCAAGTGGAATTAAAGGGAGTTTATCTCCCCCTAGGTGAATCAGATGGCCACAAGCTTCCTTACCATTTTGATCTAATACACCCTATTCAAAGGGTTTGTTAGGATGTTAGGAGTGGCATGTCATTCAGTTTGGCTAGAGGAGTGGAGTGGTGAAGCTCTTATTTGACTAATTGAGTGGAGGAATGATCCCCATGTGCTCATGTTCAAGCAAGTGGTCAGTTTTGGCCTTGGGTTGGGTTGGGCTGACCCAAACCCATTGGGTCATGTGCACCATGTACATTAGTGACCATTTAGTCCACTAAGAGGATGCCAAGTGTCCATGAAGAAGAATTAACCAAATTCCAAGTGATTTTGGTTTTAGGTTACAATATGGCCTAGGGGTAAAATAGTCATTTGACCTTGATTTCAGTTTGAATATATTTGGTATGATTGAAAAGTAGGTTAGGCCAAGTTTCATTGAATTTGAGGTTGGTTTGATATCATTTGGCTCATGTTGACCCATTTAGGTCAAAATGGGTCAACTTGGGTCAAGTTTACCGATTGGTCAACTTGGGTCAAACCAATGGCTGGGTCAAGTTCATATGACCATTTGAAATATTTTGGTGGCTTTGGTTTGATTCAATTTGGTTTATATTTGATTTTGGTTCAATTGAGTTCATTTAGGTCAAATGGGTCAAGTTGACTAATTTGACCCATTTGACCTATATGAGTTAGGTCATGGGTTGGTTTAAGTTTTGTTGATCATTTGAAAGGGATTGGTATCTTTGTTTCCAATCAATTTAGTTTATATTTGGATTTGGCACAATTTGACCCTTTAGGTCAAGTTAATGTCAAGGTCAATTGGGTTAGGTTAAGTCTACTTGGCCAATTGGGGCTTTGGTCAAGTTCAATAATGATTTTAGAATGAATTTGACCCTTTGGTTTCAATCAATTTGGCTTAGATCAAGTTTTGACACATTTTTACATATTTAGGTCAAGTTGGGTCAACTTGGGTCAAGTGGCCAATTGAGCTAGGTTAGGCTCAAATGATGACTTGGACAAGTTCCAACATTGATCATGAATGAGTTTTGATCAATGGTTCCAATCAATTGGGCTTAGATCAAGTTTTGACAAATTTTTACTTTTTAGGTCAAGTTGGGTCAACTTGGGTCGAGTGATTAATTGGGCTAGGTTAGGCTCAAATAATGACTTGGTCAAGTTCAAACACTAATCATGAATGAGTTTTGATCAATGGTTTCAATCAATTTGGCCTATGGTGAATTTTGGCTAGTTTAAGTTTTATTTTGGCTAAGTGTTGACTTGGTCAACCCTTAGGTTTGACTTGGTTTGACCCAATTTGAGTGATTGATCATCTCATGATGATTATTGCTCACAATGTGAGGCTTAGATAGGCTTAGTTCAATCCAATTTGATTAGGATTAGAATTTGGCTCATAAGGGATACTTTAGGTTACTTTGGGTCAAGTAAACCTAAGTGGGTCAAATGGCTTGGTCAAAGCTTGATTTGAGTTTGATTGAACTCACATATGGACTTATTATTGAAATATAAATCCATTTGCAAGTGGTTTGAAGTAAAATGGGTTTTGATTCACTTAACAATTTCAAATTCAAAAGGGTGAACATGAGTTTGACTTGGGTTTGATTTTTAAATTTAGTTTTGGTTTGATGATTGAAGTCTATGTTTATGTTTGGATTCATGATTTACGGATTAATTGAATCATGAAAAAAAATCAAGAGTTTGGCTTGATTTGAATTTGATTTGGCTAAGTTCAAGATTCTGACTTGAAAGGCTGAGGTTGGATTTTGATTGAATTTGAGTTTGAATTTTTAATTGATTTTTGGATATTTGAATTTATATTTTATTTATATTTATGAATATAAATTAGTTGTGAGAAAATTTCTTGAATTTAAATTGATTTAGATTTGATTTAAGCTAAGTCCAGAAGAGGAAAAATGACTTAGGAAGGATTTTTTATTTGGATTTGAATTTTGAATTTGGTTTGATTTATTTGAATTTATATTTCATTTATATATGTGAATATAAATTAGAATATAAATAGATTATGAGAAATTTTTTTGAATTTGAATTTATTTAGATTTGAGTTGGAAATATAAATAGAATAAGTGGAAACCTTTAGATTTTGGCTTTAGATTATGGGAAATCAAAGGACTATATAAATGAAATATAAATAGAATAAGAGGAAATCAAAGGACTTATGAAACATTTTTGAATTTGGAATTTCAATCATAGGTTTCAATCATTTGGAATTGATTCATGATTTGAGAAAATCCATTGAATTGATTTGAGGTTTGAATTAGAGTTGGAATTGGTATGGGTTTGGAGTTTAACTTGAAAGAAGCAAGTGAGGATTTGGTTTAATCTATAGGGTGGGCAAATTTTCCAAACACTAATAAGGCATGGCCTATTCCTATGGCTAACTCTTCTAAGTATCTACGGCTAGGTTAAGTGTCCACCTAATCACTATATGTGTCTTAGGACTAAGGAACTCTTAAAGTCTAAGAGAAGTCCTATGTCTAAGGTGGAGGGGTTAAGAGCTCATTCTAAAATTGAGATCAATAGAGCCTAATCACATCCAGGCCACACAACAATCACCGATCATTATGAAACTACGAGAAAGTATGCTATTTCTGAAGCACAAGCTAAACATATCAAAAAAATTTATAAAGTTATCGTGAAACAATTATGAAATGATAAGTGTTATGGGGTGGGGGGTTCTCTTAATTCTTCATCCTCCATTCTTCACTCTTCATCTTTCATTTCTTCATTTTGCTTTGCTCCATTTCTTTCTTTCTTTTGGTTTGGTTGGGATATTGTTTGCTCTAAAGGCATCACATGGTGTATAAAACTTAGTCTTATAACCAATTTTTATCATGATCCCCCATAACACTTATCCTAATTCTAATGCAAAAATTACATTAAAAGAGAAGGAAAGTAAATCTAGCTACACCTGCAAAATAAATGTTAGCTAAACAAACCATACAACCTAAGTAGTTATATGAATAATTTGGACTTAGCACCCTAGACATGGGTAACCAAGTCCACCTGCCCTAACTTGGGCTATGCTTAGGGACTAAGCAACTTGCACAGAAAAAATCATTTATATTTTTATTATAGCGGCCCCTTAAGCACAACCCCCTACATAAAATATGATTAGGCTAATATCAGCCTAACATTTAGACTATGCACATACATCATAACATCCAGTCTAAAATAATACATCATAAAACTAAATATTCATTAAACCATACATTGCCCTAACATAAAGCTAAAAATAGTGTCTTAGTCTAATGTGCATGTGTTAAAGCTTGTGTGATATGTCCTAACTAAGCTTTAGAGTTATACTTTGCTAAGTGTGAGGGATTTAATTTATAAAGGGTTGATTTATCTATAAGTGGTTTAATTGATTTGAAGATTTTACTTAGTATTTTCTTTCATTTCATATAGCTTACACTTAGCAACTAAGTGTTATAAAGAGAAGAAAGAGAAAGAATCTCTTTTTTATCCTTACCTTAAGTCAATTCTAAGGTAGGTTAATTAGCTTAGTTCTCTTTAATGAATTTTTTATTATGTGTTTTACTTAACCCAAAGTTTAGGATCTCCCAAAATAACCCTATTCAATAAGAAAGACATCTTAAGATTAACTAGAATGGATTACTATCACATAACAGACATTCATTTATTTTATTCTATCATGTATATCATGCATATGAATAATCCTAAGCATACCTATACATGCAATGTAAATCTTAGCATACTTTCATGATGAATACAAAGAAATATATTTTGAATTTAAATATTTCATTTGTTGATTGAATTATAAATGCATGTATTTATGATGTAGAAAAGAGAGATTTTTCATCCATTAATTAAGCACACATCGACATGTATAAAAGTTTTAAGTGAGTATGGCACCATTGTTCTCTACACCACGGGTGTAAGGTACAAGACATATTTAGGGCTACTTAAAGCCTAGCAGTCCCGGGATGTCTAGACTAATATACCACTTTTCTTAGATACATGTAAATGTATGAATAACTACAAAGATAGGAAGATCCATGCAAAAGGTTGTATTAGATTTATTTGATTTATGATTCTTTATTCATTGGCCACATCATACATGCATATGTATAAGAGTTTTAATTGAGTAAGGCACAATTATTTTCTACACCAGGGGCGTAAGGTACAAGGCCTATTTAAGGCTACTTAAAGCCTCGTAGCCCTGAGATATCTAGACTAATATACCACTTTTCTCAAATACATGTAAATGTCTGAATAACTATAAGGATAGGAAGATCCATGCAAAAGGTTGTACTTGATTTATTTGATTTATGATTCTTTATTCATTGGCCACATCATACATGCATATGTATAAGAGTTTTAATTGAGTAAGGCACAATTATTTTCTATACCAGGGGCGTAAGGTACAAGGCCTATTTAAGGCTACTTAAAGCCTCGTAGCCCTGAGATGTCTAGACTAATATACCACTTTTCTCAAATACATATGAATGTACAAAGAGAACCACATGAATGGGGAACCATGCAAGAAATTATATTTGATTTGATTATGTTATTTATATGTGTGATATGAAATCCTTCCTAAGTCTTAACATAGGAATATAGAATAAGTGTTTCTTTTCAAATGAACTATACAAAATAAAAATGTGAATCCATTTTACACATTTTATACTATTATCACATAGATATTTGTAATTAACATCATTTCATTTATAATGATTGATTTATGGGTTTTAAAAATAGTTTTTGATTTAATAGTGATAACAGCCACACATATTTAATTTAAGTCAGCACATGCAATTTGACATAAAAGGAAAACATTTTATTTAATTGAATTTAAAAGTAATGAATGCATGATTTCATATGGCAAGAAATATTTAGCATGATTGGAAAGAAATAAAGGAATGTAAGCACATGATTTTATTCACTCCTAATTAATTTCTAAGAACAATCATATTAAATACAGTTATTTAAAATGAACTAAAATTCTTTTAAATATATTTTTTTAACTTTGAGTTTGATTTGATTTAAGAAATATGAGAGAGGTTTGCTAATCCTAAACCCATTTCCCCATGTGTGAATTAATTTGGTTTAATGAAGAATATTTAAGTTGATTTTCTTATTAATTAGATTAAGGTTTGAATTAAATGAATTAATTAACCCTTTCCTACATCACCTTAAGTTAGTTAAATAATTAATAATAAGCCAATATGATATGCAACCAGATGAAAAGTAAATTTGCAATGCTCCTAAGAAATTAAACTGGCCTAATGCAATTGGCTCATGATTAATAGTTAATTAAGCTTACAGGATCTCACTTAATTACTTTTATGATTTTCTCACATATGTGAGCTAACTATATTTTCATTTTCTCTCACCTTGGGTTATTGAACACCCAAGGAACTACCCAAGTCAATTAAGGGTTATTTAGGTGTGGATGAATTGATTTTTAATTTTAATTTCATTGAGTTTTTTAATGAATTGATTAAACTTTTTTTTGTTATGTTTTAAGTTGAATGATGAAATTAACTTAGGGGAAATGATCAAAGCAGAGGCCTCAATCCTAATCCATAAATCACTTAAACATCCAATTAGATTTTGATTTTCTTATTTTGAAGATTGATCACTTAAATAATCAATTAAGCATTTCATTAACCAATTAATTAATTTGATTTTTAAAGAAAAAGGAGACTTAGGAAATGAATTAGGAAAAGTATCCACAATCACATTCCCTAGGTGATCTTACTGTTCAAGAGAGGTAATTATGTTTAACTGATTAATCAAGTTATTATTCATTCTTTAATTATAATTAATTAGATTAATAGAGTGATCAGGGCTTAATCAAATGATTTCCATAATTAATCCATCAATAAAATCCCAGAAAGTAGGGGAGGCAGAGGTCATCCCCTTAAACATCCATAGAAAATTTGAGATTAATTGAGTGCTTAATCAAAGTATAATTAAGCTAATTAAATTTTTGATAAAATCATAATTAACCCAAAATCACTATTCAAAATTAATTAATTATAATTTTCCTCGATTCTCCTCTGAAATATCTTCAAAATGAGTCTAAGTTTGTATTTTTGGATTTTTCTACATTTAGTTATGATTTTAGGAAGTTTCAAGATTAAAAACTAATTCATTAGCCCGAATTAAAGCCTTAATCCCATCAGGCCACATGGCGGCTAATGCGGTGCACTGATGAGGTGCACTTTCCACGTGAGACGATGGGATTGCCTATTTAAGTAGTCACAGCCATGCGTTGACTCAGCCGATGGCGGACGTGCTTTTTTTGTGGACCATCTGATCTAAGATCGGAAGGCCACGATTCGATTCGCAGTATAAGAAAGGAATCAAGGGCTCTACCATGGGATTTGATCAGATCCATTCATGTTAATCACATGAGATGGACTGGTTGTGATCTATCCCATTCACGGGTGATGAAAGGCAGATGTCGTATGTCTTCCCTCGCTCGATCCAAGTTCACTCGAGCTCAGATTGTCTCCAAATTCTTCCCACACCTTTGTGGAAGGGAGACGCAGACATCAAACAGTCAATTTTGCATGGGATTCTATTTTTGTTCCAAAAAAGCCAATGCACTTTTCCCTATAGCTATGATTTTAAGGAATTATCTCACCGGAGCTAATGTCCGACGGTGCAATGCCAGAGGTAGCTTTGCCTAATTGAGGCAAGGCCTTGTTGAAAAAGTTCAGGTTTAATTTGTTGTGGAATGCTCTATGGACCAAGCTCCCCTCCTTTGGCATTCGGTTGTGATCGAACTCACTCCTCCCTTGACTTGGAAGCTTGGGAATTGATTCAGTTGTGCTCGACGAAGTGTGCTAATGGTGTGACTAAGAGGAAATTGGGTTTTATTGAGTGGAAGTGAGTATTGCTTGGGATTGGGTTGCCCTATTTTGATCTTGATAAGAAATGGGCAATGTCGAATGGAAAGGGCTTAGGAATCCATGCAAATGCTCTAAGGGGCTTCAAAATTCACCTAGGAGAGCTCACGATGCAAGTATGTGCATTTTCAGATTTGAATTGAGGAGATATACCCCTCAATTTTTCATCATTGATGGACGACAGCGTGTGCACGTTTTGCACTGGCTCACCGCCATCCGGCTGCCGGAGTTGTCCCCATCAAGGTCAAACAGCACGCAGGAGATGGGAGGAGTGATGGGGAGCTGCCATGGTCCCAATGTGCAAGGATTCCTTGGTCTTGATGCAATGGGTTCTCAGTTTGTGTTGGAGGTGAGTCAACTCACCTCCCAAAGGTTCTTGGCTGACCTAAGGTGGGTTAGGTGGTCTAGGTGAGTCATGGGAAGGTTCTTTTGAGTGAAAAGGGGCGGTCTTGGGGATGGGAGAGTTGACTTAGCTTGGATCCATTGGTTTTAAGGTTTAAATTATATGGTTTGATGGTTAATCCCCTTTGTGGGGTCCACTTGGCTTTTGGGCTAATTTGGGAATGAAGTAGGGTGTGCTTGGGTCGGGATTGACTAAGTCCAAGGATCCCAAAAGTTGGTTTGGAGGGATTTGGCTTCATTTGGTTAAAATGGGTTCACTTGGGTTAGGTTGGGTTGGGTTGACCAATTGGTCAAATTGGGTCAAACGAAACTTGGGTTAGGTTTGTATGATGATTTGAGATGATTTGGTTCAATTAATTTAGATTGGTTTGGCCTAGGTTTGAATTTGGCTCATTTGGATTCAAAAGAGTCAAATTGGTCAAGTTGACCAATTTGACCAATTTGACCAAATTAGGTTAGGTTATGTGTTATGTCAAGTTCAATTGGTTGATTAAAAATGATTATAGGCTTTGGTTTGGTTTAATTTAGAATTAATTTGAATTTTGATCAATTTGACCTTTCAAGTCAATTTGGGCTAGGTTGGGTCAAGTTGACCAATTGGTCAACTTGGGCTCAATCATGGCTTCGATCAAGTTCAATAAGTGGTTTGGAATGAACTTGAGCCATTGGTTACAATCAATTTGGGTTAAATCATGATTTGACCCATTTTGGATTTTTAGGTCAATTTTGGTCAACTTAGGTTAAGTAGCCAATTAGGCTTGGTTTGGCTCAATTGATGGCTTGGTCATGTTCAATCATTGATTATGAATTAGTTTGGGTCAATGGTTTCAATCAATTTGGCATATGATGGATTTTGGCTAGTTTGGATTGCATTTAGGCTAAATGTTGACTTGGTCAAAGGCTTAGTTTGACTTAGTTTGACCCAATTCAAGGTGGTTGATCACTTCATGATGATTGTGTTATCATGATTGAGGTTTATATGGGCTTAGTTCAATCCAATTTGGGTTGGATTAGAACTTGGCTCAAAAAGGGTCTCTTAGGTCACTTTAGGTCAAATGAGCCTAAATGTGTCAATTTCTTGATCAAGGTTTGATTCAAGTTTAGTTAAACTCACATATGAGCTTAGAATTGAAATATAAATCCATTTGCATTTAGTTTGGATCCAAATGGGTTTAGTTCATATGATAATTTTAACTCAAAAGGGCTAACTTGGGTTTGATTTGGGTTAATTTGGATTTTGTTTGATAATGGTGGTTTATGTTTATATTTGGATCAATGATTGAAGGATTGATTGAATCATAAGAAATCCATGAGTTTTGAGTTGATTTAGATGTCATTTAGCCAAGTTCAAAAGTTTGGCTAAAAGGGCTAAAGTTGGGAATTTGGCTTGAATTGAGTTTGGTTTTGGTCATTTGGATTTATATTTCATTTATATTTGTCAATATAAATGAAGATATAAATGGGTTATGAGAAAATCACTTAAGTTTGGGGAGATTTGGAAACACATTTGATTAAGCTTAAGGATGTAGGTCAAAAAGGCTAAATTGGGTTTTATTTTGGTTTGATTTGCTTTTGATCATTCGAGGGTGAGTTTCATTTATATTTATGAATATAAATAAAATAATGATTGACTTATAAAGAAATCAATCATGTTTTGGTTGATTTGGATCAAGATTTGATTAAGTTTATGAAGGTGGGTCCTTATGGCTTAAGAAGGGTTTTGACTTGGTTTGATTCATTTTGATTCGATTTGAATGGTTTGAATTTTGATTTCATTTATATTTGTGAATATAAATCTATGAATGGTTTATTTATAAATAAATCAACCAATTTTGAGTTGGTTTGAAGGAGCTTTTGGCTAAGCAAATGAAGGTGGTTCTTATGGTTTAGGGAAAGATTTTGGAATTTAGACATAATCATGGTTCTCAATCATTTGGAGTATGGAATTGATTCATAATTTGAAATTTATTTTGAGAATATCAATTGGATTGGGGTTGATTTGGATTTGGTTAAGGCTAAGTCTATAAGATAAAATCAAAGGGCCTAGGAAGGAATTCAAAGGTTGAATTTAGTGATGGATTTCAATCATTGGATAGTTGGATTTGATTTTAGAATTTGAATTTGAATTTAAGGTTTGGTTTGGAAGAAGAAAATAAGGATTGGGTTTGGTCTATAGGGTAGGCAGGTCTTCCTAAGTCCCTAAGACATAATTTATTCTTATGGCTAACTCTTTCAAGTCTCTATTCACCTAATCACTAGAAGTTTCTTAAGACTAAGGAACTCTTAGTGTCTATAAGAGTCCTAGACCTATGATGAGGAAGTTGGAAGCTCACTCCAAAAGTGAGATCAATAGGATTGCTCTGGGAACTCACTAGGGATTCAAAAATCACTTAGGAAGCTTGGATGATGCGAATGGTGGAGTTTTCCATGCGAATTAAGGGGGTACACCCCTCAATTTTTTATGATGGACGGACGGATCATCCTCCTCATTTTCGATCAGCCAGCTGTTGTCAAAGCACCGGAGTTGCCTTCATCAAGTCCACTTGGCTGGATTTCTCTTCCTTGGATCCTTCGGGTTCTCGATTTGTAAGGGAGGTGAGTTAAATCACCTCCCTTTGGTCCATGGCAGACCTAGCCCATATGGGTCGGGCTAGGTGGCTAAGTCAGAGACCATTTAGGGTGAGTGAGGGCTGCCAAGTGGAAAGGGGAAGTGGACTTTGCTATTTTTGGTAAAATCTAATGTGGGGTGGCATATCCAAGGGAGATCTCATTAGGTTTGGCTCCAATTGGGTTTGGACTGATTTTGGGTTGACCCAAGATGGGTTTGGGTCGGGTTTGGTCAGGTTCCAAGTGGCCAAATTGGCTCAATTTGACCCTTATAGGTAAAATTGGGCTAGGTTGGGTTAGGTTAACTAATTGGTCAAATTAGTTCAAACCAAAGTTTATGTTAGGTTCAAATGACAATTTTAGGTGTTTTGGTTCAAGTGGTTTCAATCAATTTGGCCTAGGTTTGATTTTGGCTCATTTGGTTTTGTATAGGTCAAATGGGTCAAGTTGACCAATTTGACCAAATTGGTCAAATTGGCTTGGATTAGGTGTTAGCTCAAGTTCAATTGGTTAATTGTAGATGATTGCAAGCTTTTGTTTGAATCAATTCGGATCTAATTTAGTTTTAGGCCAATTTGACCCTTTAGCTCAATTTGGGTCCAATTGGTCAAACTGGACTCAATTATGGCTTTGGTCAAGTTGAATAATCAATTTGGAGTGAACTTGAGCCATCAGTTGCAATCAATTTTGGTTGGATCATGATTTGACTTATTTTGGCCTTTTAAGTCAATTTGGGTCAACTTGGGTCAAATGACCAATTGGGTTTGGTTTGGCTGAATTGCTGGTCAAGTCATGTTCAATCACTGATTATGGGTTGATGTTAATTAATGGTTTTAATTAATTTGGTGTAGGATGAGTTTTGGCTAGTTTGGGTTCATATAGGTTAAAGGGTTGATTTGGTCAAATGACCAAGTTGACTTGGTTTGACCCAATTTAAGGAAATTGATCATCATAGGGTGATCAATGGTCATGGTATGAGGTTTGGATGGGCTTGGTTCAATCCAATTTGGGTTGTATTAGAACTTGATTCAAATGTGTTCTTTACGTCACTTTGGGTCAAGTGAACCTAAATGGTTTAATTAGCTTGGTTTTGGTTTGATTAAGGTTTAGTTGAATTTATGAGTTTAGGATTGAAATATAAATTCAACTGCAATCAATTTGGGCTATAATAGGTTTTAATTGATTTAGAATTTTCAAGTTGAAAGGGCTAAGTTGGGCTTGACTTGGATTGATTTCAATTTGGCTTGATCATTGTAGGTTTCTTATATATTTGGATAGATGATTGAAGGAATGATTGATTCAAGAGAAAATTCATTGATTTTGGCTTGATTTAGATATGATTTGGCTAAGTCCAAAGAATTAGCTCAAAGGGTTTAGATTAGGTTTTGATTTGATTTTGGATTTGGTTTTGGCCATTTGAGTTTATATTTCATTTATATTTGGTTTAAAGGAAAATTTGGCTAAGTTCATGAAAGTAGGTCAAAAGGGCTTAGAAGCGAATTTGATTTAGTTTGATTTAATTTTGATCATTGGAATGTGAGTTTCGATTATATTTATGAAGATGATTGAATATATGATTGGTTCATGAGAAAATCAATTGATTTTGGGTTGATTCGGGTTAAAATTTGACTAAGCTTATGGAGGTAGGTCCATATGGCTTAGGGAGGGTCTTGACTTGACTTGATTTAGTTTGATTTGGTTTTCATCATTTGAATGTAGGTTTGATTTATATTTAGGAAGATAATTGATGGAATAATTGATTCATAAAAAATTTAATTGTGTTAACTTAATTTGAATGGGATTTTGGCTAAGCTAATGAAAATGGATAACATTGCTTAAGAAGGATTTGGAGCTTGGATTTGATATCTGGTTTCAATCATTTGGAGTTAAATTTGGACTTAAATTTGACAAATGATTGAGGGATTGAATTAATCTTGGAGAAAATCAGTTGAATTTGGACTGATTTGAATTTGGTTAAGGGCCAAGTCCACAAGATAAAATCATAGGGCTTATGCAGGATTAAATATTTTGGATTTGATCATGGGTTTCAATCATTTGATTTGGAATTTGGATTTGGATCTAGTATTTGAAACAAATTTGAGGTTTTGTTTGAGAATGTGAACATGGATTGGGTTTAGGCTATAGGGTATGTGATTTCATTAAATCCGTAAGGCATAGCCTAATCTTATGATTAACCCTTCTAAGTCTCTAGGCTTAGGTTAAGTGTTCACCTAATCACTAGAAGTGTCTTAAGACTAAGGAACTCTTAGTGTCGATAAGAGTCTTAGATCTGTGATGAGGAGATTAAGAACTCACTCCAAAAGTGAGGTTAACAAAAGGACCCCCAATAGGTGTGGTGTAATTGACAAGGCACATAGCATATATTAGCGTTGACCAAGATGATCAACAATGTCCAAATGATTGCAGGCACTAACGAAAATGATTTATAATCAAATCTAAAATGTATATAGAATCATGATCTTAGTGAAATGCAACTCAATTTATGCTAAGGGCATAAGAGAGGAAGGAGAAATCTGTTGAGGGATTGAGTGTATGAACCTTCCACTAGGGAAGCAGGATCGAGTTATTTGCTAGGGACAAGAGTTTGAATTTGATTTGGTTAAACGATTTGTGGAAAGAAGATCTGCTAGGGATTAAAATCTATAATATGCCAAGGATGGGTGTATGAACCTTCCACTAGGGAGGTTGGTTCGGGTTATCCTCTAGGGATAAAAGTTTATGGGTTTAATTTTGAATATGATTTGTTTAGGGATGTATGTGCTGGGATTAAGAATTTGCTTTATTTTCTTTGATTTAGACTCTATTGGAGTAGTTGGTTTAATTTATCATGGCTCCACTAGGGATGATGGTTTTGAATTGAGGGCGCATCCACGAGGGATGTGAACTTAGTTAAATTTGATGGGTTTTAATCTTGATTTGGCTCATGGACCCAGTCAGTGCACGATGGACCCACTAAGGAGGGGCCACGGGAGCCTTGGCCTACCATAGATTTACAAGTCCAAAGGTGTCGTCTACCAGCCACAAGGTAAGACTATCCAACCTAAGAGTGACTATTGAGAGAGTGCCGCTAGGGACTTATCTTAACTCAAAAGTAGTCAAAGTTAATTTCATTTTAATTTGATGGACATAATCGGTGTGTGATGGATCGCACTAAGAAGGGGCTATGCGGCCTGGGCCTATCTTAGATTTATCGATCCAAACAGGTAGTCTACCGTCCGAAAGGAAAGACCATCTAACCAAAGCAGTGCCTTTTGGTGTGTAACGACTATGCTAGGAAGAAGACATAGCAAACTTACATCCTCCAGAGCAAAGAATAGCCACTGGGGTGACCTGTTAGTAACACAACAAATCAAACCCTACCTAGGGCTGGCCGTCGGTGTGCAACGGCCGTGCTGGAAAGAATGTCTAGTAGACTTACATCTTCCCAAGTAAGGATGATCGACGGGGTGACCTGTTGGTGGCACAACAAATAGAACCTGACTTAAAGTCAATTACTGAGAGAGTACTGCTGGGGACTTATCTTAACTCAAGAGTAGTCGGCGATTCCTATAGGGAGTTTTGCTGACACTGCCCTGAAGATAAAATATCTGCTTGGGAAAGGTGATGCTGGGGGCATTCTCCTAATCCACAAGTAAATATATATTTTGTATGTTTTATGTTTTTGTGGACCCTTTTGGTGTGTGAGGGACCACACTGAGAAGGGACTATGTTGGTCTAGGCCAATCTCAAATTTACTGGACCAAGGGAGAATCTAAGCATCCGCGGAACAGAATATCCAACCACAGGGGTGGTTAGTAGGAAAGAGGGACTACTAAATGTAAAAGTTACCCAGGTAGTGTCTAAATGGGATCGCAAAGGACGTGATCCAAATAGAGTGTCCATATGGGAGGTGCCACTAGGGGCGTTATCCTGGACCCTACAAATAAGAAAGCTTGTAGGTATACGGTGGCCAACTCAAGGAGAAAGCGTAGCAGACTTACATCTATCATAAGTGGAGCAGGGTGGGTCATTGTCAGGATAGGGAGAACCAACCAACCTAAGATGCCTGTTGGTATGCGATGATTGGTCTAGGAAGAAGGTGTGTAGACTTATATCTCCCTAAAATGGAACTGGTCACTAGGATAGTCTATCATTAACTCGGCAGGTGCTATTTGACCTAAGGCTACCCGTCGATGTACAATAATCGTGCTGGAAAGAATGTGTAACAGACTTTCATCTTCCAAATTAAGGAACAATTGCTGGGGTGACCATTCTTGGCATAACAGATCAACCCGACCTAAGGGCGACTACTAAGTAGAGAGTCACAAAGAAAGACTAGACCCAGACTTGAAGTAGTCAAGTGGAAAGGAGCCACTAGAGGACTTACCCTAAATCTCAAATATACTCGACCCAGTCAATGCACGATGGTCAGTTCAAGAAGAAAGCATAGCATAATTATATCTTCTTAAACGAAGTCATAATAAGATAGCTTATCGATCGTGTAGTAAGTCCTACCAAACTAACAGAGTGCTCGTTGGTATGCAATGGTCAAGTAAGGAAGTAAAGCTTAGCAGACTTACATCCTCCAAGGCAAGAAGACAACTAGGGTGACACACTAGCAGGGTAGCATGTCAGCCCAAGCTAGAGCATCTACTAAGTGAGTTCCACTGGGCACATTATCCCAACTCGAAGTAGCCCAAGATAAAAGATATGTGTTTATTTAATATATGTTTGTGTCTAGTTTTTGTTTGTGTTGTGTTGATGAAGGATAGGATGTCTCTTGGGTTCTCTTACACCTACCCTAAACACATCATGGCGGATTTGCAAGCAAAGATGCTTTCAGTATGGAAGAGATGGAATTTAAAATGGAATTTTCATTGATAATTATTTTCAAACATGATTTATGGATAATATTTATTTAGGTAGAGCACGTTGATTGGAAGCATCGAATGCTCTCCCTTATGGTTTATAAGCTGATAAGATCCCCCTTGGTGGGCCTTTTCTATGGCAAAAGGGCCTTCCCAAGTGGGTTCAAACTTGCCTCCCATCTTACAACGGGCAATAATTGATCTCTTTAGAACTAAAATAAGCTCTCCTACTTGAAAAGCTCTAGAACAGACCAACTTTCTGTGAGTTTGAATCATTTTAGCTTTCTACAACTCGAAGTTCTAGCATGCCCATAGGCGTCTCTCCTCCAAACCTTCGATCTCTTCTAACCGCAACTTGGCATTCTGCTCCATTGTGATCTTGCTACCCATAACTATCCTTAGTGATGGGAGTTGGACTTCTAGTGGTAGAATCGCTTTGCATCCATACACTAAGGAGAAAGGGGTGAACTGAGTTGGAGTTCTGTATATGGTATGGTATGCCCATAAGGCTTCAACCAACTGTTCATGCCATTACTGCTTATTTTTGTCGAGTGTCTTCTTCAGTGTTTGGATGAGAGTTTTGTTGAAGGCTACTACCAAGCCATTTTCCCTCGGGTAGTAGATGGTAGAATATCTCTAATCTATGTTGTGTCTCTAGGCAAAGCTGTTGATTTTAGTGCTCTTGAATGCAGTATCATTATCGGATATAATTCGTCGAGGCACCCCGAACCTATATACAATATCATTTCTGAAAAATTGGAGCACATGCTAAGTTGTGACCTCTCTGAGTGGAATCGCCTCCGTCCACTTAGAAAAGTAGTCAATATCAGCTAGAATGAATCGATGATCATTGGAAGAAGGAGGATCAATCGGACCCACTATGTCGATACCCCAACACTCGAATGGCCATGAGGCCAATGTGGGGTGAAGAATGTTAGGTGGCTAGTGTAAGACTACCTTGTTCACCTGACATTGGTGGCATCGCTAGCTACGTCCATGCAATCTGTTATCATCAATGGCCAATAATTTTCTAGTCTTTTAATCTTGGCTTTCATCTTTTGACCAGAATGGTGCACACCATATAATCCTGAGTGTACCTTGGTCATGATCTTATGGGCTTCGTGTTTGTCCAAACAACGTAACCACATATTATCGAAGGACCGTCGGTACAAGGTGCTATCTACAAGAGCATAGGAAAGTACTCTCTGCTTCCTCTGATGGGCTAGTGACTTGTCTTGAGGTAGTTTGTTTATATTTAGATAATCCATGAATGGCTACCTCCAATCTGACTCATCATCTTTTTTGTCAATTGCAACCTCCCTTTCAAGAGAGTACCTTTCGATGAGTTCAGCATCAATAAAGGATAAGACTTATCTATTTTGGACCATTATTGATATGGACTCGTCTTTTGAACATGCCAACTCCTTGGTAAGTTTGGCTAAAGTATCTGCTATGATATTTTCTCCTCTAAGAATCTTGTAAATGCTAACCTCTGGGATTTGTCCCAACAACTCCATGTGTACTTATGATAGTGATGGAGCTTTTGCTTTAAAACCTTGTAGGACCCAGTGATTTGGTTGATAACTAATTAAAAATCCTTGAAGATGTTGATGTTCTGGATTCTTAGAGTAACGACTAACTCTAGACTGGCAATCAGAGCTTCATATTTAGCTTCATTGTTGGTGCATAGATTGGACAGGTGATATGAGATTCTCATCACATCGTGGTTGGGAGTTAAGAGAACTATTCCTACCTTTACCTTCCCTGGGATAGTAGATCATGGTTTTTCTCCCCTTTGCAAGAAAGCTGCACCTTCAAAGTACATCTCCCAGTGGCGAATGCTAGTGTCCCCTAAGTTCATGATTTGTTCATTAGGGAGGTCATCACTAAGCAGAGAATCAACAGGAAGTGGGTGTCTACTAAGAAGTTCGCTAGTGCTTGTCTTTTCACCCCATGGAGGGGTGCGAAAGTAATGTCAAACTACAACAAAATCATGGACCAAAGTGCCAACCATCTGGATAGTATCGACCGTGTCATGAGATATTACAGTGGATTGATCTTAGAGATAAAGTTCACCTTGTGAGAGAGCATGTAAAGGCATAGCTTTTGGGATGCAAAGATTAAAGCTAGGTAATGCTTCTCGATGGGTGGATAATTTGCCTCAGTAGGGATTAGATGATGGCTGAGGTAGTAGAGCGCATTCTCTTTCCCTTCATCATTGGCTTGGGCCAACAAAGTGCCAAGGGAGTCATCTAATGCAATAGTGTAGATAATCAATGGTTTTTCTGAGATAGGGGCTGCTAGAATTGGCATGGTCATCAGGTAGTGTTAGATGTTTTTAAAGGAATGTTAACACTTATCATCCTGCTTGAACTTGGCATCCTTCTTGATAAGTGCTAAGAATGGCCGACGTCTTTTGATAGATTGGATATGAAGCATCTTAGCTAACCGCCCTTGGAATGATTTGAGTTGAGTTACACTTTTAGGGGATGTAATTTTTTATATCGCCTTGATCTTCTACAGATTGATTTTGATTTTATAGTGTCAAACAACAAATCCAAAGAATTTCCTTCAAGCTACTCTGAATGCACACTTAAGGGGTTTCATTTTGAGGTTAAATTATCATAATCATTCAAAAACTAATCTCAAGTCAAAGAGATTGGTCTTCCTTTTCTTTACTTTTGACTACAAGATCATTGACGTAAGATTCAGCTTGATGATGAATGAGTTCATCGAAGATTCAAGTCATGGCCCACTGGTATGTAGCACCGGCATTTTTAAGGCCGAAAGGCATGACCCTATAGAAAAAGATTCAGATCAAAGTTCAAAATGCAGTATTTCTTTCATCTTCAGGGGCAATCTTTATCTGGTTGTATCTAGATGAGCCATCCATGAAAGAGAAGACTGCATGAGATCAAGTAATGTCCATCATCAGTTCTTGTATCGATAGTGAAAATGTATCTTTTGGATATGCCTTATTTAGATCCCTAAAATTGATGCATATGCGAATTTAGCCATTCTTTTTCTTAACTGGGACAACAAAGGATAACCATGTAGGATAATTTTTCTTCCTGGATGAAACCAGCATCGATCATTTTTTAACGTCAGAAATGACCTATTGTTTAATGTCTAATCGCATGTGTCTAGGAGCTTACTTGATAGGGTTAGCACTAGGCTCTATTGCTAGTTTGTGGACTACTACATTAAAAAATAAATTAGACATCTCTTTCTAACTCCAATTGAAGAAGTCCTTAAACTCAATCAACAGCCTAACTAAGTCATTAGTTTCAGTATCATTCAACAAAGAATTGATGTATGTTAGATGTGGATTGTCTTCAGTCCTCAAGTTGATTTCTTTGAGCTCATCAATGGTTGACCTAATTTCCTCTTCAAACTCTGGCGGTGCATCTTTGACCTCAAAATCATATGGAGTATTTGAAGTTTCTAAACACACCTCCTCATATGAGTTAGCATGATTTGAAAAGAAATTATCATATTTCAAATGATTGGTGATGACTAAGCAGTAATCGTCATCATCGACTAGACCCACTGTACCAAATCCTAGTCCTAATCTTGATTGAGAGCTTTTGCATTCATTCTTCCATATTCTTTTGAAATAGTCTGACCTGTGCTTTAACCAAGTTGTGGGATTAACCCTTTCTTTGCTAAGTTAGGACACATGATGAGTACCAATCAAAAGGTAATTCTATTAAATCTTTATATGAATCATCTTCAAGTTCTACATCAACATCTTGGCATGAGGATGATGCTCCCAGAAAGAACCTCTGAGTCTTCACATGTGTGGATGACTTAAGGGCTTCCATAACTACCTAACCCTTAACTTTTTGTGTGGAAAGTGGGATTAGAGCTACGGTTCTCAACTAATTCTTGACTATTTCACATACAGACTTGGATACATTATGCTTTGCTTTGAATTTTGGTCTTCATCACTATCTTGCTCAAGTGTCATTTCAAAAGGGATCTACTACTGAGAAGAGCTGGGTGGTGTGCTAACCACATAAAACTCATCCATTGAACTAGATTCTAAGTCTATATGGATAGTAAGTGTACTCCTGCTGGCTGGGACATACCTCCTATTGGGCAGCCAATAGGGAGGCTTTCCACCTCTAAGGATGCCTTTGTACTGTCCTCTTCCTCTACTTGATGGAAGTCAGGTCATCCTACCCATATGTTCGAACGGGGTAACGAACTGTTTGTGGAATCTAATGTCAGGCTCTATATCTTCCCCTAAGTCCGCTTCCCATTCCCTTTTATTTTTTTTCATTCTCTTTTTTCTTCTTTTTTTCTATTTCTTTTTCATTTTCTTTTTCTTTTCTTTCTTTTTGTCCCTCATGGGGATCTTGACTAAGTTTGTGAGAATGGACTTATTAAATTTGGGGGAGATAATAGGCTGCATTCTCATATATCACGACCTCATGAACTGTGAATAGTTTGAGATCTCCTTTAACACAGTACTCAATTCCACCTCTCATGAACTTCATGCATTGATGTAGAGAGGATGGAACTATGTTTTTTTTCATATATCCAAGGTCTCCCAAGCAAAGCATTGAAAGATGTATATGAGTCTATGATGTAAAACTTGGCTTCAGTCTTCCAATCATCTATCTCTAGTGCTAATACTATGGAGCCTAAGGCTCTCTCGCCTTGTTCTTTGAATCCTCTCAACATCATCCTTTCATTTTGGTTTGGAGATATTGATCCTCAAGTAGACAAGGGTTCTTAGACTCATAATATTGACTGATGCACCTTGGTCAACCAGAACTCTTGATAGCCTGTATCTGCCAACGTCCACTATAATGTCAAGGGGGCAATTGTGCTCGGTCATCCCTAGAAGTAAGTCTTCATCACTTAATGTAACTTTTAAGATGTCCTTCGAGTGTTGTGTCTCCTCTTCAGTAGCAGTCACCTAAGCTAAGAATATCTCTAGATCAAGTAGAGCCTTGATTGGAGATTCTCTCATCTCTTTATATAAGATAAGGGTGTCGTATATGCTTAACTTAGCTGACAATTTTCTAAGATGAGCTAGGATGTTGAAATCAACTCTAACTTGGTCCTCCACAAGCATATCCATAAGTGGAGCATCTTGTGGAGGGGCTATCTGCTCACTAGAACTAATGGCAGGTGCTACCCTAGGAAGTAGAACTTTGACACTATACAGGTTGACTTCAGTAACTTCATCGAATGATGAATTTATGGAAAGTTCTACCTTCTCATTAGGCATACCTATAGCTTCTCCTATGGGATCCTCAGAGTCGGTTGACTCCAGTTAATCTCAAAAGGTGAACCCGATTGATTCAAAGAAAGAAAGTCTGACTCTGAATCATAATGAAAAGGATCAAAATTACTAGAGCTATTATTATTTTCTAGACTTGGAGAGTTTTCAATAGGAATAAAATCAAGAGCATTAGAAGTGGACAAGATATAAGTAGAATCTACTTTCTTCATCGATTTCTTTTTGGGTGGAGGTACAAGATAGAAATCAAGTAAAGTAAGTGGAATAAGAGATTTAATGCCCTTGTCAGCTGATACAATGCTCCTGTCGGTAGAAGTGAAGCTAAAAGAAGAAGAAGAAGTAGCTATAATGGTGGATGGAGTGTTGGACTCGGATGGTGGTTGCGCTACTAGACTATCTCGGGCAAGTATGGTGAGCTATTACTACTACTAAACTATCACCTTCCCCGAGTTATCCTTTACAACTAGCAAATCTTCCTTAGTTTTGAAGGTTTGATCTAATTCAGGCACCTCCAAGGAAAGCTTCTTGATCTTAGAAATTATCTTTTTAGAGGTTTGGGATAAGGATATATCCCAACCTTCTTTTGTCTTAAAAGGATCGTGAATATCTCCAAGGATTACTCTAATAGAACTGGATGGTTATTCTAATAGGTACTTCTTAGGGATAACTATTGCTCTCGACTTGTAGTTGCACTCAAGCTAGTCCTTGAAGGTGATGCAGTCCTTTAAGACATAACTAATCATGCGATGGTAGGGAAAATAGCGAGGATCATCACTCTTGCCCACTTCCTCTGGCCTCTTAGGCTCTTGTAACTAAAAGTAAGATTTTTTTAAGAGGTTCTTAAAGATTTTCCTAACTACCTCCCTCTTGAATGATTCAATCTGTCAGTACGAGTAGGTGGGTAGTAGCTACCTAGCAGTGGATATGAGTACCGCTACTAAGTAGGATGTTGAGGTGGTGGAAATAGTCATTGTGGCGGCTGTGGTGGCCGATATGATGACTGAAGTGGTGGTAGAGGAGGTGGAACAAGAGGCTGTTGTGCTTGGGGTCTACCACACAGGACTCTAGATGGCTGCCTCTCTATGTCCACTGACACAACTATCCCAAGCTTCTTCTCAAACACCTTCTATGGCTTGGGCCGAGAAGATTGGTCAGGAAAGGGCAACTGTTTAGCTTTTCCTTACAGGCTAGCCGCCTTATTGATTAGTTTCTCAAATGTTTTGATGGTAAATACCTTAAGCATGAAGGTGATCAGGCAATGGATATTCTTGAGAAGAATCTTAGTAGCATGTTGTTCGGACAACTATGGTTCCCATTTTATGCTTAGGTTACGCCACCTGAGAATATAATCAACAAGGGACTCATTGAGATTTTTCTTTGCAACAATGAGATCACCTATAGTCAATCTTTGTCAAGCTCTGGCAAACCTCTTGATGAATAGATGCTCCAACTCTGCAAAAGTGTTCACTGAACCATTGGGCAGTTCGATGCACCAATCAAATGCAACCCCTGCTAAGCTGCTGACAAAAAGTTTGAGCAAGAGTGCATCGCTGCAACTGACATTGCAACAGCCAGCTCTAAAGTGTGCAATATGCTATCATGGGTTCCCACTGCCATCAAAAAACTTGAAGGAAGGTGACACAAACCCCTTGGGGTACTGGACTACATCAAATTCTTCTAGGTAAGGTCCACCCTTTGGAATGGATGAGCTTTCCCTGGCTTGCATCACCGCTTCCCTCACATGCTTTTCTACCATATGCTTGATGTCCTTTTCATGCATGGAGGTGCCATATATGACCTTCCTATGCAAACTACTAGCATCATCATCTATGGGAGTGCACTTAGGACAGTCTAAAGTATGTACCAACTCTGGCTGGTCAGCTACCATAAGAGAAGGCTGAGAGACTAGGGCTGAGTTCTGCAATGCTAGGACCACTACCATCAACTCCTCTACCATCTTCTCCATCCTATCTATATGATCAACCTTCTACTCAAGCTAGTGGAGGAGGTGCTGAGTCAAGTGAGAAGTGCCACCTTCCTCGAGCACGATACCTTCCAAGCTATGCTGATCCCACTGTAAGGACCCTCGTGTGTTGACCATGTGGACCTTGGCTGTGTGATCCAACATGTCATCTGCATCAGGATCAAAGTGGACTCTATCTTCCTTCTGATTCGAGTGATCACTATCAATAATCTGCTTAACTATAATGCGTTAGTACTCTATGATGTCATTTAAAGAACGATCATCTATCTTGCCTAGCTCTACAATATTATATGGCGTCAACCAACCACAGACTATGCTCATCAGTTAAATGGAATGCTCTAGCTGGTGCACTCTAACTGGCTCAACTTCCATGGGGATTATGTCTGTGTCCTCTCCCTTCTCTACCTTTGACTGCAGTGGAGGTGGTGCGACCACGACACTTTTGGGTCGCCACTCCTTCTTAACCATGGTTGAGGTAGAAAGTCGAGCAGGGGAGCTCAATCTCACCTCAATAAGGGGAATGGATGGAGCAGGATCCTTAGGTCATAGTTGTATCACCAGTGGAGATGGTCTTCCACAGATGGGGGCTTCTAAAGCTGTGGTGGGGATGGTGAGGGTGATGGTGGATGAGTGGTGTGACAAAGACATAGACTGCCTCTTGGCCAGAGATCTCCTCCTGTGTCAAACTATGCTTGTAAGGATAATATTTGTCTAAATGATCAGCTCTGATAGGGTGGAAATTAGGGAATTCCATCAGGGCGGAGGCCACCGACTGTTTGGCGTACCTCCTCCTCTCCCTCATGCCCGCTTGGGCTGTAACTCAAAACTCAGTGGATCTCTTCCTATGGATCTAATCATTGACACTCCTGGGAATCATGGACATCAAATCAAATAATGCACCAAGACTCTGAGCGTCCGTAGGCTCTACCAACCTAGCGAAGAACTATTCTAAGATCGAAATAGGCCTTCCTCTGCTCCCTAACCGGTACCTCAAAGTATGCTAGTGGTGGAGGCGATGCAACAATCTTCTTATAGTCCTCCTCTCCATTTGAAGCTGAGAGGGGATAAAACTTGCTGCCACTAAAGAGTGGAGAGGTCTCACGAGGAGAACCCTCTTAAGTGACATGGGAGGTAGCATCAGTCTCCCTGGCTTCCTGATCATCCTATTTTTATTGCGGTGCTGAGTACGGCTGAGCAAGCTAGAGAGAGCTAGAACCTATCTCAAAGGTAGAAAAGACTATCTCAGAGGCTAAGATAGCCTTTCCCTTCGAGGTGACTAAAGAGGAGGTAGTAGCACTCTACAGGACAACAGGCAAGAAACGCGGCACCTGAGCAATGGGCACAAATCGATGGGGTGTGGAAACCATGGCAGCCTTCCTCTTCAATGAGGGAAACTCAGAGTCAAAAAAAATGTCAAAGCGGAGAAGTGACATCAGTCCTGTCACCTCCTCCCTGCTAACAGTTATGAGGATAGCCCCCTCACAAGTGACTCAGATGGTCTTAAAGCCATGATAAACTGGATCAGATGAGTAGTAGTCGAGGTGTGTATGACCTGATCCAAGGCCAGATCCAAACTAGATGGGAAAGAAAAGATGAACTTGCTGAAAGACATCCTAACTACGCTGACTGGAGATGGGAAAAGACTGAACGTGCTGAAATCACTGCATTTGTTGAAACATAACTGAGTCAGATGCTTGCTTTGATATTTATCTTCAATCATTAACTTCTAGATTTGACTTAGAATTTGAACTCACACTTAACAAATTTAGGTATGCTAAGTGGAGTTCATTGAGTTCTAGAGAGATTTTTGATATTTGAGGAGAGACTTTGTCATAAGATTTTGATTTAGAATCTATACTCAACAAATTTAAGTATGTTGAGCAAGGTTCAAATATTTGGAGAGACTTTAGGGATATATATGTTGTATGTTTTGTTTGAAATTTTAATTTGGAAAACATTTATTTAGCAAATTTATGTATGCTAAAAAAAAGGTTTCAATTATATGTTTGAAATTTTTGCGAAATATCTTTATTTGAGGCTATTGTTTGTTATTTGTGTGATATATGTTGGTTTGACTTGAAAATGAGACCTTTACATAACAAATTTAGGTATGTTAAGTAGAGGTCAATAATTTTTGATATATGTTATTGATATATGTTGTTTGATATGATTTGGGGAACTCTCATTTAATAAATTTAAGTATACTAAATGGAGTTCAATGTATATGTGTTTGATATTTGTTGATTTGATTCCTCTTCTGAAAAAGAGGGGAACTCTTATTTGACAAATATGGTATGTCAAATAGAGTTCAAATGTGTTATGATTTTGAAAGAGGATAATCTATTTAACAAAATTATGTATGTTAAATAGAGTTCTATTTGTTTTAATTTTTTGAAAATGGAACTCTCATTTGACAAATTTGGGTATGTCAAATGGAGTTCAAGTGTGTTCTGATTTTCAAGATTTTGGAAAAGAGGAATTTTATTTAATAAATGTAGGTAAGTTAAATAGAATTCAATTTGTCTTGATTTTTTCAAAAGGGGAACTCTCATTTGACAAATTTGGGTATGTCAAATAGAGTTCAAATATATCTTGATTTTGTGTGCAATATATGCTTTTGAAAAGAGGGAACTCCAACTTTAGCACATATGGAATATGCTAAGTGGAGTTTCAATTTTATGTCATGATTTCATATGAAAATAGAATCTTCATTCAACAAACTTTGGGCATGTTGAATAGAATTTATTATTTTTGGAAAATGTGTTTTTTAGAAGGGATTTTAAAATTTTTTATTTTGATTTTGAAAAGAAGCTCCATATAAAAATTGCAGGTATTGTTAAATGAAGTTTGATTATCTTTATGCCTTTTGAAAACTTCTGATGAATTTTGTGCAAATCTTTTATTATGTGAACTTTGAAGAGTTCTTTTCAAAAGTGCTATTTTGCAAAAGGGTTTATTTTCTCAAGTATAGGATGAACCTTGCTTCACCAAGCTAGTGGTAAAGTGGTTCTAAATTTTTAGTCATCTCCTTTCATTAGTTAATTTTATTTTTACCTATTGGGGGACCCAATAGGGGTTTCAAGACCTACATGGAGTGAGGTCCTAACACCTAAAAGATGTTGGCTAACTTTGCTTAAGGATGAAATAAGCTAAATGCCAACAGAAAGAAAGATTATCTCGGGCTTACATAAAATAGAAATCCACTATCGATGCTTTTCAGATAATAATTTTCTACTAAAGATGGAGAGAGGAGCCATCCCCAGCGGAGTCGCTAGAAAAATCTGTGGTATTTATTTTTAGTTGTATTGGGGCGACACCACGCAGATCGTAAGGGATACTTATTGAAGTGATCGGGTATGACAATGAGGTATGATGTACTATCCCGAAAGATAGAGATATCACCCTTTAATGGACCTAATCACCTAATATAGACTCTTAAGGCATGATGGATCTTCGAATATATGAGAGATTTTTTCTCTACTTTACATAGATGAATAAAGCAGGGTTTATATTAAACCGGATTCTAAAGTTCCCTATGAAAACAAGCCTCCATAGTTAATTACATCCTTAAGAAGGTGAATTCCTTAGGAATACTCTCTATTAAAGTAGGCAATTGTTGTCTCCAAAGATTTTAAGGTTAGACTATTAAAGGATTGGTTATATTTAGAAAATTAAATGAGAAAGTTTGAGAAGAAGACTTAGTTTGGAATCCAAAGGGAAGAAGTAGGAAATGCTCATGATACTAGAAAGCATAATGAGCATTCCAATCTATCCTATAATTGGGCTTTATATGTTTGAAAGCGAAGAGACTTATATGTTTTGAGTTGAATTTTATTAGATTACTGGGGTTTATAATCCACCAACACAAGGTTGTGGAAATTCCTGAGATGTGAGAATTTATGCTTATAGCCTAAAAAAAATAGCTACCTCGGATCATAAATCTATGGAGCTTTAGTAAGAGGTAAAGCATGACCTAAATCTAAGCATAGATGGTATAAGATTTACCTCCGTAAGAGAATGTAAATCACCCGACTGCTAGACTTATAGCCGCCTGGAGTGATAGTTAGCTAACTCCTCCTACGACTTTAAAATCATGTGGTCTGATCATATGTAATTTTAAGATGGTTGGGCTATTACTAATTTAGAAAGAGACTAAAGTCCTTAAACCCACTCCCTAAGATACTAGAGCATGAGTGGTATGAATAATGACTTAATCTATAAATACAAATCTTTTCAAATTTTATTTTAATTTTAACACTTCATTTTGACAAAGGCTTTAGGATTCTAATGCCTATATGCATGACAAAAATAGATTATTGGCTAAATCATCAAGAAGAGGGTGTTCTCCACCACAAGGGATGCCCTCACAGGTCAAGCATTCTCTTATCGTGCAAGGATGGAGATCCCCCAATTTCAAGGAAGAAGGAATATGCATGCATGGTGTGAGACAAACAAGATTCAGCTAAGGGGTTGCTAAATCTATTAATTATCTTGATTTAATTCCTAGGATTTATTCTGAGGTTATGAGTTGTAGAAAATTTTAGTTATGATTTATAGTTGGGTAAAATATTTATTTTTTTCTAAGAGCCTAATAGGATCCAGGCCACAAATTAAAGCATCAATCATAAGAAACTATGAAAAATCAAGTTATCTCTAATGCATAAACTAAATAAAATATCAATTAATTTTATAAACTACAATAAAAGAATAACAGTAAGTCGGCTCATATACAACCCTAAAAGAAAGAAATTTACCCTTATATAACCTAGAATATGAATGAATAATTACAATTTATAAATGAATAAATGCTAAGGCGGATCTTCAAGTCTTCATGTCTTCATACCTTCCTCACTTCTTCTTTTCCCTTTGATTTGGTGAACTTCAAGGCATCACATAGCACCCCAGGACAAAACCTTCAAGCCAATGTTCATCCTAATCCCCCATAACACAAATCCTATTTCCTAATATAGAATTACATTAAAACAGGAAAAGTAAATATAACTACACTTACAAAATAGAGGTTAGCTTAACACACATACATTTCCAAGCATTTATATTTATAATTTAGACTTAGCACCCTGCACAAGGGTAACCAAGCCTGCCTATCCTAGCTTTGATTATGCTTAGGTGTTTAAGAAACCTCCAAAGAGAGCATTTACATTTATTTTAAGCACCCATTTAGCACAATCCCCTATAGAAAATATGATTTAGCTAATATTGGGATAACATCCAGTCTACGAAACATACACCCTAACATCCAGTCTAAAATAATACATAACAAACAATGCATACATCATACCATGCATCATCCTAACATAAAGCTAGAAGTGGTGACTTAGTTCTAATGTGTATGTTAAGGCTTGTGTGATACGTCCTAACTAAGCATTAGTGTTATGATTTTCTAAGTATGAAAGACTTCTATTTAATATAAAGGGTTGATTTCACTTGAAGTTATTTAATTGACTTGAGAATTTTAACTTATGTTTTCTTTTGATTTATATAATTATACTTAACAACTAAGTGTTATAAAGAGAGAAAAAGAGGATTACCCTCTTTCATCCCAACCTTAAGCTACTTCTAAAGCATATTAATTTTATTTAATTCTCTTTAGTGAATGGCTTATTACACATTTAAATTAATCCTAAGTTTAGGTCCACTTTAAATAATCCCATTCAATATGAAATTCATCTTAGAATTAATTTGATTGAACTGATATCACAAGACATATGTTAAATCATTCCTTTCCATCACATGTAACATGCATATGATTTAATCCTAAGTATACCTACATATACAATATATTTTAGCATACTTAAATGATGGATGTGAACATGCATATTCAAAGTTTATATTTTTTTTATTTGATTGAATTATTTAATCATATTGATTTTAAAGCTCTATCCAATTTCTTATACAAAAATACATAATGATGAAATTAAATATGTATGTGTCATTGTTAACCAAGGAAGTGAGGTAATCAAATGACCTCCTTGGGGCTAGCTAAAGCATCGTATTCTGGGGATGTCCAAACTATATACCCATTACATTCATACTTATGTAAATTTGCAAACCTGACTATAAGAAAGAGAGCTCTCAATCACATGATTAATTAATTCAACAACTTAAAAAATTATGAATACATGCATTTTTGATAGAAAGGGGGACTGCCATTCTATAATTAAACGTACACATATATGTATAAAAGACATAAGTAAGTACATGCCTTTGTTAACCATGGAAGCCAGGTAATCAAATGACCTCCTTGGGGCTAGCTAAAACCTCGTATTCATGAGATGTCTAGACTATATACCCACTTTTCTTAAATACATACACATGTATTCATAATTAAGAGGATAAAAATCATACAAAAATTGTATTTTCTTTAATGGAATTATTTAGGTATATGATTTAAAGCTCTATCTAAATTCTTATGTTAAAGATACATAAGAGTGAAATCAAATGAGTACATGACTTTGTTTAAAGCAGGGAAGTGAGGCAATCAAATGACCTCCTTCGGCCAATTTAAAGCCTCGTATTCCCGGAATGTACAGTCATATACCAACTACATTCATACTTATGTAAACCAACATGTGAATAAAGCAAAGAAATTTGACTTCATATACTTAAGATATAATCAGATGTATATCCTATGTATTTATAACTAACATCATAACACATATTATCATTCATTTATAAGCTTTTGAAAAATATATTTAGATTTAATAGTGATAATAGCCACACATATATTAAATTAAATCACATGCAAGCTTAACATAAGAAAAGAAACCTCATTTGATTTAATTAATTTTGAAAAGAGATGGATGTATGGATCAAATGACATGTAATATTTAACATGATTGGAAAGGAATAAGTGAACATAAATACATGATTTCATTCAACTAGACTACTTCCTAAGGACAATCATATCAAATAAAATCATTTAAAGTAAACCAAATATTTTTAATGTCATTTTTAATTTCATGTTTAATTTGATTTAAGGAATGTGAGAAGAAGTTTGTTAATCCTAATCCCATCCCCATGTCTGTGAGTTAATTTGGTTTAATGAAATATGATTAAATTAATTTTATGAGTTAATTAAGTTATGACATGAATTATGTTCATTAATTGACCCTTACCTATGTTACCTTAACATGATTATCCAAATCATTGTGAGCTAATATAATATGAAAATACATTGAAAAATAAACTAGCAATGGTCCTATGAATTGAAAGGGCCTAATACAATTAGCTCACAATTATTATTTAATTAGATTAAGGAACTTAATTAATTACTTTTATGATTTCCCCACACATATGGGCAAATCATAATTTCATTAACTCTCTTTAGGCTATTAAACACCTAAAGCTCTACCCATGAATTAATTAATTAGGTTCTAATATATGTTTTAAATTTTAATTAAACTAATTAAGTAATTAATTAGCCATTTAATCCCTAATTAATTTTCTAGAAAAGTAAGGTGAACTTAGGGAAAGAAATTAGGAGAGAGGTCTCAATCACATTCCATAAATCTCCTCACTGTTAAATAGTGATAAATGACCCAATTAATTAATTAATTTACTGTTCATATGATTAGTAAACCCTTAATTAAATGAAGAGGGTAATTTGGACTTGATCAATTAATTTCTCTATATAACCTACCAATAAATCCCAAGAAAAGTAGGGGATGCAGATGTCATCCCCTTAAATAATCTCAAAAAGTTTGAGGTTAATTAGTTAATTAATTAGGGAGTAATTAAGGTAACTAATTTTTCAATTAAACCCGAATTAAACTCTCATTATTATTCAAAATCAATTAAGGATAATTTTAATAGATTCCTCTCTAAAATATCTTCAAAATGAACATTTATTTGCATTTTTGGAAATTTTCTATGATTTGTTATGATTTTTGAAGTTTCAAAAATAGATTAATTAGCCATAATTAAATTGAATCCTGTTGGCGCCACGTGGCATGCTAACGCGACCCGCTTTCTCGTGCGTCATTCGATTTAAGATTGGACGACCATAATTAAACTTATGGTTAATAAGGGATTAAATGGGATGATCTAGCGGATCTAATGACAATCATCCATTTCGATCACGTGGAATGGATAGTGCATGATCTATCTCCCTACGGGCAATGAGAGACGGTGCTCATCCACCATTGCCCGCACGATCCGACCTCACCCAAGCTCGGATCCACTCCAAATCAATCCCACACCTTTGCACGGATGATCCAAGAAGATCCAATGGCTAGGATCACGTGGCATTCATATTTTCTTTGAAAAGCTACAAAAAATGATAAGAGCTCAGTTTTAATGGAGTTACCTCACTGGAGCTAAGACTGGTGGCTCGTACGCTTGAGGAAGCTTTGTCTAGTTAAGACGAAGCCCTGTTGAGTGGCAATTGGATCAATTCCATGTGGATCGCTCGGAAGGCCAACTCCAGTGCTTTGAATGCTCGGGTTCAATTGAACTCTGACCTCCGATAGATTTGGAGCTCGAGAAATGATTTGGGTAGTTTCAACAAGGTGCATGAAAGGTGTAGGTAAGAGGAATTGGGATTTGGTTGAGGTTTGGAGAAGTTGGAATCGAAGAAGGCATGTCCTGTTTCAAGTTCACTCAGGAGTGAGGAATTCGGAGAGGGGTGGCCTTAGGAATGCTCTAGGAACTAACTAGGGGATTCGAAAATAACTTAGGAAGCTTGGATGATAGAATGGTTGAGTATTTCATGCGAATTAAGGGGGTATCCCCCTCGACTACTTGTGATGGATGGACGGATCGAGCTGCTCATTTTCGGTCGGCCGGCCACCGTCAAAGCGCTAGAGTTGTCTCCATCAAGTCCACTTGGCTCGTTTTGGTTAGAGGAAGGATTGGCAGGGAGCTCAAGGTAGGATTTGGCTGGATTGCTCTTCCTTGGATCCCTAGGGTTCTCGATTTAACTCACCTCCCTTTGGTCCATGGCACCACCCACATGGGCTGGGGGGTAAGACCCCATTTGTGTGAGGCCAAGTGGAAAGGGGAAGTGGACTTTGCTATTTTTGGCAGAATCTCATGTGGGGTGGCATATCCAAGAGAGATCTCATTGGGTTTGGCTTCAATTGGGTTTGTACTGATTTTGGGCTGACCCAAGATGGGTTTAGGTCGAATTTGGTTAAGTTCGAAGTGGCCAAGGCTTGGTTTCAAGGGGTTTAGCTCAATTTGACCCTTATAGGTCATATTAGGCTAGGTTGGATTAGGTTGACCAATTGGTCAAATTGGGTTAAACTGAAGCTCGAGTAAGGTTCAAATGATGATTTGAAGTATTTTGGTTCAAGTGGTTTCAATCAATTTGGCCTAGGTTTGATTTTGGTTCATTTGGATTCATATAAGTCAAATGGGCCAAGTTGACCAATTTGACCAAATTGGTCAAATTGGCTTGGGTTAGGTGTTGGTTCAAGTTCAATTGTTTAATTGAAGATGGTTTTAGACTTTGATTTGATTCAATTTGGATCTAATTTGGTTTTAGGACAATTTGACCCTTTAGGTCAATTTGGGATTGGTTGGTCAATTAGGTCCAATTGGTCAAACTAGGCTCAATTATGGCTTTGGTCAAGTTCAATAATCAATTTGGAGTGAACTTGAGCCATTGTTTGTAATCAATTTGGGTTGGATCATCATTTGACCTATTTTGGCCTTTTAGGTCAATTTGGGTCAACTTGGGTCAAATGGCCAATTGGGTTTGGTTTCGCTCAATTGATGGTCAATTCATTGATTATGGGTTGATTTGAATCAATGATTTTAATTAATTGGTGTAGGATGAGTTTTGGCTAGTTTGGGTTCGGTGGTGAAAATATTCTCGTTTTCATCTATCTTTTGGAAAGGATAAATGAAGACAAAAATATACGCCTTGGTTTGGACACCACGTAGATCCGCAGACATTCTTATTAGGATAATCGGGTACAATATTAAAAAAAGATGTACTATCTCGAAAGATATAAATCATCACTTTACAATGGACCTAATCACCTTAATAAGGATTATGGGTCTTTGTATGTACCAGAGATTCTTCCCCTACTTTACATGGAAAAGTAAAGTAGGGTTTATTTTAAACTGGGTTCATTAAGTTTCCTATGGAGGAAAGCCCCCATAGTTAATTAAATCATAAGGAATGAGATTTCTTAGGAATACCCTCGATTAAGGTAAATGATCGTTATCTCCAAAGATTTCAAAGATAGGACTATCAATCAAATGGTTTATTTTTAAAAGATCTAGTGGGATTGTTCAAGAGGAGGAAGTTATTATCGAAACCAAGGGAAGATAAGTAGGGGATGCTTATGATATTAGGAAGCCTAGTAAGCATCCCAAACTATCCTATGATTGGGCTTTATATTTTTGAAGTTGAGGGAAATTATTTATTTTAGTTGAACTTTTATTAGAAATCTAGGACTTACAATTCCGTGATATAAGATCATAGAAATGCTTAAGGGGTGAGGATTTATGCTTGTAGCCTACAAAGAGAAGTAGCAACCTCTGAATCAGAATTTAGGGAGCTTTGGCGAGGGTCAAAGCACAACCTAAATCTAAGGCAAAAATGGGTTTTTAGTTTACTTCCACAACAGAGAAAAAATCACCCGACTCTTTCGACTTACAACTGCCTGGGGGTGGCCGCCAACTAACTCCTCCTACAATTTTAAATATATGTCAAGTCATATGCTTTTGCAAGATAGCTAAGTTGTTGTTCATTTAGAAAGAAGCTAAGTCTTTAAACACACTCCCTAATAGACTAAATCATGAAGGTCATGATTAATGACTTAAATCTAATACAAATTTTGTTATATTTTATTTTTATTTTAGACAATTCATTTAACACGGGCTATGGGATCCATATTCTTAATGCATGAGAAATCTGATTTTGGGCCAAAATCATAAGAAGGTGGTATGTTTCCACCATGGCACTCAAAGGTCAAGCCAAGTTCCCTGGCACGGGTGGAATCCCTCCATAATAAGAATGAAATAAGATATTTTTAATGCATGATGTGAAAACATACAACATCCAGCTAAGAGGTTGGAAAATATTTTATCTTGATTTTATAACCTAGGCTTTAAGTGAGGTTACGAGTTGTTAATTTTTAGTTTGAAGTTGATTAATTTGATAGAAAATTTATTTTTTCCTAAGAGCCTAAATGCTTCCTGGCCATTCATCAAAGCAAGGAAGAAACTAGAAAAACATATCATCTTAATGCACAAGCTAAACAAACATCAATCAATTTATAAAGCTAGAGCAAAAGAATAAGAGGCCTTTTGTGGTCAGGCTCCACCGCACAAACCAGAAAAAAAAATTAGGTAGCCAAGCTCTACCCTTATACAACCTAAGTTATAAATGAATTAATTACAATCAAGAATGAATTCATGTTATTGGGGTCTTCATTCTTCATTCTTCATTTCTTCTTTCTTCTTTCTTCTTTCTTCTTTCTTCTTTCTTCTTTCTTCTTTCTTCTTTTTTCTTTTGGTTGGTTGGAATGTGGTTGCTCCAAAGGCTTCACATGGTACATAAGACATAATCTTATGACTAATGTTCATCCTAACCCCCCATAACAACCATTAAAAAATCATAATTATAAAATTACATAAAAAAGGAAAAGTAAATCTAATTAAAACATGCAAAATAGAGATTAGCTAAAAAAAACCACACAATCCCAAGAATGTATATGAATAAATTGGACTTAGCACCCCATACATGGGTAACCAAGTCCACCTGGCCTATTTTGGATTATGCTTAAGGGTATGAGCAACCTGCACAACAAAAGCATTTAGATTTTCATTATAACGCCCCTTCAGCACAATCTCCTACAGAAGATAATGATTCTACTAAGAGTGCCCTACCATTCAGTATACATGCATACACCCTAACATCCAAACTAAAACATCATATCATAAAATAGAAGCAAACATCAAACCACGTACTGCCCTAACATAGGACTAGAAATTATGACTTAGCCTAGTGTGTGTGCTATTTAAGGCTTATGTGGTATGTCTTAACTAAGCTTTAAGATTAGAGTTTTCTAAGTATGAAGGATTCAACTTAGAGGGTGGTTTCATTTAAGTGATTTAGTTAATTTGGTTGATTTTTATTTTTATGATTTAATTTTGTTTGAATGAACCTATAATTAATTACTAAGGGTTATAAAGAGAGGAAAAGAGAATAGGACTTCTCTTTCCTCCCTACCTTAAGTAATTTCTAAAGTAGATTCATTAATGTCTTTTTGTTTAGTGGATGTTTTGTTATGTATTTTAATTAATCCTAAGTTTATATTTTACCTAAACAAACTTATTCAAAAGGAAAGGAATTTTAAGATTAAGTAAAGTGAATTACCATTACAAAATACACAACACTTTATTTCTTTCCAATATGTATAATATGCATATGGATGAATCCTAAGCATATCTATGCATGCAAATGGAAATGTTTAGCACACCTTAATGATGAATGCTAAGAGATATTTATTTAAGAGAAATTTGGAATGTTTCACGTATGCATGATTTTGTTAAGTAGAAAAAGAGAGAGATTCTTTTATCCATTATTCATATGCACAATTACATGTATGAAAGACATAAGTGAGTATTGTGCCATTATTTTCTACACCAGGGGTGTAAGGTACAAGACCTACTTGGGGCTACTTAAGCTTCGCAACTCCGGGGTGTCCAGACTAATATACCATTTTTCCTAAATACATGTGCATGTACAAAAAGAAATTAATGGAAAGAGAATTATGCAAAAGGGTTATGCTTATTTGTTTGATTTTAGTTGTTTAATTTATATGTGCAAATGAAAAGGTCCCTCTTAAATGATAACATAGGAATGAATAGGAATGGATTTAAGCAAGTGTTGTGTTCTTTTCAAATGAACTATACACTCTGCAAATCCTATTCAAGACTATTAAAAGAGCAGAAAAGGAAAAGCCACATAATGTACATCTTATGTTATACTCACATGCCAGCTCTTAAGTAATTATAAGTAGCATACCTTCCATTTTACAATGTTTGATTTATAATTTTTGAAAGTAATTTTTATTTAATAGTGATAATAACCATTCATATTCTTACTTTAGCCAAAACATGCAATTTGACATAAAGGAAATATTTCATTTTTAATTTATTTTTCAAAAGACATGAATGCATGATTTCATATGGCATACACATTTAGCATGCTATGAAAGAAATAAAGTGATGTAAGCATGTAATTTCACTCACCCTAATTAATTTCTAAAGACAATCCTATAGAATAAGATCATTTAAAGCGAATCAAATTATTTAAAGAAAATTTTGATTTTTGTTTTGAGTTTGATTTGAATTTAAGGAATGTGAAAAGAGTTTGTTGGTCCTAACCCATTCCCTCCATGTGTGAGTTGATTTAGTTTTTTTTAGAACCATTAGATTGATTTTATTTTGTTTATGTTAAGGTATACATTAAGTCCATTAATTACCCCTTACCTATACCACTTTAACATATTTAACCAAATAATTATGAGCCAATGTATGACATAAAACCACAAGGAATTTAAATCAGTAATGCACCTAAGAAAGAAAAGGGCCTAATGCATTCAGATCATAATTAATGATTAATTCAGCTAAAGAGTTTAATTTAACTACTTTCATAACCCTTCCCACACATATGGGTTATATATGGTTTCTTTAAGCTACTTAGGTTATTGAACACCTAAGTATCTACCCAAGAAGGAATTAATTAAATTTAGAATGATTTGATTTTAAAATTTTGATTAATTAAGCCATTTAATAAAGTGATTAAACTATTTAATTAATTTGCACCTTAATTAGATTTTTATCCAAATGAAATAAACTTAGGAGAAAAGATTTAGGAAAGAACTCCTAATCACATTCTCTAAGTCCATTCATTGTTCTAAGGTAATTGATAAACTTAATTAATGAATTTATCACTATTTAATAGATTAATTAATTAAGAGAGCAATTAGGAGTGCATCAAGAAATTCCCCTAAATAAACCATTAATAAATCCCAAGAAAAGTAGTTGAGGTAGAAGTCATCCCACTAAATATACTTGAGAAGTTTGGAATTAATCAATAAAATAATTAGGGAGTAATTAACATAATTATATTCCCAACAAAACCCAAATTGCTTGAAATTTACTTCTCAAAATCAATTCAACTCAATTTTATATTATTCCCCTTTGAAATATCTTCAAAATGCATTTGAGTTTGTATTTTTTCTATTTTTCTACAGTTAGTTATGTAATTTTGAAGTTTTAGTGATTAAAACTTAATTAAATCCCTAATTATATGACTAATACCATCAGTGCCACATGGATCGCTGACGCGACGCATGCTTTCCACGTGGTGAGATGGGAATCATTCTTTAAGTTGTCACATCCTATGCCACGTCAGCCGGTGGCACTATGCAGTTTCTCCCTAGACCGTCCAATCAAAGATCAGACGGTCAGGGTTGAACCCGCGATTCTAATAGAATAAATTAGGGGATCACATGTGTTTTAATCAGGATCGTCCATCCAAAACAAGCGGGATGGATGGTCCATGATTCATCCCTACCCTCGCCTACGAAAGATGGCAATCGTCCATTCTCCATGGCTTGATCCGAGCTCGATTGAGCTCAGATTGAGTAGGGATTAATCACACACCATCAAGAAGGGATAAGCAAGACATCCAACGGTCAAATTCATTTGAGGTCACACTTCTCTTCATAAAGGACCAAATAAAATTCCTTTAAGCTCGATTTTGAATGACCTCACGGAGAGGCCACGCCCAAACTCAAGGTAGCTTGCCTAATGGAGACAAGCTGCTCAAGGTTTGAGGGCTTGAGGTTGAGTAGATCCTCCAATTGGCCAAAGTCCTCCTCTTAAGCTTGCGGCTTTGGTCTAGCTCCCTCCTCCCGTACCTTAGAAGTTTGGAAGAAGATTTGGATCAACTTGATTAGGTCCTCTGAGGGTGCTTGCAAGAGCAATTCACTTTTGGTTGAGTGATGGATGAGTTGTAATTTTCAATGAGCTCCTTTGTTTTTGGCTTGAGAAAATTCAAAAATGGAAAATTCAAAGCAGGTTGAAGAAGCTTGGAGGAACTTGGAGAAGCTTGTTCTGAGTTCCCTAAGCTCAATCGAGTGTGTATGATGTGAATTCAAGTAAAATTAGGGGGAGTATATCTTCCCCCATAAGGATCGAATGGTCGAGAGGTGTTTTGTCATTTTGATCAAATTGATCCCATGGAGTGAATTAGTTAGGCCATTTTCAGTGGCATGTGATTCGATTTTGGCAGAGGAGTGGAGTGGTGAAGCTTCCATGTGCTTGAAATGAGAGTGGGAGTGATTCCATGTGGAGAATTTCCCATTGGGTGGTCAATTTTGGTCCTAGGTTGGGTTTGGCAGACCCAAACCCCTTGGTTCATGTGCACCACACTCATTAGTGTCCACTTAGTCCACTAAGAGGGTGCCAAGTGGACATGAAAAGCATATGACCAAATTTCAAGTGGATTGGCCAGAGGTTACCCCTTGACCTAGGGATAAAATGGTCATTTGGCTTTGATTTCACTTTAGGCAGATTTAGAATAGTTTGAAATTGGGTTGGTTCAAATTTCAAAGAATTTGGAATTGATTTGATCTCATTTGGCTCATGTTGACCCATTTAGGTCAAAATGGGTCAACTTGGTTCAAGTTGACCAATTCTTCAAATTGGGTCAAACCAAATGTTGGGTCAAGTTCATATGACCATTTAAAATGTGTTGGAATCATTGGATTGGTTCAATTTGATTTATATTTGGTTTTGGTTCAATTGATTTCATTTAGGTCAAATGGGTCAAGTTGACTAATTTGACCCATTTAACCTAATTGGGCTAGGTCATGGGTTGGTTTAGGTTTGGTTGGTCATTTGAAATATGTTGCAATCTTTGGTTTCAATCAATTTTGGTTTGGTTTAATTTTGGCTCAATTTTACATTTTAGGTCAAGTTGGGTTCATGGTCAATTGGGCTAGGTTAGGTCTAGTTGGCCAATTGAGGCTTTGGTCAAGTTTAATAAGTGTTTAGAATGAATTCGACCTTTTGGTTGCAATCAATTTGGCTTAGATCAATATTTTACACATTTTGACTTTTTAAGTCAACCAATTGGGCTAGGTTAGGCTCAAATGATGACTTGGTCAAGTTCAAACATTGATCATAAATTGATGTTGATTAATGGTTTCAATCAATTTCCCCTATGGTAGATTTTGGCTAGTTTGGGTTTCATTTTGGCTAAGTGTTGACTTGGTCAACTCTTAAGTTTGACTTGGTTTGACCTAATTTGAGTGATAGATTATCTTATGATGATTATTGCTCATAATGTGAAGCTTAGGTGGGCTTAGTTCAACCCAATTTGGGTAGGATTAAAATTTGGCTCAAAAGGGGTACTTTAGGTCACTTTGGGTCAAGTGAGCCTAAGTTGTTCAATTAGCTTGATCAAGGCTTGATTCAAGTTTGGTTGAACTCACTTATGGACTTATAATAGAAATATAAGTCCATTTGCAAGTGATTTGGAGTCAAATGGGTTTTAGTTCATTTGATAATTTCAAGTTCAAAAGGATGAACATGAATTTAACTTGGGTTTGATTTTTTAATTTAATTTTGGTTTGATGATTGATGTTTATGTTTATATTTGGATTCATGATTGAAGGATTGATTGAATCATGAAGAAAATCCAAAGGTTTTAATTGATATGAAGTTGGTTTGGCTAAGTTCAAGAATTTGATTTGAAAGAATTTGATTAGATTTGGGTTTGAGTTTTGAATTTAGTTTTGGTTTGATGATTTAAGTTTATGTTTATATTTGGATTCATGCTTGAATTATTGTTTGAATCATGAAGAAAATCGAAAGGTTTAAATTGATTTGAAGTTGATTTGGCTAAGTTCAAGAATTTGACTTGAAAGAGTTTGATTGGATTTGGGTTTGAGTTTTGGAATTAGTTTTGGTTATTTAAATTTATATTTCATTTATATTTGTGAATATAAATGAGAATATAAATGGGTTATGAGAAAATCTCTTGAGTTTGAAGTGATTTGAATTTGATTTGAGCTAAGTCCATAAGATGGAATCAATGGACTTAGGAAAGATTTTTGAACTTAGAATTGAGTTTTGGATTTAATTTTGGTTATTTAAATTTATATTTCATTTATATTTGTGAATATAAATGAGAATATAAATGGGTTATGGAAAAATCTCTTGAGTTTGAAGTGATTTGAATCTAATTTGAGCTAAGTTTATAAGATGGAATCAAAGTGACTTAGGAAAGATTTTTGAATTTGGAATTCAATCATGGATTTCAATCATTTGGAATTGATTCATGATTTGAGAAAATCTATTGGAATTGATTTAAGTTTTGGTTTGGAATTGGTGTTTATTTAAGTTTGAGGCTGATTTGAATGTAGAGTTTAACTTGAAAGAAGGAAGTGAGGATTTGGTTCAAGCTATAGGGTAGGCAAAATTTCCTAACACCCCTAAGGCATATCCTATTCCTATGGCTAACTCTTCTAAGTCTCTAGGGTTAAGTTAAGTGTTCACATAATCACTAGGAGTGTCTTAAAACTAAGGAACTCTTGGTGTCTAAGAGGGGTCCTATGTCTAAGGTGGAGGGGTTGAGAGCTCATTCTAAAAATAAGGTCAACAAAAGGCACCCAATAGGTGTGGTGTGACTGACAAAGTACACCTCACATATTGGTATTGACCGAGACGATCAACAACACCAAATGATCACAAGTACTAACAAAAACCATCTACTCCCAACCCAAGGTGTAGAAGGAATCAAGAGTTTAGTGCAATGTGACTCTACTCATGTCAAAGACATAAGAGAGTGAAAGAGGAATCTGCTAGGGATTTAGTATATGAACCTTCCACTAGGGAAAGAGGTTCAAGTCATCCACTGAGGGATGAGAGGTTTGATTTGAGTCTCACTAGAGAGAGATTGATTTAACTTGTTAATTTAGTGTTCCGTTGGGGATGAAGATGTGAACTCTCCACTGAGGGAGAAAGTTCAAGTCATTTACTGAGAAAAACGGGATGTGAAATCCGCTCAAGGATTAGGATTCAGGATTCGGTGGGGAACCTGAAAAACTTGCATCTCACTAAGGAGATGCAGATTAATTTGAATATTTGTTTTATTTAGTTCTGTTTTATTGATTGTTTGATTTGACTCCACTGGGGAAGATTGATTAGATTTATTTTATTTGTTTAGTTAGCTCCACTGAGGGAGGAGGGTTGAATTTGTTTTAGATTTTTAAATTTTGAGATGAATCATGTTGGTTTGCGATGGATCACACTGAGTAGGGGCCATGTTGGCCTAAGCCTAACTCAAATTTACCAATCCAAAGGGGTAGTCTACCAACCACATAGTAGGACTATCCAACCAAAGGAGTTGCCTTTCGATTTGCAATGGTCAAGTTAAGATTAAAATGTGGGGACTCACATCTTTCAAAATAAGGAATCATTGGGGTGATCGGTTGCTTGTGCGACAAATCGAACCCAACCTAGGGCTGACCACTGAGTGAATGTCGCTGAGGGACTTAAATCAACTCAAAGATAGTCCAAGTTTAATTTAATTTTTTAATCATTCTTTGATGGATTCCATTAGTTTGTGATGGACTGCACTGAGTACGGTCCATGTAGGCCTTGGTCTAACACAGATTTACCTATCCAAAGGGAGAAGCTTCCCGATTGAGGGGAGAACTATCCAACCAAAGGGGTGCCTTTCAGTTTGCAATGGTCGATTCAGGGGAAGAAAGCACGAGGACTCACATCTTCCACTATAAAAAGACCACTGGAGTGGCACATTAACAAAGTAAAATGTCAACTCGACCTAGAGCTAATTACTGAGTGATTTCCCTGGGGGACTTAAATCAGCTCAAAGATAATCAAGATTAATTTTATTTTTTAATTATTTTTTATGGATCTTGTTGGTTTGTGATGGACTGCACTGAGTAGGGGCCATGTTGGTCTTGATCTAACATAGATTTACTAATCCAAAGGGAGTAGCTTCCCAACCGAGGGGAGAACTATCAAACCAAAGGGGTGTCTTTCAGTTTACAACAGTTGATTCAGGGAAGAATGCTCAGGGACCCATATCTTCCACTACAAAAAAGACTAGTGGAGAAACACATTAACAAAGTAACATGTCAACTTGACCTAGGGCTGCCCGTCGGGTTTGCGACAGTCATGCTAGAAAGAATGCATAGTAGACTTACATCTTTCGAAGCGAAATGATCACCGGGGTAACCTATTTGTGGAAAATAAATTGAAACACAACCTAAGGGAAACTACTGAGAGAGTGCTGACCCAAGGACTTATCTCTATTCAAGAGTAGTAAGGCAATTCCTATAGGGTGTTCTGCTGACATTGCCCTAAAGATAGGATGCCTCCTTGGGATAAGGGGCCTTTAGGGGCTTGAATTCCTAATCCATAAGCAAATATTTTGTTATTTTATTTTGTTTATTTATCGTGGACCCTATTAGTTTGTGAGGGATCATACTGAGAAGGAGCTTATATCAGCCTAGGCCTATCTCAATTTTATTGAACTAAGGGAAAATTTGTGCATCTGCTGAATGGATTCTCCAACCACATGGGTGGCTACCATGAAAGGGGGACTATCCAATCCAAAAGTAATCTGGATAGTGTCTAAATGGAGTCGCAAAATATGTGATCAAATAGAGTACCTGTAGGGGAAGGGGCCACTAAGCGCTTAACCCAAAACCCTGGAGAAGATAATATGCCTAGGTATTTGTTGGCCAGCTCAAAGGGAAAGCACGGGGACTCACATTTACCAAGAGTGGTGTATCCACCGGGTGAGTTGCTGTTAGCATAACGAACATCAACCAACCTAAGGTGTTCATCAGTTTGTGACAATCAGCTTAGGAAGAAAACTCGGGGACTCACATCCTTCTACAGTAAAACTAATTGCTGGGATAGTCCGTCTTCGGCTCGACAAGAGTTATCCGACCTAGGGCGACTACTGAATGAAAGTCACTAGGAGACTTATATCAACTCAAAAGTAGTTAAGAGAAAAGGGGCCTCTTGGGGACTTATCCTAAGCCTCAAATATACTCAACCTAGTAAGTGCATAATGGCTAATTTAAGAAGAATGCACGAAGACTCACATCTTCTTAAACAAAGTCAATCATGAGGTAGCTTACTGGCTACGCAATGAACCCAACCAAACTAATAAGGTGCTCATCGATTTGCAATGGTCAAGATAGGAAGAAAGCACGAGGACTCACATCCGCCCAACAAGTGACCGCTGGGGTGATAGACTAGCAAGGTAGTATGTCAACCTAACCTAGAGCAGCTAATAAGCGAGTGCCACAGGGGGCTTGCTCCCACATCAAAATAGCCTAAGATAAAAGATATGTGTTTATTTTTGTGTTCATGTTAAAGGAATAAGATGTCACTCAGATTCTCCTACACCTATTTTAGATACGTCATGGCGGATTCGCAAGACAAGCAAACAACACTTCGAACAAAGAGAAGATTTTGATGAATTGGAATGAAATTTTATTCTTTTGATGATAATTTCTTTCAAACATATTTTTATCGGTAATATTTCTTTAAATAGAGCCCATTAATTGGAAGCATTGGGTGTTCCCCTTTATAATCAAGAAGCTGATAGGATCCTCTTTGGTAGGCCTTCTCTATGATAAAATAGCCTTCCCAAGTGAGTCCAAACTTGCCTCCCATATTTTGACGGGCAACAATTGGTCTCCTTAGGACTAATACAAGTTTTTCTACTTGAAAAGCCTCAGGACGGACCAACTTGTTATGATCTTAAGTCATTTTGGCTTTGTACAACTTGAGGTTCTGGCATGCTCGTAAGCGTCTCTCTTCTAAACCTTCGAGCTCTTCTAACCATAACTTTGCATTCTGCTCTGTACTAATTTTGCTACCCAATGCTATCTTTATTGATAGGAGTTTAACTTCTAAGGATAGGTGACTTCACACCAAAAGAGAATGGGGTATATTGAGTTGGAGTTGGAGTATGTGCGGCCCATATAAGGCTTCAACCAACCCATGCCTCATTGATGTCATCGAGTATCTTCTTTAGTATCTGGATGATAGTTTTATTGAATGCTTCAGCTAGGCCATTTGCCCTGGGGTAGTAGATGGTTGAGTATTTCCAATCTATATAGTGTCTTCTGGCGAAGCTGTTGATCTTGGTGCTCTTGAATACAGTACCATTATCAGATATAATTCATCGAGGCACTCCAAATTTATATACGATGTGATTCTTGAAAAACTAAAGCACATGCTAAGCTATGACCTCTCAGAGTGGGATTGCTTATGCCCACTTGGAAAAGTAGTCGGTGGCAACTAGAATGAACCGATGACCCTTGGAAGAAGGAGGATTGATAGGACCCACAATGTCGGTACCTCAACACTCAAATGGCCATGAGACCAATATAGGATGTAGAATGTTGGGTGGTTGATGTAAGATCACACCGTGTACCTGACACTGATGGCATCTCCTAGCCATGTTCATGTAGTCTGTAATCATTGAAGGTTAGTAGTATCCTAGTTTCTTGATCTTTGCTTTCATCTTCAGACCAGATTGATGCACTCTGCATAGACTTGAATGTATATTGATCACAATCCTACGGGCTTCATGTTTATCCAAACAACATAACCACATTTGATCGAAAGACCGTCGATACAAGGTGCCATCCACAAGATCATAGAAGAGAGCTCTTTGATTCACCTAATGAGCTTGTGATTTCTCTTGAGGTAGTTTGACGGTGTTCAAATAATCTATGAATGGTTGCCTCCAATCTAGGTCCTCATCCTTTTTGGCAAGGGTGACCACCCCTTCAAGAGAAAGCCTCTTGACGAGTTCACCATCAATAAGGGATAGGACTTGTCTATTTTGGACCCTTATTGAAATGGACTCATCTTCTGGACATGCCAATTCCTTGGCAAGTTTTGCCAAAGCATCAGCTACTGCATTCTCTGCTCAAGGGGACTTGTAGATGGTGATCTCAGGGATCTGGGCCAACAACTTCATGGTATACTCGTGGTAATGATGAAGCTTGGGTTTGAGAACTTTATAGGATCCAGCAATTTGATTGATGACCAGCTGAGAATCCCCGTAGATATTGATGCTTTAGACACACACTGTATTGGATAACTCCATACTGAAAATCAAAACCTCATACTCGGCTTTATTGTTGGTGCATGGATTGGAGAGATAGTATGAGAATCTCATCACATCGTGGTCTAGAACTAGGAGAGCTATCCCTACCCCTACATTTCTTGGAAGAGTAGACCGTGGTTCTTCTCTCTTATGAAAGGAAGCCGCACCATCGAAATACATCTCCCAACGATGAATGTCAACCTCCCCTAAGTTCATGATTTATTCGTCAGGGAGATCATCATTAAGCGAAGAATCAGCAGAAAGTGAGTTTGTTGCTAAGAAATCCACTAGTGCTTATCCTTTCACCACACGGAGGGGTACGAATCTAATATCAAACTGTGAGAGAATCATAGATCAATATTCCAACCATCTGGATAGTGTTGGCCATGTCATGAGATACTATAGTGGATTGATCTGGAAATCAAGTTCACCTTATGAGAAAGCATATAATGTCATAACTTTTAGGATGCAAAGATTAAAGCTAGGTAATATTTCTCAATATATGGGTAGTTTGCTTCAACAGAGACCAGACGATGATTGAGGTAGTAAAGAGCATTCCCCTTCCCTTCATCGTTGGCTTGGGCCAACAAAGCACCAAGGGAGTCATCCAATGTAGCAGTGTAGAAGATCAACGGCCTGCCTGGGATAGGGTCTATTAAAACTGGCGACTTCACCAAATATTGTTTAATATCTTCAAAGGCATGCTGGCACTTGTCATCCCACTTAAACTTGGCATCCTTTTTGATAAGTGATGAAAATGGTTTGCATCTCCCTAATAGGTTGGAGATAAAGCATCTTAGATATGCCAACTACCCTTGGAAAGTTCTGAGTTGAGTTAAACTTTTAGGGGGTGTCATTTCTAAGATAACTTTAATCTTTTCTAGATCTATCTCTATTCCCCAGTCTCAGACAACAAACCCAAGGAACTTTCCTGAAGTAACTCTGAATGCACACTTGAGGGGGTTCATTTTGAGGTTGTATTATCTTAACCATTCAAAAAATACTCTCAAGTCAAAGAGATGGTCTTCCTTTTCTCTTCTTTTGACTACTAGATCATCAACATAGCATTCAACTTGATGATGAATGAGTCATTAAAGATCTGGGTTATCACCCGTTGGTATGTGGTACCAGCATTTTTAAGGCTGAAAGGCTCATCCTTATAATAATTGATTCTGATCGGGGTTCAAAAAGCAGTGTTTCTTTCATCCTCGGGGGTCATCTTGATTTAGTTATAGCCAGATGACCCATCCACGAAGAAGAATACTACATGAGATGAGGCGATGTCCACCATTAATTCTAGTATAGGAAGAGGAAACTTATCTTTAGGACATGCCTTATTTAAATCCCTTAACTAGTACAACATTGGATAACCAGGTAGGGTATTATTTTTTCCTGATGAAACCAGCATCGATCAGTTTCTTGACTTCAAAAATGACCTATTATTCAATTTATAATCGCATGCATCTAGGAGCTTGCTTGATAGGGTTGGTGTTAGGATCTATTGTTAGTTTGTGGAATGCTACGTCAGGACATAATCCGGGCATTTATTCATAGATCCATGCAAAGCAGTCATTAAACTCAATCAATAGCCTAACTAAGTCATTGGTTTCTTCTTCATTCAGCAACGAACTGATGTATGTCAGGCCAGGATTTTCTTCCGTCATGAGGTTGATTTCTTTAATCTTATCAATTATTGAATGGATCTCATCTTCAAATTATGGCTGTACATCTTTGATTTAGAGATCATCTGGATCATCTGAAGTTTCTGAACATACTTCCTCATAAGAGTTGGTATGGTTTGAGAAGAACCTATTATATTTCAGATGATTGGTAACAACTAAGCAGTAATCATCATCATCGACTGGACCCACTATACCGAATCCTAGTCCTGATCTTAATTGTAGCATCCATGCCTCTGTTGTTCCATAGTTTCTTGAACATGTGCTTAGACCATGTATCAGGAATCAAACCTTTCTTTGTAAGATTAAGAACACAAGGCGAGTGCCAATCTAAAGGTTATTCCATTAATTCTTTATATGAATTATCCTCAAGTTCTACATCAACTTCAAGACTTGAGGATGATGATCCCAATATGAATCTCTTCAGCTTTGCATCAATGAAAGACTTAGGGGCTTCCTTAACTACTAAACCTTTAGCTTTTTGAGATGAAAGTGAGGTTAGAGCTAAGGTTCCCAGCTGTTGTCTTATAGTTTCACATAGATTTGATTTGTATACATTCGTGCTTTCCCTGGAGGCCTGATCTTCATCGATGTATGGGTCAAGTGTCACCTCCAATGAAACCCGCTCAGAGGGGTTGGCTGGTATACTAATCACATAAGACTCATCCTCTGAACTAGATTGCAAGTCTATGTGAATAGTAGGGGTACTCCTATGAACTAGAACATAACCATTGTTGGCTGGCTGCCAACCAGGGGGCCTTCCACCTCTGGGATTGCCTCTATTTCTGTGTCTACCTCTACCTGGTGGAGGTCGAGTCATCCTACCCACATGTCCGTATGATTGAATGAACTATGGGTGGAATGTGATATCAGCTCTACTTCTTCCTTGTTATCCTTTTCTTGTTCCCTTGGACTTTCATTTTTCTTTTCCTTTTCTTTTTCTTTTTATTTTTCTTCTTTTTCTTCTTCTTTTGCATTTGAATTTTTACCAAGTTCATGAGAAAAGGTGTTTTGAGGAAGATAATAGGTTGCATCTTCATATATCTCAACCTCTCTGATAGAAAATGGCTTTTCATCACCTTTGACGCAGTATTCAATTCCATCCTTTCCAAAACTTGATGCACGGATGGAGGGAGGATGGAATCATCTTATTCTGATGTATCCAAGGCCTACCGAGCAAAGTAGTGAATGAATTATTTGAATCAATGATATAGAACTTAGCTTCAGTCTTCCAGTCACCTATCTCCAAAGGTAACACTATAGAACCTAAAGCCTTCTTGCCTTGTTCATTGAATCTTCTCAACATCATCTGATCCCCTCAAAGTGTGGAGATGTCGATCCTCAAATAGGCAAGGGTCTTTAAACTCATAATGTTCATCGATACACCTAGATCAACAAGAACCCTAGAAAGTTTGAATATGCTCATGTCCAATGTAATGTAGAGGGGACGGTTATGCTCCATGTCCCTTAGAATAAGGTCTTCATCTATGAAAGTGACTCCTTGGGCTTCTCTAGAATAATGTGCCTCCTCTCCAATAGCAGTCAATTTAGCTAAGCATATTTTAGGATCAAGAAGAGCCTTGATTAATGACTCCCTCATCTCTTTGGATAAGATAAGGGCATCATATATGCTTAACTTATATGGCAAATTTCTTAGGTGAGAGAGGACATTGTAATCCACTCTAGGCTGATGCTCCATAAGCATATCCAAGGGTGGAGCATCCTGTGGAGGGGTTTCTCGATCATCTGAACCAATGATTTATTTTCCTCTATCTTGAGGTGCTGCCCTAGGAGGTGGAACCTTTCCACTACGGAGGTTAACTTCGGTGATCTCTTGTGACAAATTAGTGGGAGGTCCTACCTGCTCGTCAGACTCACCTACAACTTCTCCTATATAACTCTCAAAATCAGATGATTCCAAGCCTATCTCAAGAGGCGAACCCATAGTATTCGGAGAAGGAAAGTCTAACTCTGAATCAGAAAAAGGAAGATTGGGGTTGTTATAATTGTTGTTTAGACTTCAAGATTTTTCTAAAATAATAGAGTTAGACAACCCATCAGAAGTGACATAGATATAATTCAAACTAGCTTGATTCCTTGATTTCTTGGATATTGAAGGGGTACATAGTAAAAATCTAGTAAAGTAAGTGGGGTAAGGGATTTGATGCCCTCATCCGCCAATACAAGATGTCTACTAGAGGAAGAGCTAGTTGAAGTAAAGGTGCTCGATGAAGTAGTAGTTGTAACTTTGGACTAAAGCCTGGGATTGATCAGTGGTTGCGCCACTTGGCTATCTCAGGTTAGCATAGGCCGCTACTACTGCTATTGCTGAGCTCCTACCTTCCCCAAGTTATGCTTGATAACTTGCAAACCTTCTTTGATGTTGGAGGTTCGAGTTGGCTCAGGCACCTACAAGAAAAGTTTCTTGATTTTGGAAATAATTTTCTTAGAGGTTCGAGATAAAGAGATATCCCAACCTTCTTTGATTTTTGAAAGATCGCAGATATCCCCAAGGACTACCCTAATGGAACTGGATGGTTGTTCCACAAGGTATTCCTTTGGGATAACTATGGCGCCTATCATGAAGCTATGCTCGAGCCAGACCTTGAATGTAAACCAATCCTCCAAAATATGACCTAGCATGCGGTGGTAGAGGAAAAAGTTAGAATCATTGCTCTTGCTCACTTCCTCAGCACTTCTAGGTTCAAATAGCTAAGAATTAGATTTCTTTAAGATATTCTTAAAGATTTTTCTAATTACCTCCCTCTTAAATGAATATGGTTTATTTAGTTTATCCATAAGAGTAGGTGGACCGTTGCTACTTGGTGGCAGGTATGTATACTGTTACTACTATGGATATGACTGACGAGGAAGCTATGAAGGCCATGGAGGCTCCTGTGGCAGCCGGTAGGATGGCCTCGGTGGTGGTAGAGGAGGTGGAAGTGACGGATTTGGAGCTCGTGGTCTCTCATACTACTCTCTCATCGGTTGCTTCCCCTTATTTACTACTGTCACTGCCCTTGGTTTCTTTTCATAAGCTTTCTATGGCTTCCACTTTTTTGATTGATCCAGAAAAGACAACTGTTTGGATTCTCCTTGTAAGCTAGCCACCTTGTTGATTATCTTCTCAAATGTTTTGATAGTTAAACCTTTGACCATGAAGGCGATGGGGCCCTGGATATTCTTAAGTAGAATTTCAATGGCATGTTATTCAGACAATTGCGGTTCGCATTTCATACTCAATTTATGTCATCTAAGAATATAATCAATGAGGGACTCACCATGGTGTTGTTGAGCCACAACGAGATCGCCTACAGTCACCCTTTGCTAAGCTCCAATAAACCTCTTAATGAAGAGTTGCTCCAACTCAGCAAAAGTCTTCACTGAACTATTGGGGAGTTCAGCGTACCAATGAAAGGCTATGTCTGCTAAGCTACTGATAAAGAGATGGAAGAGTAAAAGCATCACTGCCATCGACGTTGCAACAACTGGCTCTAAAGTGCGCAATGTGCTGCCTTGGGTTCCCGCTGCCATCGAAGCTCTTGAAAGAAGGTGGCAAGAAACCCTTATGATACTGGATGGCATCAAATTCCTCTTGGCAGGGTCTAGCTTTTGGAACCAAGGATCATCCTCAAGCTTGAGCCAACGCTTCTATCTCTTGCTGCTCAACCATAGTTTTGATGTCCTTTTCCTGTACGGAGGTACTATCCACTACCTTTCTATATAAACTAGTACTACCTTGCTCTACTGTGATGTATTCTTAGCTTGATCCAAGACATGCAATAACTCTGGCTGACTAGTCTCTGCTATGGTAGGATGTACTGCTAGGGCTTGGTTTTGAAGTGCCAAGACTGCTACTAGCAACTCCTCAAGCTTCTTCCCCATCCTATCTATTTGTTCATCCTTTTGCTTTAATTATTGAAGGAGGTGTTGGGTTGAGTAGGTTGTGTCATCTTGCTCGACCACATCACCTTCCAAATTTTGCAGATCATGGAGGACAAAACCCCTGGTGTCTACCATGTGAACTCCCGCTGAATCCTCTAATAGATCATCCTCATTATGATCAAAATTGACCTTTTTATCCTCCAAATCTGACCAGGCATATCTTAAGATCTCCTCCTCTCCACTAGATATTGTGCCACAATTTCATCTAGGGATCGATCTAATTGAACAGGTACAAAAGATCTGGCAACCGAGTAGGATCACTATCATGAGAGTGACATCCGACCTGCCGGAGAGCTTACTCTGAGGCTACGCCGCTAAGAAAGATGCTACTGGCTATCACTAGATCTGGATGGAGTAGTACTCCTAAGAGGATATATAGCCATGGGGGTGATTGACTGTCTCATGCTCCCTCTACAGTTGTAATCTCCATAGCCTGCTGAGGTGGTGGTGGTGATGGGATGACTATGATACTCCGAGGTCGCCATTCCCTCCTCACCACATCAAGGGGATGGTCGAAGAGCTCTCACCTCAAGTAGGGGCAGACGAACTTCTCTTGTCGTGATGATCACCGTGGAGGTTCTCTCTCTTGGGATGCCTTCATGGCATTTGTTGGAATAATGGATGCTGGAACATGTACAAGAGTTGGTGGGTGTGGAGTAGAGCGGTGTGGTGGAAGCACCATTGACTCTCTCTAAATAGGAGCTCCTCTCCTATGATGGGTAGTCCCCGTTAGTAAGATACTGTCAGTATGATCAATACAAGTAGCGCACCAATCAAAAAAGTCCACAAGTGTGTTTGATTGCTGATGTACCTCCTCTCCCTCCCAAGATTGATGTACGGCCTCCCCGCCCTCTTTACCGATATGCAGCCACACTATGGGGGATAATTGATCTCAAATCAAATTGAGCCCCGGACTCCGATCGTCTGTAGGCTCTGCCAACTCGGTAAAGAACTAGCCTCAGATCATCATACGACCTCCTCCTTTCACTGATAGGAGCCTAAAACTATACTTCAGGTGAAGATGAAGCTGAAATCCTTCTAACATCCTCTCTATCAGATCCATAAAGGGGTTGAAACTTGTTCTCTGTAATAATAGGAGACACTACCCTATGTGACTCCTCCACGGCAACCTGAGAAACTACCTCCAACTCCTTAGCTATGCGTGTGTGATACTGCTTGATCATGCAATTCTTGTTTTGGCATTGAGTCCTAATAGGTTAAGCAGTATGGGAGCTAGACCCAATCTCGAAGGTAGAGGAGACAACCCCTGGAATCAGGGGAGCCTTCCCCTTGGAAGGTGCCAATGAGTGGGTGCTAGCCCACACTGGGCCAGCAAGGGGAACAACTGGTGCACCGGCACAAGATCAAGCACGCGCATGGAACTACCACAGCCTTCCTCTTTAGTGAGAGAATCTCTAAATTAGATGGTAACTCAACCCGGATGACCAGCTCCTGCCCAGTCACCATGCTCTTGCTGTCTGTCATGATGGTGGTTCCCTCACATGTAATCTAAGCCCCCTCAAAGCCTCGGCCAAAGTGGATGAGGTGGGCGTAGTCAGATCGTGGGGGCTGGCCTAATCCAAGGCCAAATCCTTCCCATGAGGAAATGTGAAGACATACTTCTGTGCTACCATTGAATTGAACTAACTGAACTAAAACTAACTAAAAACTGACTGAAAGTCTGCAATGTTGAAAAATAAGTTTGAATTAGATTTCTGTTTTGTTAATTTTTAAATTTCAATTTAGAATTTGAACCCACACTCAACAACTTGAAAGTGTTAAGTGGGGCTCAAATGAATTTGGAGAGATTTTGAGATTGATTAAAACGGAGATTTTTTTGAATGTAGAATCCATTTCCAACAAATTTGTGTATGTTGAAAATAGATTTAAATATTTTTGAAGAGATTGATGCTTCCATAGGTTCATATTTGAATTTGATTTTTTTTTTTGAGGACCCTTCATTTAACAAATTTGAGTATGTTAAAGTAAAGGGTCAATTGATTTTGTTTTGATTTACGATTTTGGGATTTACTCACTTAGCAAATTTGGGTATGCTAGGTGAGGTGTTTGAAACAGTTTCTTCTTTTGTTTGCTTGTTTTTGAATCATGTGTAAATTTGAAAATGAAATCTTCATTTTAGCAAATTTGGATATGCTAAATGAAGAATCCAAATGTTTTGTTATTTTTGAAAAGGGGATCTTTACTTAGAAAATTTAGATATGGTAAATATATGATCCATGTGTTTTGTGTTTTGATGATTTTGAAAAGAGGATTCTTAGCAAATTTAGGTATGCTAAGAGAATCCAAATGTGTTTCATGTTTTTGTGACTTTGAAAAGAGGATTCTTAATAAATTTAGGTATGCTAAGGGAGTCTAAATGTGTTTCATGTTTTGATGATTTTGAAAAGAGGATTCTTAGCAAATTTAGGTATGCTAAGGGAATCCAAATGTGTTTCATGTTTTGGTGATTTTGAAAAGAGGATTCTTTGCAAATTTAGGTATGCTAAGGGAATCCAAATGTGTTTCATCTTTCTGTGATTTTTATTTTGAAAAGTGGATCTTCACTTAGAAAATTTGAGTATGCTAAATGAAAGATCCAAATGTTATTTGAATTTTTTATTTTTGAATCTGAAAAGTGGATCTCCACTTAACAAATTTGAGTATGCTAGATGAAGGATTAAAATATGATTCATTTTTGTGATTTTGATTTTGAAAAGTTGATCTTCACTTAGCAAATTTGGGTATGCTAAATGAAAGATCCAAATATAGTTTGAATTTTTGTGATTTTGAAAAGAGGATCTTCACTTAGCAAATTTGGGTATGATAAATGAAAGATCCAAATGTGTTTTATTTTTTTGTGATTTTGATTTTGAAAAATGGATCTTCACTTAGCAAATTTGGGTATGCTAAATGAAAGATCCAAATGTTGTTTTGAATTTTTGAAAAGATGGTTATTGATTTCATTTTGAAAATGAAATCTTCATTCAATAAATTTAATGAGGATATTCATTTGGGCTTTTTGAAAATATGATTGTTGATTTTGATTTTTGAAAATGATTGTTGATTTTGACTTTGAAAAGTATGATTATTATTTATTTTAATTTTTTTATTTTTGTTGAAAATGAAATTTTCATCCAACAAGTTGAATGAAGATGTACATGATTGTTGATCTTGATTTTTAAAAAATGATTGTTGGTTTTATTTTTTTAAAAATGAAATCTTCATCAAAATAAATTTATTGAAGATGTTCATTTGTGCTTTTCAAAAATATGATTGTTGGATTTTATTTTTGAAAATGAAATCTCCATCAAAATAAATTGAGTGAAGATGTTCATTTGTGCTTTTAAAAAATATGATTTTGGGATTTTATTTTTGAAAAGATTCTACATATAATAATCTTGAGGATTGTTAGACGAGGGTGATTTATGAGGATTTTTGTGCAAACATTTTATTATGTGTATTTTGGAAAAGTGCTTTTTGGAAATTAATGTTTTTATAAAGGACTTATTTTTCTTAATTTTTGGAATGAACCTTTCCTTGTCATAAAAATGGTAAGGAGGAAGTCTTTTAATTATTTCTTTTTATTAAGTCTTTACTCTTTACCTATTAGGAAACCCGATAAGGGTTTTAAGACCTACACGGAGTGAGGTCCTAAAACCTAAATGATGTTGGCTAGCTTAGCTTAAGGATGAAATAAACTAAGTGCCAACAGAAAAAGAAAGATAGTCTTGGGTTCATATAAAATATAAACCCACTATCGATACTTGGAGACAACGATCATTTACCAAAGATGGAGAGAAGAACCATCCCAAGTGAAGTCACCAGAAAAATCTGTAGTGAAAATATTCTCATCTTCATCTATCTTTTGGAAAGGATAAATGAAAACAAAAATATACACCTTGGTTGGGACAGATTTGCAGATGTTCTTATTAGGGTAATCGGGTACAACATTGAGGAAAGGTGAACTATCTCGAGAGATAGAAATCACCACCCTACAATGGACCTAATCACCTCAATAAGGACTCCTAAGAACTATGGGTCTTCATATGTACCAAAGATTCTTCCCCTACTTTATATGGAAAAGTAAAGTAGGATTTATTTTAAACTGGGTTCATTAAGTTCCCTATGGAGGTAAGCCCTCATAGTTAATTACATCCTAATGAATGAGATTCTTTAGGAATACTCTCGATTAAGGTAAATGATCATTATTTAAAAAGATTTCAAAGATATGACTGTCAATCAATTGATTTATTTTTAGAAGATCAAGGGGATTGATCGAGAGGAGGGGATGCTTATGATACTAGGAAGTCTAGTAGGCACCCCAAACTATCCTATTATTGGGTTTTATATTTTTCAAGTTGAGGGGAATTACTTTTTGAGTTGAATTTTTATTAAAAATCTAGGACTTATAATTCCATGACACAAGATCATGAAAATGCCTAAGATGAGAGGATTTATGCTTGTAGCCCGCAAAGAGAAGTAGCAACCTCTAAACCTAAATCTAGGGAGCTTTGGTGAGGGACAAAGCATGACCTAAATCTAAGGTAAAAATGGGTATTTAGTTTATCTCCGCAAGAAAAGGATAAACCACCCGACTGTTTGGACTTACAATTGCCTGGGGGTGGCCGCCAACTAACTCCTACGATTTTAAATATATGTAGGCAAGTCATATGCTTTTGCAATATAGCTAAGCTGTTGTTTATTTAGAAAGAAGCTAAGTCCTTAAACACACTCCCTAAGAGACTAGATCATGTAGGGCATGATAAATGACTTAAATCTAATACAAATTTTGTAATGTTTAATTTTCATTTTAGATAATTCATTTGACACAGACTATGGGATTCATATGCCTAATGCATAAGAAATATGATTATGGGCCAAAATTAGCAAGAAAGAGGTGCGTTTCCATTATGGCTCTCAAAGGTCAAGCTAAGTTCCCTGGCATGGGTGGAAGCCCTCCATAACATGAGTGAAATAAGATGCTTTTTATGCATGATGTGAAAACATATAACATCCAGCTAAGGGGTTGCTAAATCTTTTTATCTTAATTTTATAACATAGGCTTTAAGCGAGGTAATGAGTTATTAATTTTTAGTTTTGAGTTGACCAATTTGATAGAAAATTTATTTTTTTTTAGGAGCCTAATCACATCTAGGCCATTCATCAAGCAAAGAAGAAACTAAGAAAATATGCCATCTTAATGCATAAGCTAAACAAAAAATCAATCAATTTATAAAGCTGACACAAAAGAATAAGAGGCCTTTTATGGTCAGGCTCCACCGCACAAACCAGAAAATAAATTGGGTAGCCGATCTCTACCCTTATACAACCCGGATTACAAATGAATTAATTACAATCAAGAAGGAATTCATGTTATTGGGCTCTTCATTCTTCATTCTTTATTTCTTTTTTCTTCTTTCTTCTTTCTACTTTCTTCTTTCTTCTTTCTTCTTTTGGTTAGTTAGAACATGGTTGCTCCAAAGGCCTCACATGATACAAAAGACATAATCTTATGACCAATGTTCATCCTAACCCCTCATAACAATCATTCCAAATCCTAATTATAAAATTACATGAAAAAGGAAAGTAAATCTAACTAAAACCTGCAAAATAGATATTAGCTAAACAAACCACACAATCCCAAGCATGTATATGAATAAATTAGACTTAGCACCCCACACATGGGTAACCAAGTCCACCTAGCCTATTTTGGATTATGCTTAGGGGTATGAGCAACTTGCATAGCAAAAGCATTTATATTTTCATTATAGCGCCCCTTTAGCACAATCCTCTGCAGAAAATAATGATTAGATTAAGATTGTCCTACCATTCAATCTATGTACATACACCCTAACATCCAGACTAAAATATCACATCACAAAATAAAAGCAAACATCAAACCAAGTATCGCCCTAACATAGGACTAGAAATGATGACTTATTTAGTGTGTAAAAGGCTTATGTGGTATGTCTTAACTAGGCTTTAATATTAGAGTTTTCTAAGTATGAAGGATTCAACTTAGAGGATGGTTTCATTTAAGCGATTTAGTTGATTTGGTTGATTTTTATTTTTATGATTTAATTTGGTTTGAATGAACATATAATTAATTACTAAGTGTTATAAAGAGAGAAAAAGAGAAGAGGACTTCTCTTTCCTCCCTACCTTAAGTAATTTCTAAAGTAGATTCATTAATGACTTTTTGTTTAGTGGATGTTTTATTATGTGTTTTAATTAATCCTAAGTTTAGACTTTCCCTAAACAAACCTATTCAAAAAGAAAGGCATTTTAAGATTAAGTAAAGTGAATTACTATTACAAAACACACAATACTTTATTTCTTTCCAATATGTGTAACATGCATATGGATGAATCCTAAGCATATCTATACATGCAAATGGAAATGTTTAGCACACCTTAATGATGAATGCTAAGAGATATTTATTTAAGAGAAATTTGGAATGTTTCATGTATGCATGATTTTGTTAAGTAGAAAAAGAGAGAGATTCTTTTATCCATTATTCATATGCACATTTACATGTATGAAAGACATAAGTGAGTATATCGCCATTATTTTCTACATTAAGGGTGTAAGGTACAAGACCTACTTGGGACTACTTAAAGCCTCACAACCTCGGGGTGTCTAGACTAGTATACCACTTTTCTTAAATATATGTGCATGTACAAAAAGAAATGAATGGAAAGAGAATCATGCAAAAGGTTTATGTTTGTTTGTTTGATTTTAGTTATTTAATTTTTTATGTGCAAATGTGAAGGTCCCTCTTAAATGATAACATAGGAATGAATAGGAATGGATTTAAGCAAGTGTTATGTTCTTTTCAAATGAACTACAGTAGAACATATCTAAATTGATACTCTCAGGATCAGGGGTATTGTATTAATTTAGGCAAGATATTAATAAAGAGAGTGTCATTTAATTAATTGATTTTTTATTGCCAAGGAGGTGCGGATATTCTACAATTCCAGCCTGACGTTCACGGAGCTAAATAAAGGGAGATCAGTCATGCTCTCTTAGCCATACACAAGGAGGGAAGCTTCTAGAGAATTATAGAAAGATGGGGAAAAACCTTGAGGACTCCAGAAGGTTCCACCATATTCCAAAAGTTGCTGGAGGAGGAAGGCTTCAAGAGAACTCTAGGATAGTGTGGAATACTCTAGAACCCTTGTATATGGTAGGAGTGGTGTGGAATGATCTAGAACCATGTATATATTATTGTATTTTAGAACATTCTTTTCTAGATTATTCCTAGGGATAGGGGGAGGACTATAAATAGAGGACCTCACCCCTCATTTGGAACCAAGCAAGGAAGCAAGAAATAACCAAGCAAAGGGATCCAAGGTTCCCAAGCAATCTTGTATTGTAAAGCTCTCTTGCATAGTCAAGTGATTTCTTACTTCCAACCTCTCTTGTCTAAAAGAGTTTTGAGCATTCTAGTCCAGCGTTGCGAGGGTTAGGCTAACTTAGCATTAAGGAAGGAGTGCTAAGGCAGCACGGGAGACTAGGAAAAAGTTTCTCCGTGACACGACGCTGAAATCTCGCAACAACATCCTTCAACCCAACCCTTTGCCCATCTGAGCACACCACAAACCAAACACTTCACCCTGATTCAAACACTCACCACCACAATGGCTTCGAAGAAGACAAACATGACCAACGAGGTCCGCATTGCACTCTGGTGAAAAAAGAATCCTTCCTCACTGTTGATCTCATCATGTGGTTAAAGGAGACGATGGTGTCTGTGCCTGGGATGATTTCCGACGAAATGCTCAACATCCTGCTGGGAAGACACAAACCGATCCGCGACAACGCCATCAAGTTTTCACTGATGGAGATGGAACTGTACCAGTGGTTCCTTACCTACCAAGATAAGGTCAACATGTCAGGTGTCCTAATCAAAGAGAAGGGAATCTTCTTCCTCTCGTACCATTACAATGCTCAAACGGCCGGAAGCATTCAAGAATCGCCATGGCATCAAGTCCTACCGCCATTTTGGAGAGTCTGATCACAACATGGACGTGATTACGTGAACTCAGATCTGCTTTGACATTGGATGATGTCAAATTTTGTAACAAATATGTAGCTATTTTAGTAGTTATCAATATAAAAATTTTCGAGCGTGAGTATTAATTATTGACTTTGGGAGGTTTATTAATAAATGTATGAGGCCCGAAGCTAGATCCATTAGTATTAACTATTAGGTTATTGACTTAAAGATCAACTAGTTCTATTGTATACAATTTCCAAATCCTATTCAAGACTATGTTAAAAGAGAAGAAAAGGAAAAGTCACATAATGCACATCTTATATTATACTCACATGCAAGCTCTTAAGTAATTATATGTAGCATACCTTCTATTTTGCAATGTTTTATTTATAAGTTTTGAAAGTAATTTTGCATTTAATAGTGATAATAGCCATTCATATTCTTACTTTAGCCAAAACATGCAATTTGACATAAAGAAAATATTTCATTTTTAATTTATTCTTCAAAAGACATGAATGCATTATTTCATATGACATACACATTTAGCATGCTAGGAAAGAAATAAAGTGATGTAAGCATATAATTTCACTCACCCTACTTAATTCCTAAAGACAATCCTATGGAATAAGATCTTTTAAAGTGATTCAAACTGTTTAAAGGAAATTTTGATTTTTGTTTTGAGTTTGATTTGAATTTAAGAAATGTGAAAAGAGTTTTTTGGTCCTAATCCATTCCCCCATGTGTGAGTTGATTTAGTTTGTTTTTAGAACCATTAGATAGATTTTATATTTTGTTTAGGTTAAGGTATACATTGAGTCCATTAATTACCCCTTACCTATACCACTTTAACATATTTAACCAAATAATTATGAGCCAATGTATGACATAAAATCATAAGGAATTTAAATCAGTAATGCACGTAAGGAAGAAAGGAGCCTAATGCATTTAGCTCAGTTAATGATTAATTAAGCTAAAGGGTTTAATTTAAGTACTTTCATAACCCTTCCCACACATATGGGTTAGATATTATTTCCTTAAGCTACTTAGGTTATTGAACACCTAAGTATCTACCCAAGAAGGAATTGATTAAATTCAAATTGATTTGATTTAAAATTTTGATTAATTAAGCCATTTAATAAAGTGATTAAAATATTTAATTAATTTGCACCTTAATCAAATTTTTATCTAAATGAAATAAACTTAGGGGAAAAGATTTGGGAAAGAACTCCTAATCTCATTCCCTAAGTCCATTCATTATTTTAAGGTAATTAACAAACTTAATTAATGAATTTATCACTATTTAATAGATTAATTAATCATTTAATTAATTAAGAGAGTAATTAGGAGTGCATCAAGAAATTCCCCTAATTAAACAATTAATAAATCCCAAGAAAATTAGGGGAGGCAAAAGTTATCCCACTAAACATACCTGAAAAGTTTGGAATTAATCAATAAAATAATTAGAGAGTAATTGACATAATTACATTCCCAATAAAACTCAAATTACATGAAAGTTACTGTTCAAAATCAATTAAACTCAATTTTATATTATTCTCCTTCGAAATTCTTCAAAATTCATTTGACTTTATATTTTTTTTTATTTTTCTACATTTAGTTATATAATTTTGAAGTTTTTGTGAATAAAACTTAATTAAATCCTTAATTATATGACTAATCTTGTCGGCGCCACATGGACCGCTGATGCAGCGCGCACTTTCCACGTGGCACGAAGGGATTCATTCTTTAAGTTGTCACATTCTATTCCGCATTACCCGACAGCGCTACGCGATTTCTCCCTAGAACGTCCGATCAAAGATCAGATGGTCAGAATTGAACCCGCGGTTCTAATAGGATAAATCAAAGGATCTCACATGTTTTAATCAGGACCGTCCATCCAAAACATGCGGGATGGACAGTCCATGATTCTTCACTGCCCTCCCTTATGGGAGATGGCAACCGTCCATCCTCCATGACTTGATCCGAGCTCAATTAAGCTCAGATTAAGTAGGGATTGATCACACACCATCAAGAAGGGATAAGCAAGACATCCAATGGTCAAATTCACTTGAGGTCACACTTCTCTTCATAAAGGACCAAAGAAAATCTAGCCTAAGCTCAATTTTGAATAGTACCTCACCAAAGGCTATCACCGGCGCTCCCAACCGTCGAGGTAGCTTCATCTAGTGGAGAGAAAGCCTTGTTGAAGGTTTGAGGGCTTCAGGTTGAGTAGATCCTCCAATTGGCCAAAGTCCTACTTCTAGGCTTACGACTTTGGTCTAGCTCCCTCCTCCCATGCCTTGCAAGCTTGAAAGAAGCTTTGGATCAACTTGATTGGGTCCTCTGAGGGTGCTTGCAAGAGCAATTGGCTTTTGGTTGAGTGATGGATGAGTTAGAAATTTCAATGAGCTCCCCAATTTTTGGCTTAAGGAAATCTGAAAATGGAGAACTCAAAGTAGGTTTAAGATGCTTGGAGGAACTTGGAGAAGCTTGCTCTAAGTTTCCTAAGCTTAATCGAGTGTGAATGATGTGAATTCAAGTGAAATTAGGGGGAGCATATCTCCCCTCACAAGGATCAGATGGCCAAGAGGTGTTTTGCCATTTTGATCAAATTGATCCCATGGAGTGAGTTGGTTAAGCCATTTTCAGTGGCATGTGATTTAGTTTTGGCAGAGGAGTTGAGTGGTGAAGCTTCCATCTATTTGAAATGAGAGTGGGAATGATTCCATGTGGAGAATTTCCCATTGGGTGGTCAGTTTTGGCCCTAGGTTAGGTTTTGCTGACCCAAACCCATTGGGTCATATGAACCACACTCATTAGTGTCCACTTGGTCCACTAAAATGGTGTCAAGTGGCCATGAAAAGGATATGACCAAATTTTAAGTGGAATTGGCCATAGGTTACCCCATGACCTAAGGGTAAAATGGTCATTAAACTTTGATTACACTTTAGGCAGATTTAGAATAGTTTGAAATTGGATTGGTCCAAATTTAAAAGAATTTGGAGTTAATTTGATGTCATTTGGCTCATGTTGACCCATTTAGGTCAAAATGGGTCAACTTGGGTCAAGTTGACCAAATGGTCAAATTGGATCAAACCAAGAGTTGGGTCAAGTTCATATGATCATTTGAAATGTGTAGGCATCATTAGTTTGGTTCAATTTGATTTATATTTGGTTTTGATTCATTTGATTTCATTTAGGTCAAATGAGTCAAGTTGACCAATTTGATCCATTTGACCCAATTGGGCTAGGTCATGGGTTGGTTTAGGTTTGGTTGGTCATTTGAAATATGTTACAAGCTTTGGTTTCAATCAATTTTGGTTTGGTTTGATTTTGGCTAAATTTGACCTTTTAGGTCAAGTTGGGTTCATGGTTAATTGGGCTAGGTTAAGTCTAGTTGGCCAATTGAGGCTTTGGTCAAGTTCAATAAGTAGTTTAGAATAAATTTTACCCATTGGTTGTAATCAATTTGGCTTAAATCAAGATTTGAAATATTTTGACTTTTTAGTTCAAGTTAGGTCAACTTGGGTCAAGTGATCAATTGGGATAGGTTGGCTTAAATGATGACTTGGTCAAGTTCAAACATTGATCATAAATTGATTTTGATCAATGGTTTCAATCAATTTGGCCTATGGTGGATTTTGGCTAGTTTGGGTTTCATTTTGGCTAAGTGTTGACATGGTCAACTCTTCAGTTTGACTTAGTTTGACCTAATTTGAGTGATTGATCATCTTATGATGATTGTTGCTCACAATGTGAGGCTTAGGTGGGCTTAGTTCAACCAATTTGGGTGGGATTAAAATTTGGCTCAAAAGGGTCACTTTAGGTCAAGTGAGCCTAAGTGGGTCAATTGGCTTGATCAAGGCTTGATTCAAGTTTCGTTGAACTCACTTATAAACTTATGACTGAAATATAAATCCATTTCCAAGTGATTTGGAGTAAAATGGATTTTGGTTCATTTGACAATTTCAAGTTCAAAAGGGTGAACATGAATTTAGTTTTGGTTTGATGATTGAAGTTTATATTTATATTTGGATTCATGATTGAAGGATTGATTGAATCATGAAGAAAATCCAAAGGTTTGAATTGATTTGAAGTTGATTTGGCTAAGTTCAAGAATTTGACTTGAAAGAGTTTGATTAGATCCGAGTTTAAGTTTTGAATTTAGTTTTGGTGTGATTATTGAAGTTTATGTTTATATTTGGATTCATGATTGAAGGATTGATTGAATCATGAAGAAAATCCAAAGGTTTAAATTGATTTGAAGTTGATTTGGCTAAGTTCAATAATTTGACTTGAAAGAGTTTGATTAGATTTGGGTTTGAGTTTTGAATTTGGTTTTGGGCATTTAAATTTATATTGCATTTATATTTGTGAATATAAATGAGAATATAAATGGGTTATGAGAAAATTTCTTGAATTTGAATTGATTTGGATTTGATTTGAGCTAAGTCCATAAGATGGAATCAAAGGGCATAGGAAAGATTTCTGAACTTGGAATTTAGTTTTGGATTTAGTTTGGGTTATTTGAATTTATATTTCATTTATATTTATGAATATAAATGAGAATATAAATGGGTTATAAGAAAATCTCTTGAGTTTGAAGTGATCTGAATTTGATTTAAGCTAAGTCCATAAGATGGAATCAAAGGGCTTAGGAAAGATTTCAAACTTGGAATTGAGTTTTGGATTTAGTTTTGGTTATTTGAATTTATATTTCATTTATATTTATGAATATAAATGAGAATATAAATGGGTTATGGGAAAATCTCTTGAGTTTGAAGTGATTTGAATTTGATTTGAGCTAAGATTTTTGATTTTGGAATTCAATTATAGGTTTCAATCATTTGGAATTGATTCATGATTTGATAAAATCTATTGGAACTGATTTAAGGTTTGGTTTGGAATTGGAGTTGATTTAAGTTTGAGGTTGATTTGAATCTAGAGGTTGACTTGAAAGAAGGAAGTGAGGATTTGGTTCAAGCTATAGAGTAGGAAAAATTTCCTAACACCCCTAAGGCATAACCTGTTCTTATGGCTAACTCTTCTAAGTCTTTAGAGTTAAGTTAAGTGTTCACCTAATCACTAGAAGTGTCTTAAGACTGTCTAAGAGGGGTCCTATGTCTAAGGTGGAGGGGTTGAGAGCTCATTTTAAAAATGAGGTCAACAGGTTCATATGGGTTAAAAGGTTGACTTGGTCAAATGACTAAGTTGACTTAGTTTGACTCAGTTTAAGCTAATTGATCATCCTAGGGTGATCAATGGTCATGGTATGAGGTTTGGATGGGCTTGGTTCAATCCAATTTATGTTGGATTAGAACTTGGTTCAAATAGATTCTTTAGGTCACTTTGGGTCAAGTGAACCTAAATGGGTTAATTAGCTTGGTTTTGATTTTATTAAGGTTTAGTTGAATTTATATATGAGTTTAGGATTAAAATATAAATTCAACTACAATCAATTTGGGCTATGATAGGTTTTAGTCCATTTAGAATTTTCAAGTCAAAAGGGCTAAGTTGGACTTGACTTAGGTTAATTTTAATTTGGCTTGATGATTGTAAGTTTTATTTATATTTTGATAGATGATTGGAGAGATGATTGATCCAAGAGAAAATCCATTGATTTTGGCTTAATTTATATAGGATTTGGCTAAGTCCAAAGAATTAGCTCAAAGGGTTTAAATTTGGTTTTGATTTGATTTTTTATTTAGTTGGCCATTTGAGTTTATATTTAATTTATATTTGTGAATTTAAATGAAGATATAAATGACCTGTGAGAAAAATAATTAAATTCGAAGTGGTTTGAAGGAAAATTTGGCTAAATTCATGAAAGTAGGTCAAAAGGGCTTAGAAGAGAATTTAATTTAGTTTGATTTAATTTTGATTATTGGAATGTGGGTTCCATTTATATTTATGAAGATGATTGAATATATGATTGATTCATGAGAAAATCAATTGATTTTGGGTTGATTTGGGTTAAGATTTTGCTAAGCTTATGGAGGTAAGTACATATTGCTTAGAGAGGGTCTTGACTTGACTTGATTTAGTTTGATTTGATTTTGATCATTTGAATGTAGGTTTGATTTATATTTAGGAAGATAATTGATGGAATAATTGATTCATAAGAAAATTAATTGAGTTTTATTTGATTTGAATGAGATTTTGGCCAAGCTTATGAAGATGGATAGCATGGCTTAAGAGGGATTTGGAGCTTGGATTTTATCTCGGGTTTCAATCATTTGGAGTTGAATTTGGACTTGAATTTGATAAATGGTTGAGGGATTGAATTGATCTTGGAGAAAATCAATTGAATTTGGATTGATTTGAATTTGGTCAAGGGCCAAGTCCATAAGATAAAATCATAGGGCTTAGGCAGGATTTTGATTTTGGATTTTATCATGGGTTTCAATCATTTGACTTGGAATTTGGATTTGGATTTTGTATTTGAATCAAATTTGATGTTTGGTTTTAGAAGGTGATCATGGATTGGGTTTAGGCTATGGGGTATGTAATTTCCTTAAATCCCTAAGGCATATCCTAATCTTATGGTTAACTCTTTTAAGTATGCGAGCTTAGGTTAAGTGTTCACCTAATCACTAGAAGTGTCTTAAGACTAAGGAACTCTTAGTGTCTATAAGAGTCCTAAATCTATGATGAGGAGATTGAGAACTCACTCCAAAAGTGAGGTTAACAAAGGCGAACGGGGTCCATCTTCCTGCGCTCGTAGGACGACGAATCACTAGCCGTCTATTCCGCGTGATTAGAATGGATGATCGTGATTAATCTTGCTAGAAATCTTGATTTAATCTTTTCATAATCACGGGATTAATCTTGACCATCTGATTCAAAATCGGACGTTCGCGATAAAACTGTGTCCACCACCGAGTCAATAGCCAATATAAAGTCGTCATGTGGAAAGCGTTGTCGCATCAGCGTCTACATGGCACCGACAATTTAAAATGAGTAATTAGGCTTAAAATTTAATTTAAATAGCCATAATCAAAAAATCATAACTAATTATAGAAAAATCTAAAAAATACAAATAAGCTCATTTTGAAAAGCTTAAACATAAAAGAATTTAATAAAAATAAAATCCCCGAGTAATGTTCAATGAATAGTGCTTAATTATGGTTTGAAGCTTATGCTAATTATCTTAATTAAGGCCAAATTAGTTGGAAATTAATTCTAAATTTGGCATATTGATTCTATGAGATGTCATCCGCCTCCAATAGTATTTTTGGAATTATTTTCCACGTAATTTGGGAAATCCTAAATTTTTAATCATAATTACCCCTTTTAAGTGATTTAATAATTATTAAAAATCAATAAAAATAAAATTGAGTAATTAAGGATAATTAATTAATCAAAATAGTGAAGATAACATGAGAATTAATTAGGACCATATTCTCCTATTAATTCCAAATGTATTCCCTTAATGGACTTAATTAACATGTTTTATAATTAAAAATAAATTAATTAAATTTATAATTAAATTCAAATGAAACTAACTTAGCTAATTCAAGTGCCAACCCATTAATCCCTTCACGTATTTAATAGCATAAAGTTATTAAATAAATTATTATAAGTATATTATTTCATGAAAATTATTAAAAATCAATAAATAATAAAATTGAGCAATTAGGGATAATTAACTAATAAAAATTTATATGTTTTCATTTTGGTTTGGCATAATGAATATTTATTTAATTTGATTGTCCTTAGGATTTAATAAAATTAAGTATATTGTGTAGTGATATTTAATTACTTCCTTTTAATTATCATAAATATGTATGTCATTTGCTTCATGTATTCATATTTTAAAAAAAAATTAAAAGAATATGATTGCATTCAAATTATATGAGTTGGATAAATATTATTATATGGTGTGACTATTATCACTAATAAATCTCAAATTATTTTGAAGATATAAGTTAATTATGAATCAAATGGTTTGAAATGTAAATCAATGTTTATTGTAAATACTTAATGAAATATTAATTTATTTGTACTTGAAGATGGCAATGGATTGTTTTATTCTTATGTTATATGCTTATGTTTACATATATTTGAATTAGTAAGTATATAGCATGGACATCCCAAGAACACGAGGCTTTAAGTAGTGCCAAGGAAGTCTTAGATAATCTCGCTTCTCTAGTTTAACAATGGCACATACTTGCTTAATTTCATTTATGTGTATGCATATGCTAGAAAATAAAGTAAAACATCTTTCTTTATGCCATTAAACTTTCAATGAATAAAGGATTTTTATATATAACATTTGCATGATTTTGTTTCTATGCTTATGTATATTTGAATTGGCAAGTATATAGTATAGACATCCTGGGAACATAAGGCATTAAGTGGCCCAAAGGAGGTCTTAGATAATCTGACTTTTATGGTTTAACAATGGCATGTACATGCTTAAATTTCTAATACATATTTTCATATGCTTAACTATGAGATGAAATCTCCCTTTTCTATCAAATTCATGCATCAACATTCATTAAGTGTGCAAAAATATGGGTATATTGAATGTATGTGTATATACTAAATCAAATATTAGAGAAATTAAAAAAATAGAAGAATGTGGATATTATGATAATGAAAGAAAGTAGTGGAGTATTAATCATATGATTGTGACTTTGTTTCATTAATCTTAAGATACCTTTCATGTTTGTATAAGATTCATTAAGGCTGATATAAACTTATGCTAAATAAAATCTATAAGCGATTCAATAAGAAAATTAAAGCCATAATAATCTACCTTTAGAAAATAACTTAGGCTAGAGATAGAAGAGTTAAGCCTCTTTCTTCTCTTTATAATAATTAGATGTTAAATAAGTATTGAATAAAATTAAAACATATAAATTAAAATTAAATCAAGCTACTAAAAGACTTAAAGTGAAATCATCCTTAATGAGTAATTTAACAATCCCAAGACTTTAGACAATCATAATTCTAAAGCTCAACCAAGACATACCACACTAAGCCTTAGCACACACACTAGAATACTAAGTCTCCGATCTTAATATTAAGTTAGGCTAATGTATGTGGTAGTAATATATTTTGTTTTATGATATAATACTTTTAGATTGGATGTTAGGATTGTTTGTGCGTAGACTAGATGTTAGATCATTATTAGCATAATGATGTCTTATATAAGAGATTGTATTTAACGGGCAGCTGTAATAATAAATGAATATAAATATTCTTGCTTGTAGGTGTTGTTTATGCCCTAAGCATAATCCACTTAAAACATGTGGGCATAGTTACCCAAGTGCAAGGTGTTAAGTCCAAATATGTGAAATATAATTGCTTGTCTTGTATGTTTGTTCAGCTAGCATCTGGTTTGTAGGTGTAATTAAATTTCATTTTTCATAAATATGTAGTTTTTGTAATAGGATTAGTAATGTGAGATTTAAGATGAACAGTGGCTAGAAGGCTAAGACTTGAGAGGCTCTATGAAGCCTACAGAAAACTAATCCAAAAAAAAAACAAAGATTGAAGACCCTCACATCATTTATCTTAATTATAACATTTAATTATAATCCAGGTTATATAATAATAGAGCTTGACTACCCAACCTTTTCTCTTTTTCGGAGTGTACGGTGGTATCCAGCTGCATCGGCCTTTTATTCTATTATGAAATTCAAATGCTTGATTATTGTGTTTGGTTTGCACAATAGAAATGGGATATTTTTTTCATAGGTTTCTTAAAGTTTGATGATTTGATGTGTGGCCTATATGTGGTAAGCTCTTTAAGATAAAATTAAATTTTTAACCCTCACTAAATAACTCCCAACTAAATTCTAATGCAATTCATAAGCTCACTTTAAATCCTAGGCTTTTAATTAAGAAAATAAATGATTTAGCAACCCCTTAGCTGAATGATTGTATATTATAACAACATATATGTCATATTATTTCACTCTTGAATAGAGAGGATCTTCATTCTTGCATGATATGAGATATGCTTAACCTTTAAGAGTGGTCCATTGTAGTGGAGAACACTCTTCTAGCTGATTTAACCCAAAACTTAATTTCCTCATGCTAGTAGGCATAATTATCCCAACTCTTAGTCCAAAAATAAATGTGTCAAAATGATCTAAAAAATTTATAAATTTTCAACATTAGTCTACGTCTTGTTTGCATACTACATATTATCTAGTCTCTTAGGGCATAAATTTAGGATTCTATCTTCCTTCCTAATTAAATCACAACCTAGTTATCTTGCATTTACATGAGACCAGCCTACATAATTTTAAAGTGTATGAGGTGTTAGTTGGTGATCACTCCAAGCGGCTGTAAGTCTAGAAGAGTCTAGATGTGTTCACTCTCTCTTGTGGAGGTGAACTATCATATCTCATTTTCCCCTAGTAGAATTAGGTCGAGCTCTTAGCTTGTAGAGCACTCTAGATTTAGGTTCTAAGGTGGCTTGTTTATCTCTTGCTATAAGTATAAGTCATCATCTCTTAGGCATTTTTACAATCTTGTATTGATGAACTATAAGTTCTAGCATTCTAATAAGATTTCAACTTAAACAAAGTTAAATTCTCTCTTTCAAAAATATAAACCCTCATTGTAGGGTATATTGGAGCATTCATTAGGCTTCCTAGTATCGTGGGCGCTCCCTGCTTATCCTCATATGGAATATGTAAATACGTCTTTCTATTTGAACTCTCTCCATTTGATTTCCAAAAAATAACTAATCTTTTGATAGTCTAGCCTTGAAATCTTTCGAGAGAATTCTTAGAAAAATCTCATTTTCTAAAATGTAATTAACTATATAAGCTTTCTTTCATAAGGAACTAAAGAACCCAACATGATATAAACCCTACTTTACTTGTCATGTAAAGTAGGGGAAAGATCTTTGGTATATATGTAGACACATCTGCCTTAGGAGTCCTTATTAGGTGATTAGGTCCATTGTAGAGTGATGTTTCTATCTTTCAAGATAATACATCATACCTTATTGTCACACACGATCACTTCAATAAGTTACCCCCTAAGATTTGTGTGGTGTTTTTATGACTCCAAATTAAAATACTACAAATATGCACACCTTTTATAGAATATTTATTAAGAATTTAAGCATTATCATGACTTTATTCAAGCATATCCATAAAGTGGATATTTTTTATGACAATCAATATGGCCAAATTTGTCACATAAACTAAATTTTTTATATCATCCTCAACCATCTTTAATTTTCATGACTTTATTGAATCATTTGAAGTCTCTTATGATTCCCCTAAGATATGCATAAATGGAATACTTAATTAAGATAACCACCTTTTTGCTTACTTTACTGAAAAATGAAATGATGTCAAGTTATACTATTCTACTTATGATAAGAAGTTCTATGATATTATATAATTATTTAAATATTCGAGGCACCATATATTATGTAATAAATTCATCCTATAATTTAACTACCATGCGCCCATAAATTTATCAACACTCAAAAAAACTTATTTATAAGTATGCTAATTAATATAATTTTGTTAAGACTATTCTTTCAATTTGAAACACAAATTTTGCATTAACAATAAATGCATTGATTCTCTATCTTTGAGTCACTTTAGGTATCTCCTTAACAAAAGCTTAAATTCTAAGATATTCTAGAATAAAATATGATTATATCTTTTACCCTGATTTTATGTCCTTAATCATGACTATGTTGAAAAAATTCTTACTTTAACTAATAACTTTTTTACTCTTTAGGTCTATTTTTATTGAAAAAATAAGTTATACATTCCTAGACAACTTCTTTAATATTTTTTTTAATTATAAACTATATTTCGAGAGTATAATAAGACACTTTAGAAAGGATACATAATAGAATCATGATCTTTTGGCCATTTATAAGAAGATATGTTGATTAAACACTACATGTCATCTCACTTAAGAAATTATCCAAATAACTAAACAAAATATTGCAAATAGACTGTTTTCTTGAACTCTTATTAGGCTTGAGGAAACTTCTCATGGACTTTAATTTAAGCTGTATAAAATCCCTTGAGGGTATGATAGTATTTTTTTTATATTGATATGTTCTTCAAAATGGCATACTTTTTAGCCTATTCAAAAATTAATGATGCCTCTTATATAGCTAAACTTTTTAAGAAAAATATTAGACTATATGGGCTATCTTTTATAAGAATTTAAGATTAGATATTAGATTTGTTTGTTAGTTTAAAAAAGTCTATAGAAACATTTCTCAATAATTAAAATTTTTATTTGCATTTCACCTCTAAATAATTGGCTAAATGATATATATGAATGAACCCTTTAGCAATTTAGTAAAGTGTTTAGTAGGTAAGAACATTGCACATGAGACTTATATCTATGTACTTCTAAGTTTATTTATAATAACACTACATCACAAACAACTTAGGAAACATCTTTCAATAAGATAAATTATTGATTTAGTAGATATCTCTCATTATTTCTTTTCCAAAGCTATATTTATCTTTGTATAAAAGTTTATGAGTTGCATGAATAAGTAATAAATTCAATTGAGCAATAATAATTATTATAACATTATAAATTATTTTGAAAGTAAAGGTAAATTATGTCTTAATCAAACTATTTTTCCAAGTGTTATTCCACCAAATTTAATAAGCTACAAGCTTAGATTTGTGGCCTATTTAAACATATTAAAAGAAGTGGATCAAATGCTTATCTCATTAAATGGCTTTCTAACATGTATATATAAGTCATATATTTAACATTAAGAATATATGACCATATCAAATTTATTTATTTTAGGGATCTATAAGATGATCCTAATGTAAAAATCATGAGTCAACATTTATAAGTCCCTTAAACTTCATATCTCTTATGTACTGACATCATCATTTTAGAAGAGCTCACCTAAGTAACATTCATATTCCCTAGATACTTAATCAGATGAAAAATTCAAATTTCTTTTAAAAAGACTTGGATAATAAAAGGAAAACTCATATGAGATTGCTCCTGAACTAATGGATAAGAGTAGTGATTAAATGTGAGAGCACCACACAGATCATAAGGGTTTTTATTTCGGTGATCAAACACTACATCAAAAAATGATACATCATCTCAAAAGATAGAAATATCACCCTAAGATGAATTCAATTATTTTATAAGGACTCTTAAAGTTAATGAGTCTACATATACCAAAGATTAATTTTTCTCCTACCACATATTAGCGAAGTAAATGTGATTTATTTTAATATAGGTTGCATACTTTTTACAAGGTCAATCTCTATAGTTGATTACATATTAAAAAAATTATCTTGTAAGGAAACCCTTGGCTAAATTGGTTAGCTAATTTCTCTATATATTTCAAAGTTTAAATCAACATTGCCTAATTTGGTAGTCGAATGGATAGATTAAGTAGAGTAGTTCTTTTCGGATTTCAAATGAGAAGAAGTGCGAACTACTTTAATATTAGGAAGCCTAGTAAATATTTCAATATTTTCTATAGTTGGGCTTTATATCTTTAAAATTGAGATTTATTTTATTTTGAGTTGACATTTTTTAAAAAAACTAGAACTTATATCCCAATATCATAAGGTTGTGAAAAAGCTTAAGAGATGAGGAGTTATTCTTGTAACAAGGAGAAAGATGACGCCTAAAATTAGGTCTAGTAATTTAATTCCAACATTAAACGTAAAGTTCTTAATTTCATAAAATTAGGATTTAACTGAGCCTTGATTGGGCTTTGAAGGTTTGTGAGTTTTAAAGTGAGTTTGAACTAATTTTGACTTTGTTTAAATTGGATCTAGTAGGTTAACTCTAGTTTAAGTTAAGTTTGAAATTTAATTGATTTGATTTGGTCTTAAGTTTGAGCTTAAATTGACTATTTAGGCTTAATGGGACCATTAGCCCAAAGCAGGATAACTTTTTTTTGGTGGATTTGGCTTGAGATTAAATTAGTTGATTTGAGTTTAAATTAAATTTGAATTTTATTTAGTTTGGTTTAATCTAGAGTTTAGTGATGTGAGGTATCTACCGAGAAACTAGGATAATCTCTTGATGGCTTATATTGGGGAGCAATACCAAGATTGAAGCCTTATATGACCTCATTGGAAGTTAGGCCAACAATGAATACATAAACTTTATCTGTATAGAGCAAAGTTTTAGATATATATGGAGTTGATGATATATTATGCTTGAGGACAATGTCAATAATTAAGGCACTAGATCAAGATTTAGATAATTCATTAGGCATAACTTTACAAACAAGATCATGGATTACCCCTCTTCTCTCAAAAAGTAAAATGGAATTATTCAAATGCTTCAAATTAAGTATCTCAGTGTTAAGGGATACCACACAAATAAATAAGAATGGATATTTGAAGATTAAATGCTTCAAAGACTACTATACTACTTTAGCTTAGCCAAAATCTTCTCAATATATAAGTATTTTTTATTTCAAATTCATTTGCTATTTTATCCTTTTAACATCATGACATGTGATTAATCTACCTAGTACTTTTTTTAATGGTTCTAAGGCTTTATAACTATGCATTGGGGCCATTGACTTGAAAAGTGTTATAAATGTTCTAAATTTTGTACTCATATTGATTAATATTATCTTTTGGTTGTGCAAAATTATGTAAAAGTTTTGGTAGCTACTCTAATATTTGGTATAAATTGGTAGCTTATCTCTTAAGAGTTTTGCCAACTGAAACATCTTCCTTGCATTCTCCTTCAAACATTACAACTTTCTATGGCCTTAAATTATCATTAACTCAAGATATCCAATTCAAAAGCCTAATATGGGCTACTAAATTTAAGAAAAAAATTCATAACTTCTTAACCATTAATCCAAATCTATAAAAAATATTGCATTTAGTTTCCTAACATCCAATACCTTTAATCTAAAATTTACCACTCTTTTATTCCAATAAAAATTTTTCTTTACAAGCCTAAAATTTCTAACCCCAAATCATTCTAACACCCTAACATATACCCTTTTTTTCACAATACCTATGCAACCCTTTCGCCACCCCCTCTAAAAGGCCACTCAAGTTGTGGCCTTCACAAAAATGATCCTCTAGACTATATGTTACTTTATCAATCCTAATATTTTATTTCCGGATGTGGCTAATTTTATTCTACATGTCCTTAATTTTATCAGCTATATATTATCTCTCAATATATTTATGCCATTAAATAATACAACTAAATTATCTGACATTCATAAGGGTAATAATGATAAAATATATGATTTGAATGAAATTTTCTTAATGTCTTTGATATTATATGAAATTTCTCAAAAAAAAAAATATTTATAAAACAATTAGATAATACAACTAAACTACTAGATATTCACATGTGTATTGATGACCGGAAAATATAAAAGAATTAACAAGACAGCAAAAAATCCAAGGAGACTGAGCTATCATATGATTTTATGGACTTGTGCAATAAAATTAATCTCATCTTAATACGAAATATATCAATATGATTTGACATTTTTTTTTTCTTTTCAAAGAAGAAAGGATTTCAGAGATCTAACGGTGGATGCTGAAGATGAGAGCATCAAACGGTGACAGTGCAGGAGCTTTTCCTCATCGTTGATTATGGTGGATGCCATGGTGTGGAGGCCGATGGCGAGTAAGATGCCATTGTTGCCATTGCCCTCACCATCAGAAGCCTCGTTGAAGTTGAAGTCCAGTGTAGGCCGATGGCGAGTAAGATGCCATTGTTGCCATTGCCCTCGCCATCAGAAGCCTCGTTGAAGTTGAAGTCCAGTGTAGGCCGATGGCGAGTAAGATGCCATTGTTGCCATTGCCCTCGCCATCAGAAGCCTCGTTGAAGTTGAAGTCCAGTGTGGGGCGATCGAGTGGGAGGGCTCAAATCTCATTGTTGTTGCTGCGAGATGGCTATGGCGAGAAAGTTAAGAATAAGGCTCATCAATCGAGAAGAAGAAGAAGGGTGTGATAGGGTAATGGGCTTATATACCATCTTTGCTGCTGCAACATGGCAATGGTGGAGGAGGTAGGGGAAGAGCTATGTGTGATTAGGGGTGTAAACTAGCCGAGCTTGAGCGAACACTTATTCGTGTTCGGCTCGATTAAAATTTATGTTGTTCGTGTTCGGCTCGTTTATATATCGAGCTTGAAATGTCTTTCGTGTTCGGCTCGTTTAACTAAATGAGCTAATAAGCAACATTTATTCATGAAATGCTTTTTTTTGAGAGGGAGGATTTGAGCGCAATCTTTTGCATAAAGTTTTAACTTCTTAAGTCAAATGCTTTGTATTTGTGATATGTAAATGTGTACGATGTATATATAATAATAATAATAATAATAATAATAATAATAATAATAATAATAATAATAATAATAATAATAATAATAATAAATAGTAATAAATAATAATAATAAATAAAAATAATAATAATAATAAAATAATAATAGTAATAGTAATAAATAAAATAATAATACAATAATGATAATAATAATAGTAATAAATAATAATAATAATAATAATAATAATAATAATAATAATAATAATAATAATAATAATATAATATAATTTTTTATTTGAGCTAAATCGTAACACGATCGAACAAAATGATTGTTGTGTTAGAACTTATTTATATATCGAGCAGAAATGTCATTTGTTACCATTTAGTTAACAACGAACACACTATCTTACACGTACGTTCATGACAACGAACTTTTGGCTATGTGTGATTCTAGGTCATCGAATAAGAATAACGCTGTAGTCAATTCGATTAGATCTTTTTCATGATCATTTGATTAATTAATTGAACAAATTTGAATATTTATAAATACTCCATTGATTAATGAGCAAATTTGAATAATTCATGATTCTACGTTCATTTATGTTCATGAATAATATCATTTAAAGCTCTTGAACAAACTCATTAAATAGCTCGATTATGACTTGATGAAGGCTCAATTAAGATTTATTTGTGAATAATATTGTTTAAATTTTTTAAGCATAATAAGCTTTAATTCATACAACGCGTGTATATATCTCAACAAGCTGCTCGAGAACGAGTTTGACTAAGGCTTGATTAAAACTCATTTATTTTATTAATTGAGATGCTCATTAACAAACTCGATAATCCTAACGTGAGCTGAGCTCGAACAAGATTTTCTTGAACAAGCTCTAACTTGAACTCCATCCTAAAAGCTCGAATCGAGACGAGCCAAGTTTGATTTCGATGATGATAAAAAAACTTGAACTGGAGCAGACAGATGCTCAGCTTGACCCGATTCAATTCATTTACAACTCTAAATTAAGAGTAGATTCAACTAAGAAGGTGGGGTGGCCAATTGAGAGTGTGATTTAAAAATTAATTTTAAAAATATAAAAAAAAAATCTCTAACTTATCTTGAACATTTTTTTTAAATATGAATGATTTGGCAAACATAAATTTTTTATCATATAAATTATTCTTTAAAAATAAAACAAAAAATTATGTCAAATAAAAACTTTTTTTATTTTGATGTTGAGGCCTCGTCCAATATTTCATTTATAAAGAAAAAAAATTAAATCTGAACTATAAATAAATACAATTCAACATTCAAAAATGTCAAAAAGACGGCTCGATCAGACTAATGAAATGAATATTAACAGAATCATTGGCTCTGTCATAGTCGTTAGTGCGGCTTCCATATAGGACTATTAATACAGTATTCGAGGGATTAAAAATATGAACCAAATGGGCTGAACCACGTGTTGAATGACGTCATCATGGCCCATCAAAAGAAAAACAAAATCTAGAAAATTAAAATCATCAATTTAAGAGCATGAGTTTTAAACTAAATGAGTTTATTAATATTAAAAATGTTATTAAACATTAAAATAATCTGCTTAGTCCAAGATGTGGGATTAGGCCATAACCAATTCCTAATATGCATGATGCCCCTTACCATGGCTTTCTTATTTTTATCAAATAATAAAACATAGGAAGAACCAAACATGTTAGTAATATAATTTTTCATGAGCCAAGAATCAAAACATAGAGAGAGAGGGGAGAGAGAGAGAGAGAGAGAGAGAGAGAGAGAGAGAGAGAGAGAGAGAGAGAGAGATCATTATGTATTTGAAATGTTAATCACCTTACAATTTTAGTACTCATTTGCATAGTTTTACAAAAATTAACTTGTTTAAAGTTGTTTTTCCACCAAATGAGTCCATAATAGTTAAGCTCCAACTAGTAAAGCAAGAGTTGGTGTTACATCAAGTGTTAAAGGAGTATCCAGAGAAGGTATCCTAAGACCATCTTTCTCTTTAGGAATAGTTGTGGTGGACCACGATGTAGTGTTCTTTATGTCACATTCACTTTTGTGATAATTTTTATTCACCTTATTAAGGATAACTATAGATCTTATCTAGTATAGTAAGTAGTTTCAAAAAGTAGATTTAACATGTTGAATTTTATCTACAAATGATAATAATTTGTGCTTTTAGCTGCCCACTTATTCAATAGGCTTGTGAAGAGTAAAGAGATAATTCGTCATTTTAAGTCTAAAAGAATAAAATTGTAACCATTGTGTGCTTCCAAAGAAGTGGGGTATAGTTAATAAGAACTGAGGTGCATAATTGATGGATAGAATGGGGCTAATCGCATTAGAGAAATTCAAAATTGATTTTTAGTAGATTAATATTTAGCTAAGTTGGATTTGCAGAAGTAGATTAAAAGATATGTGATTTTTATTTATTTAAAAATCTCAAAAAGCATAAGATTTAGAAGATTTCATTTAAAATCTTAGGGGGAATAAACTTTAAACGGCATAAATTTTCTATTCAAAAATCTTAGAAGATATAACCCTTAAATTATATAAAGTTTTTACTTATCTATAAACCTCAGAATGTATAAGCCTCAAAATAAACTTAAGCTTAATTTCCAAAAAACATCCAAAATTTAAAAACCTCAAAAAACCGAGTATTGTTGGAGAAAGTCCTTATTAGCTAAGTGATTGAGACTACTATATTTTAACTATGGGTAACATTTTTCTTATTATTAATTTAGAATTCTAACTCGATGTAATGATTTTAACTTCATTTCAAAGGCATCTAAAGATCATAATTTTGTATTAAGGGTAAGTTCTTAAAAATTTAGATCACTATTACATACAAATTGAGAGTCTATCAATTATCATACTCAGTCATCGTCAATTTTTTAGTAATTGACTAAGAATCAATATTCATCTTTGATAGTGCTCGAATTATTGATACACATTTATATTAAATAAGAGTGAAATAAAAGGGAAAAAAATATAGAAATATGATAAGTAGATATAAGATTATTGAAAGACATTTCTTTTTAATGATATCAAGAATTCTAGGAAATTCATTTTTCAAATGCCTCAAAATGTAGTTTTTGGATTACCAAATAATAGTCATTCAAGAATTTTTCAAAAGAAAAAATTCAATAATTTTTTATATACTTATATATTAATGATATTAATGAGATCATTTATAAAAAAACAAATTAGCTGATTTTGACAAATATAAAAATCACAAAAAATATAACTGAAAATATTTTTTAAATTTGCTAACAATGTTATTATACTGTAAAAAAAAAAATTAGAATTTTTTTCACCACTAATTTGTTGACAAAATTTCATCAAAGTTAGAAATGTATAATTCCAATGTCATGATATTTTAAAAATAAATAAATTTCATAAAGATAAAATAGTAGGATTTTGTGATCATACTTTTTGCGAGAAACACATGCACTCAAATATTTCAACAAAAATTTAAATCTAAATATAAAAAATAAAGGAAAAAAATAAAGTATGAAAATTGATCAAAATAAATAAATTAAGGTAATGTACCACTTGATGTTCCATCTCGTGAGAATCAAACGCGGTCAGGAGTTCCAGCACCACCGCCATATACAAGACGGTGGGTAATTATCTTTTTTTTTTGGAATGGTATCCACCCAACACCCCACCATCTTATGGGTGGGGATGTCGTTAACTAATCCCCACTGGCGTCACATTCATCAGCGTGTGGTTACGATTTCACCTAAATATAGGCGCCTCCGCTCTCAAGTGGGTAATTATCTAACTTTCATCACATACCTAATTAACTGATGTTACTTGACATCTCTTGCCAACTATCAGCTCGTAACCATCATTGACTTTTGTCAAATGATGACAATATCAATCCCCTCATATTCATTGGAAAATAATGACATCAATCATCTCTCATTATTTCTCCAATATAATTCATTACAATGATGAGGCCAAGTCATTAACTCATGCTTTATCATCATGCAGGAGAAAGGACAAAGTTTAGTAATCTTTACCAATATCGTAAATTATTTCAATTTGATTTGGCCTTATAGTTTTTCATTCTTAATGTTTCACATAAAAACTTTTACGTTTCTTGTGTGTTTATCATCTCGATGTGTATGGAATAAGCGTTGTCGAGTTTGCGCACACTGATTCTTTATTTGTGTTCGACTTGATTGAAAATTTATTTATTTGAAATCGACTCGTGTTCGAAATTATTCAAAAATCTAATATTCGTGCTCGACTCGTTCTATTTGTAATGAGCTTGTTTGACTCATTAGCTCTAATTGGCTCAAATTCATTAAATAAAAAAAAAATTTATTATTTATATTTGACTCATTTACTTAAAAGAATAAATCTGAGCCAAATAAAATTTATTCGCAAACAATAAACTTTTTTAACAGCCATAATATGAATTCTAATGCATTGCCAATACAGAAAATTTACTTCACTATTATAAATTTGTTACCATGCAACACAACTAAACTCCAAAAGAGCATATTTTAAAAATCGCTCTTTTGATATATATTTTTTTTCTTTAGAGGATTGAAACATCAAACATGTTAGCACTCTCTTAAAAATCAATTAAAAATAGAATGATGCAAAACAAAATGTGTTAGGTAGATATCCGAATGCCTAACAAAATAGGCCCGAGCTTCGAATAGAAAAGTCGAACATTTTAAAATTGTAAATAGGGCAACCCTAAACTCATATAAATCTATTTATGCTTTATGAGCAGCACTGAATAAGAAAAAAAATGCATCTTCGATAAATAAATAATTGTCTGATATTACCCATCATTTTTTAGCTCAGTTGATGATGGGCCAAAACTCGGGACTAAGTTAGTCCTCCAGCGGGCCGCTATAAGGTGGGAAAAATAAGTGAAGACCCAACATGTGTAGATGATGAATGTGACGCTAAACTTTCATGGGATTAGTCACAACGACATCCCTACCCATAAGATGGGTGGGATGTTAGGTGTATACCCATTACAAAAAAAAAAAAAAAATAGTCTGATATTAAATATTACTTTTGGCTAAGCAGCTAAGTAGTTATTTTTAAAATAATTGTAGCTTGAAATCTACATAGATATAACATAATATTGATCATGCTATATTATTATCTATTAAATATATTCAATATTATTCAATATTATTTCCATAATGAG